>CM033027.1:1222500-1605000 GCA_019207045.1 Branchiostoma floridae x Branchiostoma belcheri | reverse complement strand
GGGCATGCCCAGCCAGGGTAAAATCACTTGCATACACGTCACTGGTAAGACCAAATCTTGAATATGCTGCAACAGTATGGGATCCGTATACAAAGAAAGACAAAGATAAACTGGAAAGGGTACAGAACCAAGCTGCCAGATTCTGTACAAACAACTACAGCAGAGATGCTAGTGTTACCAAAATGAAAACAGATCTGCAGTGGACATCACTTGAAGACAGGAGGAAAATGTCCAGACTTTGTATGATGTGCAAAATGACCAATAAACTGGTGGACGTACCGACTGATAAGTATCTAACACCAGCTCAAAAACGAACTAGAAACAGTCATGCTTTCAAGTACCAGAGTTACCAACCTAGGATTGATGTGTTCAAAAATTCCTATTTCCCCAGAACTATTGTAGAGTGGAATATGTTATCACCAAGCACAGTAGGGGCGTCTTCTATGGCACGCCAAATGGGGTCAAAAGTCGCGCGCAAGAAAAAAACCGCGCGAGAGAGATAAAATCGTGCGCGCGGAGGATAAAATCGTGCGCGAGAGAGATAAAACCGTGGAGAGAGAGGAAATATCGTGCGAGAGAGAAAATAAAACCAGAGAGAGAGGAAATATCGTGCGAGAAAGAAAATAAAGTGCGAGAGAGGAAATAAAGTTGACAGGGAGGAAATAAACTGCGAGAGAGGAAATAAAACTATAAAGATAGGAAATAAAGGGGGAGAGATAGGAAATAACGTGCGAGAGAGGAAATAAAACTATAGAGATAGGAAACACCGTGCGGGAGAGGAAATAAAGGTGGAGGGATAGGAAATACCGTGCGAGAGAGAAAATAAAGGTGGAGAGATAGGAAATACCGTGCGGAAGAGAAATTGAACCATAGAGATAAAAAATATCGTGCGGGAGAGGAAATAAAGATGGAGAGATAGGAAATACCGTGCGACAGAGAAAATAAAGGTGGAGAGATGGGAAATACCGTGCGGGGGGGGGGGATAATTAAAACCATATATAGATAGGAAATACCGTGCGTGAGGGGAAATAAAGGTGGAGACATAGGAAATATCGTGCGGGAGAGAAAATAAAACCATAGAGATAGGAAATACCGTGCGGGATAGAAAATAAAACCATAGGGATAGGAAATACCGTGCGGGATAGAAAATAAAACCATAGGGATAGGAAATACCGTGCGGGATAGAAAATAAAGGTGGAAAGATAGGAAATACCGTGCGGGAGAGGAAACACAGGTGGAGAGATAGGCAATACCGTGCGGGAGGGGAAATAAAACCATAGAGATAGGAAATACCCTGCGTAGGGGAAATAAATCCACAGAGATAGGAAATACCGTGCGGGAGAGGAAATAAAGGTGGAGAGATAGGAAATATCGTGCGGGAGGGGAAATAAAGGTGGAGAGATAGGAAATATCGTGCGGGAGGGGAAATAAAAGTGGAGAGAGAGGAAATACCGTGCGGGAAGGGAAATAAAGGTGGAGAGATAGGAAATACCGTGCTGGAGGGGAAATAAAGGTGAAGAGATAGGAAATACCGTGCGTGAGGGGAAATAAAGGTGAAGAGATAGGAAATACCGCGCGGGAGAGAAAATAAAGGTGGAGACAGAGAGGAAATACCGTGCGGGAGAGGAAATAAAACCATAGAGATAGGAAATACCGCGCGGGAGAGAAAATAAAGGTGGAGACAGAGAGGAAATACCGTGCGGGAGAGGAAATAAAGCTGGAGAGATAGGAAATACCGCGCGGGAGAGAAAATAAAGGTGGAGACAGAGAGGAAATACCGTGCGGGAGAGGAAATAAAACCATAGAGATAGGAAATACCGCGCGGGAGAGAAAATAAAGGTGGAGACAGAGAGGAAATACCGTGCGGGAGAGGAAATAAAGCTGGAGAGATAGGAAATACCGCGCGGGAGAGAAAATAAAGGTGGAGACAGAGAGGAAATACCGTGCGGGAGGGGAAATAAAGCTGGAGAGATAGGAAATATCGTGCAGGAGAGGAAATAAAGCTGGAGAGATAGGAAATACCGTGCGGGAGAGAAAATATAGGTGGAGGGATAGGAAATACCGTGCGGGAGAGAAAATATAGGTGGAGGGATAGGAAATACCGTGCGGGAGAGAAAATATAGGTGGAGAGATAGGAAATATCGTGCGGGAGAGGAAATAAAGGTGGAGGGATAGGAAATATCGTGCGGGAGAGAAAATATAGGTGGAGGGATAGGAAATACCGTGCGGGAGAGAAAATATAGGTGGAGAGATAGGAAATATCGTGCGGGAGAGGAAATAAAGGTGGAGGGATAGGAAATATCGTGCGGGAGAGAAAATATAGGTGGAGGGATAGGAAATACCGTGCGGGAGAGAAAATATAGGTGGAGAGATAGGAAATATCGTGCGGGAGAGGAAATAAAGGTTGAGGGATAGGAAATATCGTGCGGGAGAGGAAAAAAACCCATAGAGATAGGAAATGTCGTGCGGAAGGGGAAATAAAACCATAGAGATAGGAAATGTCGTGCGAGAGAGGAAATAAAGGTGGAGAGAAATTAAATATTGTGCAAGAGAGAAAACAAAGGTGGAGATATAGGGAATATTGTGCGAGAGAGGAAATATCCTTCGAGAGAGTAAATAAATGCGGAGAGAAGAAATAAACAGCCTACCTAGTATAGAATAGTCGGGAATATGATGAAAAACGGAAACATTTTATGGAAATGTCATGACATTGATTGATTATTGATAAAATCTATTAAAAGAAACTGATGATTATAACATTACCTGGATCCGCTAAAAACAAACTAAGGTCATATAGACTGTTGAAGTCAAGAACAGGATATAGATATTGACAATATACAGTAGAGGACTGCCCAAAGAAATTAACAAGACAGGGGATTGGCTGCCACAAATCATTAATTGAAAATGGAAGATACTGTAATCAAGATAAGATAGAAGATGAACTCAATTTTATAGAATGTGGCTTATACAATAGATTGTTATATTTTGTAGACTAGTACTACTGATGCTATATATGTTTCCCATGAATTCATACACCTAAGAAATTTTGAGGAATTGATATATCTAATAACTTGATATAACTTTTGATTATAAGACATATCTGTTTATACATCTTCACCATCACAGGGGCAGTCAAATTTGTTCTTGTGCTAACTTGCCAGACACTTCACTATAATAATACTCCTCTGTTATCAGACAATCGTCCAAATGAAATTTTAACCAATGTATATATGTATATAGTACTTAGTCCTAGTAATGTGTAATATTTGACTCTTGTTATTGTGTGTTTCAAATGTAAATTGAATGCAATTCAGTGGTCCCACTGCGAATTTTCAATTAAGTCATCATCATCATCATCATCATGTATCTGTTAAATACCATTTTGTCTTGACCTGCACATTACCCAGTATATGTACTGTAAAGGGAATAAAGATCTTCTTTCCATTAAATTTCTGCTGGTGTTGATTCAAACAAGATGGGCAGAGTTGTCAAAATATGGTACAGAAACAATGAATGACCTGATTTTTTAGGATTCTTTTCATATTGATAAAGTCTTTACATTTCAAAAAAATATCCGGAAACACTGACACACAGACATACCAAAAAGGGTACTACTGGTAGTGTCATAGTCACAATTTTTCTTGAGGAGGGATGGGTATTACAGAAACTATTCTGCTTTTGATCTTAATGCAGACTCTTTTCAAAAGATGATACTGACAGTGTCACATTCTTTGGGAAGTTTACATGGGTAATCTTAGCCCCAAAAGTCTTCTTTCATTCAAGAAAGAAGAATTGGGATCAAGTGGAAAATGATTGCTGCCATACACACTCTCACAATCCTACCATCTACAGATGTATGCAGTAAAAGCAAAGATGCAACAATAAGTCACATACACTTTGAATCTTCTTGACAGCTTTAATAGATACTTGAAACGTTACACATGCCTCACAATCTTATTACATATCATTTCTGTATGTACAAAAAATGATGCCGGCTGAAATGATATACATTTTGAATTTTTATCTTGCCAATAAAATCTCTAAAAAAAAAAAAATTTACAACTGTTTTTAAAATTTGCAAAGCTGGTTACAATCCATGTCCTGTTGGCTGGGACCAGGTCTGGTTTCTCCCCGTTTACTCTCTCATGGACCAAGTTCTGCTTCTTTTCCCATGAAGGTGCTCCATCTGGAGAATGGAAACAGGAGAGTGAGATTTGACATTTCAAGCATTGTCGGAAATCATAGTCCAAACCATACCAGGTTTGAAAAATTACAAGATAGAAAAATCAGAACATGATCAGTCACTTCATCCACCTTTACAGGCCAATTCATAGCTCTCGAGATGACCTTATCTTTATTATTCTATCTGTCAAAATTATGGAGTAGCCATATACAAGTATTTTGTCCCATAGCTAGCTACCCCATTCCATCAGATGATGAAATGACTAAGGCTAGCAAACATCCAGACAGAGTTTCAATGAGACTCTTACTGATTTAGTGCAGACACTCAGATTTTAATCACAGATGGACAGACAAAATGGCAAAAATTATAGAATACAGGATGTAACAGTTAATGTCATTAGATTGGAGTCTAGGTTCAACAATGAAACACTGCATCTGTATGAGTCTTGTGGGATCAAGGTCATTTTAACAAGGTCACGATAACAAAGAAATGGGAAGTCCTTTCAGGCAGGGTTTTAATAGAGTTTCTAGGCTTCTTTGGTGCTTCTCATCTGTTTCTAGCTTTAAAGCTTCAATATTCAGTAGCATTTTGAAAATGTGTTCAGCACCATGGACAGGCATGCATGCCTCCTTGGCGTGTGTGTATCCTTGGTTACATTGCATAATACGTAACGGAATACATTTTTGTGTGCTTAATACAGTAGAAGCCAGTTAATTGCACAACGGATTAACGCACACTTCTGTTAACTGCACGGAATCCCAAAATCCCAAACCGGTGTGGTCCTGCTAGACAACTTCGCATTATTGCACCAGCCGGATAATTGCACGAAATTCACTGGCAAATAGGCCGTGCAATTAAGCTGCTTCTACTGTATCCAAAACTTGGAACCTGTTTTATATGGAAGAGGGAATTTCTATCATTTGCTATAATACAGTGAACAATTATTTTGCTAGACTGTGACTGTGACTCTATAGATGCTGGGTTCCCTGTATTTTGCGCCAATGCCATGCCCTTCCTAAAAGTACTAGTACACAGTAGAAGCCGCTTAATTGTACTGCCTGTTGCACTGCCTAACAGAAGTGTGTGTTAATCCGTTGGGCAATTAACTGGCTTCTACTGTATAATATCTGAGTGGGAGGGGGGCGAAGGGACGCCCTACCCTCGCCCGCCTCCCTACTTTATTTACGCCTATTACGGCTACCAAACAACCAACAAATCTTCTTCATGACTCGGTTATTTTGTAGCAAATTTATGTCTCATAGTGCAGGTCACATGTAGTTGTAAGGCCTATATAAACAAACTCTTATACCTGAGCTTAGTGTTGCATGTTGTAGCGGACCAGTGGCTGAAGCAATCCTGTTCACGTCTGAGGGGGCGTGACGTCAGCGGTCAGTATCACCTCTCGCGTTTGCATGCGATTTTCTTTCCCCCGCGGTGATTTGTTCTCTCGCGCTTGCATGCGGTTTTTTTCCTCGCTCGCAAATCATCATCATCGTTTTCGCCGAGAGAGATGTAAAATCATCATCATCGTTTTCGCCGAGAGAGATGTAAAATCATCATCATCGTTTCCGCCGAGAGAGAGGAAACAAAATCACAGGCACACGCGAAAGACAACGCCGCGAAAAGGGATCGATGGGTGCAAACTGGGAAGAAAAACGTTTGTTTGTACTAAATACAAATCCTAAAATATACAATGCGAGTGTGAGGTCTATCTTACTTCTGGGTCTTGATTTCGGTAAAGTAATTTCTCGCGTTTGCATGTGGTGTTTTTACTTCTCGCTCGCGCTGGCTGACTTGCTGCGAGCGAGGACAAATCCTGGGCGGGAGGAAATAAACGCCAGGGGGATAGGAATAATAATCAGGCACGTCAGGCGAAAGAAGAACGTGAGCGAGATGAAACTGCATTATCATAATGACATGAATAAAATGTTGTTGTTGTAAAATCAATGCCTGTGGTGGGTAAAGTTAGGTGATAATTTAATTGCGAGCCATATTAAAACACACGTACTATTTATTATCGAAATAGGTCCAGCCTTTTGGCAGGATGCCCCATTCAATAAGACTTGTTTGCCCTATTGACATGCCAATCGTAATAAGGCACCTGTAGACGTTTAGGACAACATCTGTTGATTTAAATTCTCATTCATTCCCGGCTGAGGAAAGGCTGGACTTTCTTGCTCAGTTGTAACCGCAACAATCATGATTTGCGATGTATGATGCGATGCATATCTATAACATACTAGACACATGGAACTGTGTTTCATGCATTATCCTTCAAATGTTAAAGCACCATTTTACCCACATCAAGATCACACTTTGCTATACTTATTAATCATCCAGATACACAGTTCTTTAATGGTGTTTGTGTAGGCTTAGACGACTGTCTGCAAAATAGTCGGTGTTTTCTCTCACATAAGATTTGTTTTCTCCCGCAAGGTATTTTCTCTCACGCAAGATATTTTCCCTCGCGCAAAGTATCATCTCTCGCGTAAGATCTCTACTCTCTTCTGCAAAATATTTTCTCTCGCGAAAGATATTTTCCCTCTCGCAAGATATTACTTTCCCGCAAAGTATTATCTCTCACGTAAGATATTTTCCATCCCGCAAAATATTTTATCTTGCGCAAGATGTTTTCTCCCCTACAGAAAATATCTAGCGCGAGAGAAAATACTTTGTGGGAGAGGAAATATCGTGTAACGGTGCTTGGGAGAATAGATACTTTACGGGAGAGAAAATCGTGGCAAGATTACTTTAGGTGAGAGCATGCCATCGACATTGTTGTTGAGTGTATGCGAGTTTGTTTGTTTGTTAGTGTGTGTGTGTGTGTGTGTGTGTGTGTGTGTGTGTGTGTGTGTGTGTGTGTGTGTGTGTGTGTGTGTCGGAAAGAGAGCAAGAGCAAGTACCTTATATGCATATATGACAAGACTCTCGGTAATAACTTTCTGTCAAATGATTAGAGAAAATTATTGTATATTCGATATGAATACAATTCTATTGAATGAAGTGATGTCTACATAGTATACTTAGACTGGCAAATGTACATGTGCAATGCTGGGGTAGCGATTCTGTTTAACAATTTTACTTATGCGTTCAAATGAACACAGTGTACACAAGCACTCATCATGCACGGCCGGTCATAATAACTAGTCACGAAATACATTGTACACACGCACATACACACACACGTGCACACACATACGCACACACACATACATGATACATACGAGCATACATACACATATACATACAAACACACACACAGAGAGATGCTGTCAGAGGTAATCTATGATATCCAAGTCATCAGTAACGTTGTTTAAGCATTTACTCCCATCCATCACCAAATGTCCGTTTTTCCTCTCGCGCCCTCTTTTGTTTTCCCTCTGACGGGTGTAGTTTATTTCCTCTCGCGCGGTTTCTTTTATCTCTCTCCGCGTTTTCTTTCCTCGCGACGATTTTTCTTCTTTTGACACCGTTGGCGCTCCATAGTCTTCTCTGGATAGTTTCAGAGAACACTTGCATATAGATGTGCAAAAGTTAGGTGTGATGAGTCGTTCAGTGTAATATAACCAGCTGCTGCCGCGCCGCGTGCCTGCGAAGCTGGTGTGTTACGCCGAAGGGCGGTTATACCGGCTATATAGATACAGATACAGATGTTTGATTTCACATTGAAGCTAAAATTGAAAAGTAAGTTCAGGTGAAACCGCACTGAGTACAAAAACCGATAGGATCCTGCTCATCGTTTGGTCCTACAGGAATCACAGTTTTCTACCATCAACAAGTGATCTGCACGTCAAACCCGTGGATAAAGTAGCTTTAAAGGTTTTTTATTTTACCTTTGTTCTCAACTTTTCAATGGCGTCCCTTCGTTGCATAGTTGATTGTGAAAAACTCGTGGTTCTTTCACAAAACATTAGTTTTCAAACGAGAAAATCATCAAGAAGAATTCAAAGATCTAGTTTACTTTCAAATGAGTGCAATGTATATAAACCTGCGCAATAAGAATAGAAAAAGCACAACAAACTTTCATCACGAACAAATTTTTTTTATTCTCGTCTACTGCCTTTTATACATCTTTCATTAACTTTTCTCTGTATCTGTAGAGCATTCTGCATATCAGAAGAGTTACATACTTCTTATCCGAATCTCCTATTCTTTATTTCTTATTGAAATCTTCTTTTCATCATGTATCTGCTCAACATCGGATATCTGCTCAACATCAGATCAGATTCAAACCCATCTCAGTTTCTATATGACCAAAACCCAATGCTACATACATGCATTCGGAACGTGCTGTAATTTTACCAGAGGATTTTTCCTTCTACATACAGGACTTTTTTTATACAAGCCGCTTCTGAGCCTCATATATAAGTCAAATCACTCAGTGTTCCTACAAAAGTTATGTGCTCATACAAACTTTAAAGATCTTAGAATCTAACATCTAGTTTCAATTTTTCCTTCTTTTGAGAACATTGAGTTATTTCTTGGAATACATTTACAGATGACATTTTTCTAAATCAATGTTCTCGCAAAAGTTATGTGCTCAATCACATACAAACTTTAAACGTTATGGACTCTAACATATAGTTTCATTTTTTCCTTCTTTTTTTAGTTATTTCTTGGAATACATTTACAGATGATATTTTTTACTTATGTCATGTAGATCTAAAACCAAAAGAAGGCTTACCATTTAAGCTCATTATCATGAACCATACAATGATCGTATAGATTAAACGTTTCTGGAATAATTGTACAAATCACATCTAGGTTACACATTTCTAGGTCAATATTCAATACGTCATAACTCTTAGTCACTGAGGGCATCATAAGAACTCACATGTTTAGTGACGTCTTTCAGACCTGATAACAGAGTTTCAAACATGTTTCATTTTACAACTCTACATTCTTCCCGTGTAAGGTCACCATTAATAGCCTATGTTATTTTGTTCAACATCCAAATCACATTGTTGGAGGCAAGTTCAAACTATCCTGAATCATGACAAATCATTGGTATTGGTCACAAAACATTTCACCCATCGATGTTAAAACGACATCACTTTCCCGTTCTTCACTAACTTGAGCTGTACGGGGTTAGGGTAAGGGCCGGGTTAGCTATAAGTTTAGCATTAGGGTTAGGGTTTTGTTAGGGTTAGTTATGGTTAGGGCCGGGTTAGGGTTAGCATTAGGGCTAGGGTTGTGGTAGGGTTGGCTATGGTTAGCCTTCAAAGCAAGACCTCCCCCCCCCCCAGACGTCTGCTTGGAGATAACCTTGGCCTTAATGTGTGTCGCACTTTGCTCCCATCAGGTATACCGGAAACCCCCAAGCAGTGTTGGGTCAAAGACTTGGCAGGAGCAAACATTTGGTTAGACACCGGGCAGCATGGTCACCCACCACAGTCTCTGCCTCCTTCAGACTAAGTCGTGTTAATGAATTACACAATTAATTAATTCTACACACATAATCTATGTAGCAACCTAAGCAGATACTTTCCCTTGCTAATGAAATTTAAACATACAATACTCAGATGCATTCGGCATGTTCTACCAACTCCTTCAAAAGAGTTATTAAGGGTTGACTGACATTGTACAGTTACATGCTTTATTGCTTCATTTGTCAGTGGACGCATCCACAAGTCAAACCCTTGGGCGGGTATTCAGATAAAAGATTTGAACTTCTCATAACGAAGATATAGATGAATTACACAATCTTGATTCTATGATAATTACATCCACACAAAATAAGGCGTTTGTTTCTCACTATGGCAATCTGACTCAATCAAACGTCGCTTACTAATAACCGCGTACGACAAATGATTGAGCCAGCGGTTACTATGTATGGTAGCCATGCAATCTAAACATCACATCTGTCAATTTTTCACCATTTTCACCGTGAGGTGTGAAGGGTGATAAATACTCTGTTCCTTTTGAGTAAAAAATGGCTGATTTTTTCAAAAGCACTTGTTTAAAGTCAGATCAAATCCAGAAATCTGTGTACCAAACCTTCCTACTACGTTATTACGAAGGTTTGATCAACATTCTACAGGTGCATGTTGTATTCAATAATTGTTTCAATACAGTTGGCTAAAAAAGACAATTAAACTATTTAAACTTTCTAAGTTGGCCCATCGGTTCCATTCCAGGGTCCAGCTTTAACATTTCAGGTTGCCGAATAGCCGTTTCAGAGCAGTGGCGAGAGATCGGCCTGTCGTCTATAGACGTCCTGTAACAACAAAAAACAACCATGAAAAGAATGTGATATTTATAAGATGATTTGTCTTTTAGGTTTTTTGCAACATAAATTATAATACCTTATTGCACTTTGCCAAACAAATAATTTAATATGTTCATCAACTTCTTAAAAAAAAAACATGGTTCCAAACTGTATATGACAATTTACATCAAAGGAGATGTGAAAGAACAGAAATAAAAAACCTATAGTTCGGTACGCCATACTCTGTGTGTTTAGCCGTGATTGAAGGCATCCATGTAATCGAGTCAAAATGGCCTTAGCGATAAGTAAACAGATAGGGAGACCTTATTCTATGGCTGGTTGGGCTGAGGAAAAGAGGTGCAGTTAAACAGAGGGGTGAAGACGTGTGCGTGGTCAATAGGCCTATGTTAAATCCATTTCTACACTGGAGTTCTACGACCCTATACTCTCCCCAAATTATCTTAAACTTACGACTGATATATCATGATTATTTTCAAATTATCTAAAGATTGCCGTTAAACTGTCGGACTGAGTGACAGAGTAGTAACATAGAGAGATAGAGGGGGGTAGATCAAATGAGTAGTAAAGCTCCTTTGATGAATTTCCATCAAAGTTAGCTTCACATGACGTACCTGGGGCGACTTGGCAGATGAAGTAACGCCTGCCGCGACATGACAAGTCGAGCCACTTGCCTTCCCGTAATGCGGAGTAAAGAACGCAATCACCGGAGCCAGTCGGTTGTCCCGGAGCCCAAGAGTTGTAGTCACCAAGTGCAGAACCGTCCACCCACTGAAAGCTCCCCTCTTCGTGCTGACGGTGCAGACCGATCAAGAGCCAGACGGCACGTCTGGACTTGTACAGGGAGATCAGGAAGTCGTTGGTCTCAGCGTCTCGGGGCATGGCGAGGGTGCCGCCGTCTTCACCACAGGTTTCAGTCGCATCAATGAAGGTCTTTGCTATCTTAAAGACCTTGTAGCAGATTCCATGGAACGCCGTGTAACCGATAGGACAAGATGCTGGAAACAATTAATTCCACAAAAGACGTTGATATGGACAATGTGGTTATTGAAAATGTTCCAGAATTCCATCACTAACAACCATCACATTTACGTACTAGAAGAACTTTTCTCTCCATCAGTTTGGTTTGCTTCATTTCTTGTATATGTATAATTATATTTATATATATATATATATATGTTGGCATCCGTCTGTCTCGGAAGACAATGGTAGGCAGACAGGTTTAAGGTGACCCGTCTGCCTGGCCTGCACTTGGGTTTTTAATATTGCATAATTTATGTAAAAATTGCAAAACTGCTTCATGATTAATAATGGGAATTTTATATTGTGATATATTGTGACATGTGTACGTTTGTCAATGATGAACAATACCATGCATAAATTATGTTAATGTCTTAGTCAATTGCATGAAATTTACGAAAGCTCTAAATTTTCATGGAGGTATGAGGTCGCCGAACTCTTGTTCTTCTTCTTTTCTTCTTCTTGGAAGTTCTTAACATCAGATAACAGTATCCATATCTTTAGAACATTAGTTGCCGCTTCTCAACATCAGATTAATTATAAAACCATCTAAGTTTCTGTGTGATTAAGTCCTTAGATTATTACAATACTTCCTCCTTATCCTGATCTTTGGAATATTAAAGGGTTGTCTGTGTAGCGCAACGGCTAGAGAGTTGGAATCAGAGTCACTAGGTCCTGAGTTCGATACTCGCCACGCCCCTGCCTCCATGACGGTGGAGTGACGCCCACCGAGCCTCACGGCTAATCTGTCTAAAGATGCCAAAAACACCTACGGATTTGGTGCTGCCAGTGTGTTAACATCTGCACACTTGCCACTAAGATCCGTGATTATCACAATACTTACTCAGATCTTTAAAATATTAGTTGCCGCTTCTCAACATCAGATCAGTTACAAACCATCTAAGATTCTATATGATTAAGACAGTAGATTATTACAATGCTTCCTCCTTATCCAGATCTTTTTCACTTGCAGCTGCTCAACATCAGATCAAGGTCAAACTCATCCAGGTTTTGATATTATGAAACGCACTACCACAAACATACATTAGTCACGTGCAAGTAGATTGTTCCTTCTACATGCAGCTTCTGTGCCTCATACATAAGTAAAAATCCATTGGGAGATTTGTGCATATAGATTCCATTGTTACAGATCACTCAATGTTCCTATAAGTCTAATTACTAAGGGTTGACTAACATTGTACAGGTACATGTTATATTCATTAATTCCTTCATTACTGTCTATACTTGTGTTTCTACATTAGATGTTTAAGTAACAAATCCCTAAGACAATTCAGCAAATAACTTTCTTAAAAATGAAAGTTGACCTTCAATTCCTATTATTCAGATTTGAAATGCTATCTCCGTTCAAAGTAAAACGCTTGCCAGCAAAACAAACATCCGGTCAAGCCATTGCCATTGGTCCTCTTCAAGTTGAAATGACCCGAAGCTTAATTAACTCACGTGACCGGGACGGAAGTGCAACAGATCAGAGCACATCGACCATCCCTCAACCGAGACGGGGGCCGATACCGATTGCCGGGAACATTCGACCCGTTGCTGACGTCACGCTTCCGTCAAGGTCACGTGACTTTGAGATGGATCAGAGGACTGATCGAAAGCTTGATGGGAATTTGAAGCGCTGTGTACGGAAAAAGCGTTTCTAATCTCGACAACTCAGTTGAATCATTGGTTTGATCCCAGCTTGAACATTTCACCTGTCAGTTGTAGACTTGCAGTTTGCCGAAGAGCAGTTTTGGACCAGTGGCGAGAGATCGGCGTGTCGCCTATAGACGTTCTGTAACAAAACAATATGATCTCTCCTCATTGATCATGCAAAATAGCTGATGGGTCGCATAAATTTTATCTAAATAATTGTTGTTTTCATCTAAGTTTGGGTAATTGTTGCATAACACAAGGCAGTAACCAATGCAGTGTAGGAAGCCGGATCCTAACATCTGCTTGGAGGCTCTGATTGTACCCAGGTTCCCATTGGACTGACAACAGCTGTTTACTGCATCAGGCCGCTAAGCAAAGAACGTGGAGACAACACATGTACATAACCCAACCTCTGCTGACGCTAAGGTCACAACCCGTACATACGTGCTTTTTTTACGTACTTTTCTTTTTTTTCTTGGGAGGCCATGCCCGCCCCGTTATTTTGTTGAAAATGTGGGGAAGGAATGGAAAGAGTAGAGCAGAGAGGGGGTACGTCAACGCACGTCACTCACATGGATGCGCAAGGTGTAACCTTGGACGTGGTCTGTACGCCACGCCTGGCCGTGAGCGGTTGCGTGCATCGTTCTTTGCGGAAGTAGTAAGGGACTTGTACGCGCTTACAACGTACGATCTCTGTGCGATTGCCACGTTACCGCGTGCAGGCCGTACTTACACGACTTCTCACGAACGGTTTTCTTACTCACATATATCATCTCAACATACTAGCAGAAGACGTGACAAACTGAGTAGCTGCGAACGTACGGACATGACCAAGGATTCTGTTCATCCACATATGAAGGCACACACACACACACACACACACACACACACACACACACACACACACACACACACACACATGCACACACACACACACACACAAACACACACACACACTACGTAAAACATAACTTTCATTGAGAAGGTAACAGGCAGGTTCACATGACGTACCTGGAGCGATTTGGCAGATGAAGTATTTAGTGAGGTCACATGGCGAGACCACCCACTTCAGGATGGATGCTCTCTTTGGCTGTACATATGAGAGTGAGTGACAAACACAATCACCAGGTTTTTCTGGACCCCACCAGCTGAAGTCACCTAGTGCAGAACCGTCCACCCACTCAAAGCTTCTCTCTTCGCGCAGGCCGATCCAGAAGTCCACACTGCCATTCTTGTAACCAAGTGGCCTGAAGCGACCAATAATAGGTTACAAAGTATACAAAATGCACAGTACTAGACTTGCGACAGGAGACAGGTTTATACTTTCTAGTCTGTGTAACGCAAACTCCGCTATCCGGAGCTTGTAGACTCCTCCCCGCGGACGCGGCAATGTACGACGGGCCCGAGAAGCGCGATTAAATCAGGTTATATATTTTCGAACCCAAGAACAACTTCTTTGAGGAAAGCATGCCTGTATAGATGTATAAAATCTCACAATGCATTCTAACATCACATAAGACCATGCACTCCGTCCGTGTTCAGAAGCACTAAGAGCATTGAATCAAAACTAACGTAGATACAAAACAATCCTTACAGCACTGATGGTAAATAATCGTGTGGTCGCGAATTACTTTATATTACATTTTCTTAATCTTTAAATCGTTAAACTCACCCAAATGTTGTATGATCAATTGTGGTCAATTATGGAATGATATTCCATTATGTGTAGACCTCCAACTTTTATGTTCACCATTTTGTTTATGCATATTTCTTTGTCCACCATTTCTTGTAATCTAAAGATGTATTAATTTCATTGGACTCCAGGAAGAAAAGTGCGACAGCATTATAACTATTATTGAAATCTTGATAAAACAGACAAACAAATATATGTACCAGTACATGGAGAAAATGAAGCCGTTGTGTTCAAAGTCTCGGGGCATGGCGAGGGTGCCATTGTCTTCCCGACAGGCCGCGGCCGCATCGCTGAAGTTCTTTCGTGTATTAAACACCTTGTAGCAGGTATGTGCAAAGTTCCAGTAACCTCCGGGGCAAGATGCTGAAATAAACATTTGCATCAAAACGGAAATCATTCGAACTGAATACTGCTTTTCTTCTATTAGGCCATTTTGATTTGATAATATGAATGGCATTCCCGCGCGCATCAATTTTTGGCCGTTTATTAGTTTGAACCACTCTGTAAATCGTAAAAAGCAGCTGTAAAATGAGCATAAATATGCCGTAAAATTAAATTGCCAATATGGATCCTGATGTAGTGAATGCCAAGCTAAGTTCCAACGTCATAGAAGGTGTGAAAGAACAAAAATGTATACCTCACTCGGTGTGTTAAGTTATTTGTTCAACCTTTCAGACTACTTTGATTTTATTCTTTTTTCGCAATTTTTTTTTATTCACACGGGTAAGAAAAAATGCGAGTAACCTTGCAACAAGGGCAGAACTTGGAAGGTACCCCCTGTGGATCGAAGTGTATACAAGATTGTATTCGTATTACAAAAGATTACTTAAAGAAGTACCAACAAGTAGCCTTCAATTTGAAGCTCTCCGTGTACAACAGGACTTACACAAACGTAACATACCATGCTGGTTATCCAATGTTAGTAAAATCCTGGAGGAGTCAGGTTTTGCCCACCTATTGATTAGCAGTGATCGCAACACTTCATTCGCCCAGTCCGAAATAAAACAAACACTAAAAGTAAAAGACAACTTTATTCAAAACTTCTACTCAGATCTTAACTCTCCTGGCACGACGGAAAATCAAGGAAATAAGTTAAGAACTTACAGAAAATTCGCATCATAAGCATTCGTATGAAAGAGAAAAATATCTGGATATAGCAAATTTTAGATATCGCCTGGCCATGACCAAACTAAGGATCAGCGATCATTCACTGGAAATTGAAGCTGGTAGATATAACCGAACTCCTACGCTAGCAGTGAAGTGTTACGTCATAGCGGTTGTGACGGACAGAAGTTAAATGAAAATTCTTGACAGTATACGTCCATTTTCTCATGACATTTTGTATGCTCATGCAGGTTTATGTTTTATGCATTTACTAACAGAAAAGGAAGGAACATCAGAGGATGTATAAAGGTACATAGCGACAGTTAATTGTGCCGTGTTTCTTCCGGCTGGTATTTTTACCCCCTCCCAACCACGCGCCCGTTCGCCGTGTAATTCCGCGGCGTGTTACAATTACAATATTGCGCTTTTAGCAGGACAAGAGTGGCAGAAAAGTTACACAGAAGAAGTGGCAAGGGTAACCTATAACAGCAACATGTAACTGGAGAAAATGATGCGTTGACAATTTGTCAAATCAGTATGGCTAGAGAAATCGTCGTAAACGTACCGGTATTATGATAATAGACTTGATAGGCAGGACTTGGAGACTGGGGCATCCCTGTTGGACCGGGACCTGTTGGACCCTTCGGCCCTCGTGGCCCAACTGGTCCGGGCGGCCCATCCTTTCCTGCCTTTTCTCCCGGAGGTCCGGTTGGCCCAACAGGCACAGGACCAGCTGGCTCAATGGCTCCCTCTTCTCCTGGAGGCCTGCTTGGCCCAGGAATCCCAAGAGCCCAAAAGTTTCCTGAAAATGAACCTTCTAAGAAGACCCAGACATGCATGTACCAACTTTGGCCAAGCGGTCCGTTTTGCACCAAATGATCGAGTTGGTGTCATATCACATATGACCTGATATATCAGGTACGTTTTATAATGAGTAGCCTGTGATCCTTAACTTGGAAGGAATCACTAAATGCAGCTTGAACGTACAAAATGTCCAGTCAGGGTCAGATCACATTCCAAATTTCAGAACAAGCCAAAATTTTGAGGTTTAATTTCCTGGCATAAAGTTATTGTGAAAGCCGCATTGTACTTACTTTCCTGCTCCTGCAAACAGGCTTGCAGCTTTCCCACCCCTCAACAACAACATTTACGGTATCAAAAAAAATGTGGGCTCCATCCCTGACGGGCACCGGTGCAATTGGGACCTAAGCTTGACGAGTAATGTGAGGAAAAGGTACTTACCTTCCAGATTCTGCATACGTCCTTGCAGCTTTCTCACCTCCTGGAAAGCAGTGACTGTATCGGCAAAAAAAAAGAGAATATCACGGTCGGGAAGCTTTGTATGATGCAAATATTCAAGAGACATGTCATTTCAACAGCACGTTACAAGCTTTATTGCGCCATATTCATAAGTTCAAAAATTAAGAGAAAACTGTTAATAGCATTTTTCATCAATCAGTGACTGTTATTAAAGGTAAGCAAACGTACCTCCAAATTTTCGTACCTCCCCGCCTCCTTCCGGAGTAAGGGTAAGTAGGACTTGGGCAGCTCCCAGCCATCATTGCGATTCAGCTTTGCGGAGGCGGGGTGGGGGGCAGAAGATCCACGCAAGTCTTGACCTAGTTCTCGCAATTCTCGCGAGAACTAGGTCACTCCGTGAGCAAGATGGACTGGATAGCCATAAAAAATTTGGAGGTACGTTTGCTTACCTTTAGTAACAGTCACTGATTGATGAAAAAATCTATTAACTGTAAACGTACGTGACAAATTAATCTCTTCAACGATAAGAGAAAACTGACCTGCAAAATAGGACGATACAACAGCGATGACCACGAAGATCACAGGGCTCGAGAATAGCCACAACGTCATGCATTTCTTCCTCCACTGGTTAGAGGGTGCTTTTGGACATAATACAAAAATCATTTTTAAACATGAAATGTGTATATGAAGAGGTAAAAACAGTACAACGTTATAACATGTAACTCAATGGGTGTGGTGTCTGACAACATGACAAACTTGTAACTATATATTTGTAGAAATATTAGACTAGTACGAATAAGTTCACCAAAATATAATATGTCTCAGTTTTAAGCAATGACCAAAAAATGCATACTGTTGTAGAAAATAGAAAGAAATTATTCATAAAAATTATACATCACCTGTAACAACATTGCCTTAAACCAGGAAACAAAGCGAGAACCACAAAGAAGCAACAACAGAAAGCTCTATGACAGCTCGGAATGAAACTTTACCTGCTCTAGAGGCGCACACGGGGTTGGGTATTTTCGCAGCGGCATCCGCACTTGCCTGCCAATCAGGTTGAGGTTCTTCCATGGGTTCGGCGCCTATAACAAACTTGCATAATCATTTTTCTACAAGCCAACCGTGGAACGTTAAAGGTACTTTACTTTCACTTTACACATTTTGTGGTGTCTGGCAAAATAGATATTACAAAAATGTATGCTTCTACATAAAGCAAAGCTGGTGCGAATATGCTTACCAGCACATAATCTGAGTATCAAAAATGACCACTTGATTCGTACCATATAAACTATAAAATTACTTCATCTTACAACATGTTACTATTGCCTAAAAGCTTGGCAAAAAGACCAACAAAGCTATTTTCGTAACCATTTGTAAACTGATACACCTTACCAAAAATGATGCACGACTCGTATGAATTTTGCCTTAGAACAAGATTCAAACCGTGAAACATAAAAAAGGCAAGAACAGAACGCCGTAAGGGGACTTGACGGCTTTTTACCTGCTAATGACGCGTAGACAGGGTTAGGTGTGGTCGCAGCGGCGTCGGCACGTGCCTGACAATCAGTCTGAGGCTGCTCCGTGGGTGTGGGGCCTGGTAAAATGGCAAACATGTAACTATACAGACACCTGTCAAATAAATAAATCTGTAGAAATGTTAGAGCGAGTAAGTTTACCAGATAACAAATCTGAGCTCATGTCATGATCACTATTGCCTACAAGCTTTTCAACACAAAAAGACCAACATTATTTTTTGTTACCATTTGTAAAATAGCAGGAGACCATTTCAAAGCTGGTACACGACTTGTGTGAACTTTGCCACCAAAGAACAAGATTCAAACCAAGAAACAAAAAAAGACAACAATAGAACGCTGTAAGGGGACTTGACGACTTTTTACCTGTTAATGACGCGTAGACGTGTTCAGGTATGCTCGCAGCGGCGTCGGCACGTGCCTGACAATCAGTCTGAGGCTCCTCCATGGGTGTGGTGTCTGGCAAAATTACAAACATATAACTATACAGTCATCTGTCAAATAAGTACATCTGTAGAAATGTTAGTGCGAGTAAGTCTACCAGATAACAAATCTGAGCTCATGCAATGACAACATAATTCATACAATTGTAGAAGATGTAAAGTAACTATTTTTAAAAAATGATACATGACTTGTAGCAACTTTGCTTTAGACCAGGAACAAAACGATAACCACAATGATGCCCTATGAAAACGCGGACTGAAACTATGATACCTTTTCCAGAGGCGTACATGGGGTTGGCAAAACTCGCAGCGGCGTCGGCACGTGCCTGCCAATCCGTTTGAAGCTCCTCCGTGGTTTCGGTACCTAAAAAACTTGCAATTTCATTTTTCTACAAGCCAACCGTATAACGGTAAAGGTATTTTACTTTCACTTTACACATTTTGTGGTGTCGAGCAAAATTAATATTACAAAAATGTATGCTTCTACATATTGCAAAGCTGGTGCGAATATGCTTACCAACACATTATCTGAGTATTAAAAATGACCACTTGATTCGTACCATATAAACTATGAAATTGCTTCATTTTACAACATATTACTATTGCCTAAAAGCTTGGCAAAAAGACCAGCAAAGCTATTTTCGTAACCATTTGTAAAATGATACACCTTACCAAAAAGGCGACTTGTGTAAATTTTGCCTTAGAACAAGATTCAAACCAAGAAACAAAAAAAGACAAGAACAGAACGTGATGACATTTTACCTGCTATTGACGCATACAAGTGTTCAGGTATGCTCGCAGCGGCGTCGGCACGTGCCTGACAATCAGTCTGAGGCTCCTCCGTGGGTGTGGGGCCTGGAAAAATGACAAACATGTAATTATACAGTCAATTCTACAAGCCAACCGTTTAATGTTGAAGGCACTTTTCTTTCACTTTTACATTGGTCTGGTGTCTGGCTACATTGCAAAAATGTATGGTGTCACATATAGCAAAGCAAAACAAAGACAAGAACAGAACAGAACGCCGTAAGGGGACTTAACGACTTTGTACCTGCTAATGACGCGTAGGCGTGGTGAGGTGTGGTCGCAGCGGCGTCGGCACGTGCCTAACAATCAGTCTGAGGCTGCTCCATGGGTGTGGTGTCTGGTAAGATTGCCAACATGTAACTATACAGTCATTTGTAGAAATACCAGTGCGAGTAAGTTTACCGAATAACAGATAACCTGAGCTCATGCAATGGTAACATAATTCATACAATTGTAGAAGATAGAAAGTAACTATTTTGAAAAATGATACATAACTTGAAGCAACTTTGCTTTAGACAAGGAACAAAGCGAGAACCACAAAGACAGACAACAAAAGCGCGATTGAAAACGTTTTACCTGTTCCGGGGGCGTATATGGGGTTGGGTATATATATATATATATATATATATATATATATATATATATATATATATATATATATATATATATATATAATCAGTGTTCATTGCGACTTGTATATCTCCTATGTTTATACCATGTACTTGAAATTAGCCTCCGGGCATGAACTTTCAAATAAACTTCTTTGATATAATTGGAACTAAAACGTTTTACCTGCTCCGGGGACGTAGAGAGGGTTGGGTCCGCTCGCAGAGGCGTGGGCACTGGTCTGCGAATCAGTCTGGTCTTGCTCATTGGGTGTTGCGCCTGTTAGAAAATGTAGTTGAAGCATTTCAGAGACCAGCGTATACTGTATGTCTACATCAAAGCAAGAGCAACAAAGACAGACAACAAAAGGACACAGTGGAGGAGGCAATGTAGAACAGAGTCAACCCTCAAGAGAGACGGGGGACGACATAGACTTTCTGCTACTTATGACCCCCTCCTGCACAAGTGGTCCAAGGCACTCTACATTTACTTTTCCATGGGATTGGCGTCCGGCAAAATTACAAAAATGTCTGCTGTCACAAAAAGCAAAATTGGTGCGAATATGCTTACCAACACATAGTACCAAAGATTACAACATAATCCGTACCATATCAAGTATAAAGTTGATTTATCTTACAACATGTCATTATGTGCCATGCAACTTTTTAACACACAAAAATTCGTTACCATTTGTTAGATAGAAATAGGCCATAAAATTGATTTATCTTACAACATGTCATTATGTGCCATGCAACTTTTTAACACAAACAAAAATTCGTTACCATTTGTTAGATAGAAAGAGGCCATTTCAAACAAGAAGGCTTTTTTAAAAAGCTGGTTGGTGCGTATTTTGGGGATATTTTGAAACCGGGGGCTGGACAGAAAATAAAGCATGTGTTTGCCGTTACGAATTATTGTTGGTAACTTAAATGTTTGATGAGTTTTTTTAGGCGTGCCTGACTTATGGTATCGCAACGGGAGGTATGGGGTGATCTAAAAAAAACAGCGGGTCTTGGGCGGTCATATTCGGTCAGAGGATGGGCGAATACGTTAGCCAACGAATGCGCTAAAAAGTTCTGCATGTCGTCCCGGAATTTTCTTAAAATGGGCAACTTTTAAACTTTTTTGGCCAATTTTTTAATGAAAAAGGGACTGTGCGGGCCGGAGCTGGACCATGCGGGTCGGAGCTGGAACGTGTGGGCCGAAGCTGGGACGTGCGGGCCGGAGCTGGAATCAGTGCGGGCCGGAGCTGGACCGTGCGGGCCGGAGCTGGACCGTGCGGGCCGGAGCTTGAATCAGTGCGGGCCGGAACTGGACCGTGCGGGCCGGAGCTGGACCGTGCGGGCCGGAGCTGGACCGTGCGGGCCGGAGCTGGAGTTTAACGGGGTGAAGAAGGGCTTGATCCATGCATCCATGCATGCAACCATGCACCCGCTTCTCCTGTCTCAAAGCTGGTGCTACGCACCAGCAAAAAATATACACGACTGGTGTGAACCTTGCCTTAGAAAAAGAATGAAATGAAGAAACACAAATTACAAGAAAAGGACGCCATAAGCACACTTCATGAAAAATGTTACCTGCTCCGGAGGCGCACATAGGATTTGGTATACTCGCTGTGGCGTCGGCACGTGCCTGCCAATCAGTCTGAGGCTCCTCCATGGGTGTGGTACCTGGCAAAATGACGACCATGTAACCATGCAGTTACTTGTAGAAATATTAGGGCGATTAAGTAACCAACAGATTATCTGAGTTTAAGCAATGACAACACAATCCATATCGCTGTAGAAAATAGAAATTAACTATCTTAAAACATTATACATAACTGACCAGGAACAAAGTGAGAACCACAAAGAGAAACAACAATAGGGTGTTGGGCATGCTTTACCTGCTCCGGAGCTCGAGGCGTACATAGGGTTGGGGAAACTCGCAAAGGTGGTCTGAGGCTCCTCCATGGGTGTGGTACCTGGCAAATTACATTTTAATTTTTGTACAAGCCAACCTTATATTAGAATAGCCACATAATTCGTACCATGTCAAGTATAAAATTACTGCATCTTACAACATGTCCTTATTACCAAACAGCGTTTTAACACAACAAGAGTTCGTAGACTTCATACCTCCATGGAATATTCACATATATGTGTTTGCATAGGGGTTGGTTGGATTTTGTGATGGTGTTTTATTTGGTGGGGGACATGGGCAATAGTTTAAGAGAAGACAGATGATTAACAGTATATGGTCTAAGTAAGGACTAAGCAGAGGGAGATCAGTTTCCAACACACTATAAATAACAGCTTTTTCCATAATCCTATAATCCATAAAAGTACTAATATCATTTATGTACTAGTAGTACAGAATCAGTATCTGTTAAGGCCACAGTAAGTGATGACATGGACTAGCAAAGTAATGAGGTACGAAAAAAATGGCTACATTTTCAAAATAGACACCGTAAACGTTGTAACAACAAATGAAGCGGTAAGAGCAACTATCCTACCTCTGCTTGTAGTCCTTTATTAGACCAACAACTAACAAAGAACTTTCTGATCACCCCCTCGTATCTTGCAAGCAATGTGCATATGTATGTCGAAACACTGTTTACGCGAACTAAGACAGTACGTGACAGGCTGTGACAAGAAGGGGTGACGCAACAGTTAGCGCCTGCGCCTAGATCCCGTCGTCAAATAAAAACAAAGCTTTAAACTATTGAAAAGAGTTTCTTGAGATATACCCCACATAATATCTGGAGTGAAAACAGTATGGCAATAATACCTCCATCATCATGGAGGTAACAACTATTTTGTCGTTGCCATTTGTCAAATTTTAACAAATTTAAAAATAAAAATAAAAGAAGGACTTGTGTAAACTTTACCTTTGAACAAGAATCAAAGTGAGAACAAAAACAAGACCAGGACACCGCAAGTGGACTTGGAAACGTTTTACCTTTTACAAAGGTGTACATAGGGTTGGTTATACTCGCAGCGGCGTCGGCACGTGCCTGCCAATCAGTCTGAGGCCCCACCATAGGTGTGGTGTCTGCACGCATTCCAGAATTGTATCAAATCATCTAGAAAGCCTAGGGCAATTAACTGTACTTTTTGACAAAATGATGTAACGTTTTTTACATGTCTTTTGCATTTTCTAGCAATAGTAATAGTAGTCTTAGTAGTAGTAGTAGTACATGCAGTAGTAGATATTTTTCCTGTATTCGGTAGGACAGTGAAGCCCTTTTGCTGCCATCGAGCTGATCTACATGGATTGTAGGCGAGAAAAGGGAAAAAATGTCCTAAGAAAATCACCAATTCAAACCTACCAGCACCCGTGTCCCCATTTTGGGACTGCTGCTGCCCTCCCGACATGATGCCGCTTGTACTTGTCAGGTTTCTGCACGGCAAAAACACGTCCTGCTCCTGGCAAGGCGCTTGTTGACTCCAGAGTAGACCCAGACTCGGAGAAATGTGAAGCCTTACGTCATGTGCGCTGGGTAACACCGCCCACACCGAGACAAATTATGTGCACATGTAATCGGTTTGGTCACTAAATATTGAAAACGAGTTTTCAAAATAGTCTACGAACTATCTGTATCTGTATCTATACAGCCGGTATAACCGCCCATTCGATGTAACACACCAGCTTCGCAGGCACGCGGCGTGGCAGCAGCTGGTTATATTACACTGAACGACCCATCACACCTAACTTTTGCACATCTATCTGCAAATACTCTCTTAAAACTATCCAATGACGATGCCTGCTGTGCTTGGTGATAACAGATTCCATTCTATGGTAGATCTAGGAAAATTTTTGAACACATCAATCCTAGGTTGGTAACTCTGGTACTTGAAGGCATGACTATTCCTTCGTCTTTTTGAGTTGGTATTAGGTACTTATCAGTCGGTACATCCACCAGTTTAATGGTCATTTTGTACATCATTAAGGTTCGTTGTGAGCATTTGTAAATCGACAATGCAGACATTGTATAGCATATGCGGGCCAGGTAGTAGCTGGTAGTGTCTGTGTACAGAACCTGACAATAATCCAACATCAGTGTTCAAACTAGAAAATCATCAAGACCTACAACACAAGGACACTAGTTTACTTTCGAATGAGAGCAATGTATATAGGCTTACGCAATAACAATAGAAAAGGCACAACAAACTTCCATCACGAACACAATTTATTGTTAGCGTCTTTTAGCGGCCTTTACACAGATTTTTCGTCAACTCAGTTTGTATCTGTAGAGCATTTTGCTCATTAGATCAGTTACATACTTCTTATCGGAATCTTCTTTGATTCTTTAATTCTTCTGCTTCTCTTTCTCTTGAAGCTTTTCAACATCAGATGAGACTCAAACACATCTAAGTTTCTACACTCGCATTACAGCTTTTGAAGTTATAGATAGTTTCAATACTTCTTCTCTTCTTAATGCAGCTTTTCAACACCAGATCAGCCTTAAAAGCACATCTAAGTTTCTATATGATTAAAGCTATACATTATTACAATACTTCTTATCCAAATCTTCTTCTTACAGCTTCTCAACATCTGACCGGTCGACCAGACCCAAAACCCATCTCCGTTTCTGTATGATAGAAATCCACTAGTACATGTACAAACAACACATTAGTCACTTGACGTTTACTACAACATTTTTCCTTCTACTTGCTGCTTCTGAGCCTCATACAGAAGTGCCCATACAGTAGATTAACGCTATAGAATCTTTCATTTAGGTTCAATCCTGCCTTTTAGAACATTCTTTCTCTACACACGTTAGTTCTAGATGTCATGTTGATTTACAGCTAAAACAAGCTTATCATCCAGGCTCATTAGCGTGAACCATTTAATGATCTGACCCTATGTATAATTTAGATCATTAAATCTAAAACGTTTAGAAAACAGTTGTATAAAGCACATCTCCATTACATGTTCCCTGGTCAATATTCAATTAAGGGTTAATGACCCGTCCCGCGGTGTATATGGTGTCATAACGCAAAAAAATGCAAAATGATGGATATCGCAGACATCAGATTACAGCAGTAGTCAAGATCACGCTTTTGAGATGATGAGACCTGTTTAAATCCCGTCAGATCTGAGAAACAGTTAAAAAGACGAAATGTATTGCGGTAGAAAACACCGCACAACTTAGTTGCCCCGTCTGTATCCATCCGCGAACGGTTGTACGTACAGGAGTGGTTCGGATAATGACGTTGAGAAAACAATGTCGTAAATCTTTCCAAAAGTGAAATAGTACTGAGCTTGGAGACGTTTAAAAATTGGTAATTTTGAGCAGCAGTTTCGTTTCGCGGTATAAAATCTTTCGATCAGGCCCGAAATTGACACTTTATTGGTCGGGAAACCCTGCCAATATCAGTTTTTTATGGGTTAAAACTCAGGTGACATTTGATAGCATCTTTCTTACATGTATCCCATTACATTACTAGTTTACGTTTGAATGAGTACAATGTATATACAATTATGCACTGAAAAAAGGCTCAACAAACTTTCATCACGAACACACTTATTTTTAGCGTCTACGGCCTTTTACACAGATTTTTCATGAACTTAGTTTGTATCTGTAGATGAGTTTGCCCAATAGATCAGTTACATCCTAGGCCTTCTTATCCAAATCTTCTTCTCTACCTCTTGAAACTTCTCAACATCACATCAGGCTCAGACACATCTAAGTTTCTACACTCGGATTAACGATTTATTCGAATCTTCATCTTGAAGCTTCTCAGCATATGTATAGATTGGTCATTAAATCTAAAACGTTTAGAAAACAGTTGCATGAAGCACATCTACGTGACATTTTTCTTGTTTTCTTGTTCAATATTCAATACGTCATAATTCTTTCTCACCCAGAGCATGATAAGAACCCGCATCTTCAGTGACGTCTTTCAGTCCTGAGGCTTTTGGAGTTTCAAAAATAATTTGACGACTCTCTACACGATATTCGGGAGTGAAACACACTTCTAATGAGTCACTAAGATTTTCCTCGTGCTGAAAAAGAAACGAAACTCTGATCAGTAAAATTCGACTAATATGTATTTGGAAGTTTCAAAGTCCAACAGCGCAAGCGTAGAGGGAAACCGTTATCAATAAGAGTGAATGACAGAGTAGTTAAGGGGGATAGATACGAGGGGTGACCAATAAATTCTCGGCCACAGCCAGAAATGATACGCACAACTCAAATTCTGAGTATGTAGACAGGAGACCAGTTTGGGTGGGTGGGTGAAATGAGTACTAAAGCTGTTCCATGTCATTTAATGAATCAATTAATCAAATACAGGTTCTCCTGACGTACCTGGAGCGACTTGGCAGAAGAAGTGGTGCTCCCAGGAACATCGACCGTTGCGCCACTTCCATTTAGACTTGAGAAATGAGGAGGAATAAACGCAATCACCGGAGCCATCAGGTTCTCCCGGACCCCACGAGTTGTAGTCTCCAAGTGCAGAACCGTCCACCCACTCAAAGATTCCCTCTTCGCGCTGATCGTGCAGGCCGATAAAGTAGCCATCATCGTCGCCGACGGAATTGTACAAGGAGCCCAGGAATTCGTTCGTCTCCTCGTCTCGGGGCATGGCGAGGGTGCCGCCGTGTTCACGACAAGCCGCGGCCGCATCGCTGAAGTTCTTCTCCATCTTGAAGGCCTTGTAGCAGATTCCATTGTCCATTTTGTCCCAACCGGGGCAAGATGCTGTAACAAAGATTTCCAATGAGAGGAAAAATAAGTTGTGTTTTCAATTTTTTTTATTATGTTTCAAACATGTTTATGTTTGAAATAGCTTGCCTTTCCCGATGTTCCTTCTTGTTCTTGTTCTCCTGTAAAATCTTTAAATCGATTCATTTCTGAGCCCAATGACCTGAAATTTGGCACAAGTGTAGAGTGGGCCAATACCTAGGTGCTTTTTTTTCCTTTTTTTTCCTGTCTTCTTATAAAATGAATCTATTGAGGTTTTTATGCCATTTACAAACCAAAGTTGCCCCCCACCCCTGTACCCTGGTTTTAAACCAAATGACTTGAATTTTGTTATAAAGGTGCATTTAGTCAAAGGTTCCATGTATACTAATTACTTGGCATAAACCACTTTAAAATGGTTTATTAGGGGATGGTTGTGAGGGATTTTGTTTTAAGCTTGGAGTGCCGAGGTCAGCGACCTCTAGGTCGTTTGCTATTGTGGGGTCTCACAGGTGTGCCTGCGAGATCAAATTGATGACCAGCGAAACAAGCCAGCCAATGAATTCTACAGACCATGTGTCCAACACTGTTGTTGTCTCACCTAGACGACTGCGCCACCGCGTGGCTACTCCTTGGTCTCATACAGTGCAACAAAGTACAAACCGTACAACTTGACAGACTGTTGAACAGAGCGGCAATTGATTATCCTGATTACAGGATACAGACTTCAAGATCATGTCCAAGTTCACACCTTGCTAACTGCTGCAGGGCTGGAGTCTGTGCGTAACCGGCTGGAAACGGTCTCTCTTGCTTCAGCTTTCATGTCAGTCCGGGGAAGGGCGCCATCGTATATGTCCACATTATTCCGATGGATGTCGCCCTCGACCCTAAGGGTCAACACACGTGCAGCGACTACCTAAGGTTACGGGACTATGACCCCCACATGCTTCAGTGGCCACCTGTCAGAGTGACGTCATTTCGCGGCAGTCTGCAGTATTACGGCGTGCAGCTGTGGAACAAGCTGTCTCTTCTATCACGTAACCTGATGAACTTCAAGACATTTAAGCGCCAAATTACCTAATTATTTAGTAATGCTATTTTCACATGTTGTTGAAATATGCCTGTATTGTCATTGTGTTGTGTCTATGTGCCCAGGATTGCCTGTAAAGCAGGTCTAGTCTGACCTGAGTCAGTTCCAGGATTGCCTGTAAAGCAGGTCTAGTCTGACCTGAGTCAGTTCCAGGATTGCCTGTAAAGCAGGTCTAGTCTGACCTGAGTCAGTTCCAGGATTGCCTGTAAAGCAGGTCTAGTCTGACCTGAGTCAGTTCCAGGATTGCCTGTAAAGCAGGTCTAGTCTGACCTGAGTCAGTTCCAGGATTGCCTGTAAAGCAGGTCTAGTCTGACCTGAGTCAGTTCCTGGTAAAATGAATAAAGAATAAATATCGTACAGGGGGTGTTTTTAGATTTACTTTTAGACTTTGAAGTCCTTTTTCATAATTATTTCTGCACTCCTCCACTTGACGTTATGCTATTACTCGGACAGTCCATTCTTGAACGGGGGGGGGGTAATAAAGTTTTTGACAGGGGTGATGATTCAAAATTCCATTTATTGTTCTTGGACTGGTCTATGTTATTTTAATTCATTCGTGCATGGGGGAAATTTTTCAAAATATATTTCAAGACTGTGGGGTGATTAGCGTAAGTGCATTTAGGGTAGAACTGCTTTTGGACCGCTCCACTATACATAGGGTTGTCGCTGGAAGAGTTCATTTATGTACGGAGGGGCTTTTTAAAATTCATTTTAGGACAGGGTTGATTGTACAAAAGCCCATGTTTTGAGTGGAACTGTGTTTGAACTGCTAAATTCTATACTGGGAGCGCTGGAAGAGTTCATTTTTGCATTTTTTTTTAATTCATTATCAGAGAAGGGTGATTGTGCAAAATGCCTTTTAGGGCTGGCGTTTTGGACTGCCCCACATTACATAAGGTTGTTGCTGGGAGATTCCATTCAAAGGGGAATTTTGGACTGGGATGGTGAGTAAAACTTTTTTTGAATGGAGGTTTTTTTTTTACTTGTCCTTTGACATGTTGGTACCACTGGAACGGTCCATTCTGCAAAATTCAATTTCGGACCGTCGAAATCCATCTTTTTTAGTAGAGGTGGCAAAACGCAGATTTTCTCTCACGTGAACGTGAGATTATTCCGAATTTCAGAACATTTCAGATGTATCTTCTTAAATGATCTGTGTTCTTTTTATCTCCTCATCGCAAACTGCATCGTACTTACCTTCCAGCTTCTGCATACGGGCCTGCAGCTTTCCCATCACCTCAGTCAATCTGACTGTATCAGTAACAACAAATATCACGATTGTTAATAATGTCTGCATAATACCAGTATTCTCAATTCAACAGAATATTACAGGTGATGTGATGAGAAAGTACCTACCTTCCAGCTCCTGCATACCTGCTTGGAGCTTTCCCATGTCTTTTGTGAACCTGCCTATGTCGGCAAAAAAAAAAAGAAAATCAAAGTCATAAAGTGTGAAATGCTTAATACTAGAACATGATCATGTCTCCTTGGTCTGATTAATACTCTCATTTCTGCAGACTTTTACAAGTGACGTCAGGACAAAGTACTCACCATTCAGCTCCTGCAGACCTGCTTGCTGCTTTCCCATGTCTTCAAAAATAGTGAATCTGACTGTCGGCAAAAAAAAAGAAAATCACGGTCACGAAGTATTATCTGCCTGATAACAGATCATGGTCATGTCAATAATGTCTTCATAAAACTCTCATTTCAACATAATATTACAAGTGATGTGATAACAAAGTACTTACCATTCAGACCTGCTTGTAGCTTTCCCAAGTTGTCTTTAGTGAATCTGACTGTGTCGGCAAAAAGAAAAAAAATTACGGTGATCTGCTTGATGCCAGATCATGATGCAAACATTACAACATACATGTCATTTCTACAGCATCTTTCAAATTTTCCAATATAAACGAAAGAGAAAACTGACCTGAAAAATAGGACACTAGAACAGCGATGGTCACGGCGACCACAGGACTGGAGATTTGCCAAAATCGGCTGACGCATTTCTTCCGCTTTTTGGAGGCTGCTGTTGGATATAAAGCATAAAATCACTGAGCATGAGATTATTTGAAGCATTAAATGTATTATGCATTCAAGTTTTCTAAGTACAAGAGTGTAACACCAAAGCGAGAACAAGAACAACAGGGCGTCGTAAGCTAGCGGACTTGAAACGTTTTTACCTTTTCTGGAGACGTACATAGGGTTGGGTATACGTGCAGCGGCTTCCGCACGTGCCTGCCAGTCATTCTGAGGCTCCTCCATGGGTGTGGCGTCTGGTAAAATCATAAATTCATTTTCTACAAGCCAAACTTACAATGTTCTAAGCACACAAATGTCGGTCAGGTAAACGGTCACTGCCAGTTGCAACAGTTGATCGCAGAACGGTACATTTTAAGTGCCGCCACCGCTCTGACACATGGTTCATTGCGCAGAGTGATCTTATTGCAGTGTGGGTCTGTGCCGGTGCACGTCCTTTTTTTCACTGATTTTGTGTGAAATATTTTTGGTACACTTTTTCATTTTAATAATTGTAATTGACATGTTGCTTTTCGTACGGGGTGTCTGTGTGGCGCAACGGTTAGAGCGTTGGAGTCAGAATCAGAAGGTCCTGAGTTCTAAACTCGCCATGCCCCTGTCCCTATGACGGAGTGACGCCCACCGAGCCTCACAGCTAATCTGTCTAAAGGTGCCAAAAACACCTACGGATTTGGTGCTGCCAGTGTGTCAACATCTGCACACTTGCCACTGAGACCCGTGAATTTTTTTTTTCGTACGTTTCCCAGCCTTTTGCCCCAGAAAAAGTCATGATGCGCTGATACGGAACTGACAACGTTTGACCTTTTCGGGGGGGGGGGGGGGGGGGGAGGTACATATGGATGGGATTTTGCTGCATGGGTCTGTTGGAAAATTACAGCATCTCAGAGACCAGTTACTGTAGATCTACTACAGCAGACATCAAACCAGAGAACCACAAAGGGAGAGTCAACAAAAGGACGTCGTAAGCGGACTTCAAAACTATACCTGCTCCACATGCGTAAGTATGGTCTGGAACATCCGCAGCGGTGTCGCCACGTGCCTGCCAATCAGTCTGAGGAGGCTCCTCCATGGGTGCGGTGTCTGGCAAAAGTCATTAGTTTATTTTCTACAAGCCAACCTTACAATGTTCTAAGCACTTTGACATTTTGCTACAGACAGTCTGAATATAAAATATGACAACAAAGTATAAAATGCATTAGTATTGATGCATTTTGCAGCTTTTTCCTCAAAACAGCAACAAACGTGTAAGTCTTATGCTTTGACGTTTAAAGGATGTAGAAAATACAAGAAAGAAACCAGTAAAGAGTGCCTCGCAACTTGTGACAACTCCAGCTCAATACCCTGTTGCGCCCCGAACCGTGCCTGCCCCATTCCGTGCCCATTCAGGCACGGAACGTGGCACTGCCCGACTGCCCCGGTCTGTTCCCAGAAGCGCTGTCAATCACTATGACTGACGGGGAAGTGATAACTAATTATTCACGCCCATGTTTCCAAATAAGGCTTGATCTTGTCCTTTTTGATTCCCACTATATGATTTTCATCCATAAAACTGTGCATCGAAGACACAGAATTTAGCACGTCTATGTGAGTGCATCCCATTTATATTACATTTAAATATACCACATATAAACATGACAACGTCCAGCTGCTCTTTGATCAAGTCTCCAAGCCTTAATGATTCAGTTCGTTGTGTCAGACCTCAGTGCACAATTATCTGAGGCACAGTTTGTGCTCCGAACCTTGCTTTGCCCGAAACCGTGCTTAGGCACGGTTTGGGGCAGTCCCCGCGTGCCCCAAACCGTGCCTGGGCACAGTTTGGGGCAGTCCCCGCGTGCCCCAAACCGTGCCTGGGGCAAAAGCACGGTCTGGGGCACGCGGGGACTGCCCCGAACTGTGCCCAGGCACGGTTTGGGGCACACGGGGACTGCCCCAAACCGTGCCTTGTGGTTAAATCTACAGCCTTGGATATATATATATATATATATATATATATATATATATAATACATATCATTGTTGTAGAAATTAGTGCTATGACATCCGTCTGTCTTTGCCACATCAACTCTAAGTCCGTAACTGCTCCAAGACGAGCGTGAATTACGTTGATTCTTCCTCATCACAGCACCCCGAAAAACAAAGATGGCGGGGCTGCAGGGAAAAAGCACGTTGGACCAAGGAGCTTTTATCAGGTCAGACTCCTCCCCTTAAAACACTAAGCTCCGCCCCAAAGCACAGTATGGGACAAGGTCCCCTGCGTGCCCAGAACTGTGCGCGATTGGGCACAGTTCGGGGCAGTCCCCGCGTGTCCCAAACCGTGCTTTTGCCCCAGGCACGGTTTGGGGCACGCGGGGACTGCCCCAAACCGTGCCTAGGCACGTTTTGTGGCATTCACGGTTCGGGGCGCAACAACCCATGCAGTGCATCCTCCTACGCAGGGACATCCAACAGCGAAACCGCTGTCTGGATACATGTGCCCTGCTCTTTCAACCGTCACTCAGTTCCTGATCGCCCTGCTAATAAATATTAATGAGCTTACCTTATATATGCGAGCCCCCTTTTAAAAACTGAAAGGCCTATTCTCTGATTGGCTGACAGCTGGTTTGGGGGAGGGAGACGTCCACAGGAACTAAGAGTGACGGTTGAAAGAGCAGGGTACATCCAGACAGGCGGTTTCGCTGTTGGATGTCCCTGTGTAAGAGGACGATGCAGTGCCGTTCCAAACTTTCAGAGACCAGTGTGTATACTGAAGATCTTGTTTACGGCGTGTTGAGGTTTAAGCTGGCTCTGACGTTATACATTAAAAACTGATTTCTGAGTACAACAACCGACTTCAAACCAAAGCGAGAACATTAACACAAGAACATGGCGCAGTAGCTAATTTCCGTCTGGTAAACGGTCACTGCCATTTGCAACAGTTGATCGCAGATCTAGAACATTGCGTCTTAAAAGCCGTCACCGCTCTGACTCGTGGTTCGGGGCGCAGGGGTTTTATCTTCTTTTAGTATGAGTGTGTGCCGGTGCACGTCCTTTTTTCACTGATGCTGTGTGCAATTTTTTATGGTACACATGTCCATTTGTAATTGCAATTCACATGTTGTTTTTTGCACGTTTCCCAGCCATTTGCCCCAGAAAAAGTTATGATACGCTGATGTGGTACTGAAAACGTTTTACCTTCACCGGGAGCGTACAGCAGGTTGGGATCTTGCTTCATGGGTGTTGGGTCTGTTGGAAAATCACAGCATTTCAGAGACCAGTGTTTACTGTAGATCTACTACAGCAGACATCAAAACCAGAGAACTACGAAGAGAGAGACTACAAAAGGACGTCGTAAGCGGACTTCAAAACTATACCTGGTACAGATGCGTAAGTAGGGTCTAGAACATCCGCAGCGGCGGCGCCACGTGCCTGCCAATCAGTCTGAGGCTCCTCCATGGGTGTGGCGCCTAGAAAAAAATTTTAAAAAGTCATTATGTTTACCCACACATTATCTGGTTGTCAAAAATGACACAACATTACGACATAAACCATGCATTATGAAGTAAAATTGCTGCATCTTATAACATGCCATTATTGCCTAAAAGATTTTTAAGAAAGCGACAACTTTTTCAAAATCAATTTGTAAGATAGATAGAAATAGAAAGATACCATTTCAAAAACATTATACACGACTTGCATAAACTTTTCCGCCTTAGACAAGAAACAAAGCGACAACTGCAAAGCAAGACAATGGCTTGAAAACGTTTTACCTGCTGCGGATTCATACATGGGGTTGGTAAAAACGGCGTCGTTACAACCCTGCCAATCAGTCTGAGGCTGCTGCATGGGTGAGGTGTCTAGAGGAAAATTACAGAGGTATATACAATTATCTGTAAAACTGCTACAGTATTGATGAAGTTTAGCAACAGGAGTGCCAAATATACAACAACATTCAAAAACGAGTCAGTGAAATAAAATGTACAAAAATGCTTTGCGACCTGACAGAAACTCGGCATATCACTATTGGCAGCCGTTATAGTGTTCACAATGCACTCTTTTCACTTCTAAGTTTCGAAGGTTTTGCAAAATATCGCGACGTGGAAGATTTTGACAAAATGAAACGTTTTCTTCATCATTGTTCTATGCCTACTGTGTTCTATGACTACTGTGGTAGTAGTTTTTTGTCAGTATTCAATGTGACAGTGAAGCCTTTACAGCATTCAGGCTTCCTTGAAAAGGGGAAAATGAAAAGAATGTCCTAAGAAAATCCCCAAACCTACCAGCACCTGTGTCCCCATTCTGGGACTGCTGCTGCCCTCCCGACATGATGCCGCCTGTACTTGTCAGGTTTCTGCACCGCAAAACACGTCCTGCTCCTGGCAAGACGCTTGTTGACTCCAGAGTAGCCTCAGACTCAAAGAAATATGAAGCATTACATCACAACATCAGAAACCAGAGATGGAGGCAACTCATGCACGCTGGGTAACACCGCCCACACCGAGACTAATTATGTGGACATGTAATCGGTTTGCTCGCTAAATATTGAAATAAATTCTCTAAAACAGCATAAAATCTGACATGTCAGAAAAACCTGCAGTGATTTTAAACCATTAAAACCTTTTTGTGTCAGTACCTTTAATCCATTAATTCTTTTTTTTATTCCATTTTTTTCTTCAATTTGACTTAAACCAGCTGTTCTTTTTACCGTGTGCCTCTACTATGCAGTTCACGATTGGGTCTGTAGATGGCGTGACAGGAGGACGTTCTTGGGTTTCACCTTCATCCATCGAAAAAAGTAGGTCCAAGAAAAACAAGGCAGCAAAATTATGAATATCAGCAGACATTAGGTTGGAGACGGCGTTCGGAGCAACACCACAGACGACTTATTCAGTCACACAGAAGAAGCCAAGATAAAAACGGTGAGCTTCATTTTTGCATTTTTCCGTGATTAATTTGTGATTTGGCGGGAAATTATCACACAGACTTCATGATGATATGTTGTATAAACAACAGTGATAGAGGCTTGACGTTTGTCAGCGTTTGTTTTGCAAATTTGAGCCATATTCGGGAGCTGTGCAGGACTGGACCAACAGAGGTTTCCAGTCTGTATATTCATGTGGGGAATATGTCAAAGTTGTTGCACGATTCTCGCCTTTAAAATGTGCCGTATGGAAACTGTGAACCAAGGACTTGTGTGAACCGTAAGAAATAAGTACAACATAGCTGGATTCATGGTATATCGAGACATTTCCCATCATGTACATTTTAAGCGGTGGAAAAACTTTTTGTCTTGTTTTGTTGATGAAAAGTTTAGGAGATTGTGACTGTTAGAAAATACACGGATGGTGATAGGGTGGGTTATGGTCTTCTAACGGTACAAGTTTCAAACTTTGCAGACACAAGTTTTGTTTTTTTAGTACCATAGAAAATATTAGAACTAAAGCGAGGTTACTGTGAGAAACACAAACCATGTTTCAAAATTCTGGGTTTATTTTGGGACCGTTAGAAAGGGCATGACTTTGTTTGTGTTGTGTAAAACCTAATGTTGTTGTTTGTGTTGATGGTGGGTGGGGAGGGGGGCGTTGCCATGGACGAAAACAATGGGATTGTTGACTTTTTACTCGGTGACCAGTTGAAATTAGCTCATCTAAAGGAAAATGTTTCAGCCGTGTAATGTTTGATTGTTTAGAAATGATTTATTTACAAAGTAAGAGTGTACGTACCATGTTCCGTAAGGTCCTAGAGTCAGAGATTGTTTTGTTTACATGTTTTGTTTACAGAGATTACATGTTGCGACCAAAACAATGTAACTCAACTTTGTGATCGTTGACTTTTTACTTGGTGACCAGCAGTGTCATTCATATCGTTCTCCTCGTTTTTTCTGCCATGTAAGATTTGGTTGTTTAGAAATGATTTGTTTACAAAGTCAATGTGACCAATGTTCAGTAAGGTTCCAGCAAAGGTAGGTCTATTGTTTTTACAAACGTTCCGTCTGGGAAAATTATGACTTTTGCCGTCAATTTTCTGTATTTTGATGATTTTGTGATAGTCCTAGATTAAGGCAGGGACACTGTTTATACCTGTGGAGACTTTCTTGTTTTAATTAGCTGTTAGCAATTTTTCACTTGTGATTGCCCTTTTAGAATTATATGATTGTACTTTACCCTGGGAATCTTTGAGGAAAGCCCAGATGGGAGAAATTTGCAAGTTTTTTGCATTGTGGGAAAGATAAAATATTACTCAACATGGTATGGTTGCAAATAGCACACATCACTGTACTTTCCAGTTGTTGAACCAGTCGATAAATGCCGTATGGCCCGTGGCCCCCTGGTTAGGGGCCAGAGCGAGGAACCTATGCCCAATTTTTTATTGAATTATAAACTTTGATGAGTTTCTCCAATTCAAGAGAATGGACAGGTTTGACTGACTGTCCATGTAGTTAATTTTCTGGCGTAATTTTTCCCTTACAGTAGAAGATGTCTGGAAATGTAGAGATGAGGAAGGAGCGAAAGAAGAATAGTAACGAGAGAGGGGAGAACACCACCGTGAGTACATCACCTGTTCTTCTCTTCATCACGCCATGAGTTTGATTGTAGTGTCCCTAACCCAACATGCATGCTAACAAAAAGGCCGCATTCCTATGAGACGTTAAGCTGTGGTCACATGATTAATGATGTTGTGCTTCGTTGGACCTTCCCTGGTACAATGCACCTGCAAATACTGTACATAGCATTTGTCTTCTCTGTCACAACCAGTGGAAGTATAACATTTCAGAGAACTAAACTGGATTGAGATCACTTCGGAACCCACTTTTTCCATCACAGAACTAACAATGATCATGTATCTCTCCCCCATGACTTAGTTCAAGACTGATGTAGACTTCCTAATACAAATGGCCTCCTCAATCCAATGTACTGATGCTTGCTCTGTTTCCCCCAGCCCCCCATCAGTGACGACGTTCCCCCCCAGCCCACCAACAGTGGCCAAGCTTCCCCCCAGCCCCCCATCGATGACTCCGACCCCCGGTCGGTAACAGATGTGAGCCAGTCTGGACAGGTAGGTGCATTTCCCAGACATTCTGACACACTTAGTCTGAAAACCTGCAGATTCATGAGAGGCAAAGACACGAGAAGTCACCAGACCACTCTTAGTCACACCTGGACACACCTGTCCGAGGTGCTGACCAGTTGGCTGCACTGCTGGTTACACCAGTTTAACCTCTTTTAACCCTCCCCATGCTTAGTTCAGTAGAATGTAGCCTGACCCTTTAACCCACCCTATGCTTAGTTCAGTAGACCCTTGACCTCCTGTATATACAACAGTATCTCCTGCTTGTCACAGTGAGAAACTGGGCTGTAGTTTTGTGTCCAGTATAGAGTGTTCTCACTCCCAGTATGTGTACTTTTCTGTAGTGTTACAGTCTCGGTAACAAACATCTTTATTAACATTGATATTCATGATTCGACTGATGACAATCAGTTCTGAGTTTTCTCTAACAAACTCTGTTGATGATAATTTCAGTTTCAAGCTTGTTTTCATTATTTTTGTCTAGGTTTTTACTACCACCATTAGATTTATGACTGACTTATTTGATGTTTCTGATACTTAAGTTTGTTTTTGTACTTCTTCAGGCAGAACAGATCAGGCAGACTTACACTAAGGAGGCAGTAGACAGCCAGTAAGGACTCAGTTTAGCTAGATAGATCTGAATTAGCATAGGGTCCAGTTGAGCTAGATAGATCTAAATTATTTAGCATAGGTCCAGTTGAGCTAGATAGATCTAAATTATTTAGCATAGGTCCAGTTGAGCTGGATAGATCTAAATTATTTAGCATAGGTCCAGTTGAGCTAGATAGATCTAAATTAGTTAGCACAGGGACCAGTTAGTTAAATGAAACTGAATTAGTTAGCATATGGACCAGTTTAGCTAGATGGAACTAAATTAGTAATAGATAGTATAGGGGCCAATTAGCTAGTTAGATCTGAATCAGTTAACATAGGGACCAGTCTAGCTACATGGAACTTAATTAGTTAGCATAGAGGACAGTTTAGCCAGAAAGATCTAATTCTAAATCAGTTAGCATAGGAAGCATTTTAGGAACCAGTTAGCTAGATAGAATTGTATTAGCTAGCATAGGGACCAGTTAATTAGAATAGGGATCAGTTGAACTAGCTTGAATTAGTTAGCATAGGGACTGCACAGTTTAGCTAAGCAGAACTTAGTATTCCTGATAGTCAGAGTAGTGACCAGTTATGCTAGGTAGAACTGAAAAAGTACTGGTGTAATAAGAGAATAGTTAAGCTTATATCACCTCAGGGATCCGTTAGCAAGACAGCATAACAAAAAGCCTGGTATTTTATTGCATTGTTCAGCAGATTTGAAGTCAGAACTTGATTGTCATGTTTGTGTTTCTCACAGCACCAACAAAGAGCTTGAGGAAGAGGCAGAAGAGGAGGAATCAGAATTGGGCCGGTAAGATTTACAAAATGGGACCAAGAACTTCTTGTATGATGCAAATACATTGTATCTAACAATACCAGTCCTGTATTGTGGAATATAATCACTGATATTCTGTGTTCCTTTTTCTGTATGGTTTGAGACTAGTTCATTCATACTTTGTTTCTTGTACTTCCAACAGACTTCTTCGTGAGTTCGAGAAGGACCTTCAGAGGTAAGGGAACACTCTATCTATATGGGCTAAGCCTTAGTGATTTTTGCATACCATAAAATAGGCAAATATATCAAGGATTTCTCTGCTATTAGAAAGAATACTGTAACTAATGATGAGCCTACTCCATTGTAATACTATATCAAAGAATTATGTTAGCCCTCATTCTTCTGTTAATTAGGTTGTTAAGTTTATTCTATACCTCTATTTTGACGTTATGTAATAGTTGTATCATGTACAATTGTCGTGCAATAAAGTTCTTCTACAATGTAGCTACTCATAATTTTTGTACATTATCCATAACTCTAAATGATGTAGCTTTTTTTCTAAACCTACATCTGCTTAGTTTTTAGACCTGGTCATTAACATAATATTATACTATACCATTAGGCTCACCCTTTAGTATTGTATGTTATTGTGAACCTGTAGAAATGGATCATATTCACATAGACAGCTAATATCTAATCTAAGCTCTGATTGGCTACTGACAGAAGAAGAAAGGAAAAGAGAAAGAACACACCAGCAAAAACAAATGTTTTCCCTACTGGGGATTTTGTCTGAATCAGTCAATAAAACACATCAACATGTCACTGATGATGTCTGACTCCCTTACAGAGTGGAAAGCCGAGTACAAGTGCTTGATGACTGGCTGTCTGATGAAGATGAGGAGGCAGAAGAGGAGAAGGCAGAAGTAGATATGTAAGATATACAAAATGGGACCAAGAACTTCTTACATGATGCAAATACATTATATTTATCAATACCAGTCCTGATAATCAAACAAAGGATAGTGAGTGTGAGTATTGTGGAATATGATCACTGATATTCGTTTTCTCTGCTTGATGGTTTCAAAGACCTACAACAAGTTTTGAAACATGTCTCATGAGTTCTTAAGCTTGTAAGTTACAACTTCTGTTTAGTACTTCTTATATTACTTAGAAGTTTACAAAATTGTAAGGTGATTAAGATAACCTAGGATTTACCTTTAAACTGGAATTGTTTAAAATGCATTTTTGTAGAGTTTAACAGCAAAAATTCATAGGCTCCGAAACAATAAGTGGGATGGGAAAGATAAACACAGGAAACAGTCTTGATATCTCAAGCCTGTTGTTTCTAGCAAAGTCCTTTCAGTCCTGCTAACTTGTTGGTACTTACAGAGCGGTGCAGGCTGAGGCACAGCAGGGAGCTGCACAGATGGCCACAACGATGGTGCATCAGGTGCAGGCTGAGGCACAGCAGGGAGCTGCACAGATGGCCACAACGATGGTGCATCAGGTGCAGGCTGAGGCACAGCAGGGAGCTGCACAGATGGCCACAACAATGGAGCATCAGGTGCAGGCTGAGGCACAGCAGGGAGCTGCACAGATGGACACAATAATGGAGCATCAGGTGCAGGCTGAGGCACAGCAGGGAGCTGCACAGATGGACACAACCATGGTGCATCAGGTGCAGGCTGAGGCACAGCAGGGAGCTGCACAAATGGACACAAAGATGGAGCATCAGGTGCAGGCTGAGGCACAGCAGGGAGCTGCACAGATGGACACAACCATGGTGCATCAGGTGCAGGCTGAGGCACAGCAGGGAGCTGCACAAATGGACACAAAGATGGAGCATCAGGTGCAGGCTGAGGCACAGCAGGGAGCTGCACAGATGGACACAACCATGGTGCATCAGGTGCAGGCTGAGGCACAGCAGGGAGCTGCACAGAAGGACACAACAATGGTGCATCAGGTCCTGGATGAGATGGAAGTCATCAAGTGAGTCACTTGTTGTTCATCCATCTCTCCTGATCCTGACTCTTTCCCTCCATCTCTCCTGATCCTGACTCTTTCCCTCCATCTCTCCTGATCCTGACTCTTTCCCTCCATCTCTCCTCATTCTGACTCTTTCCCTCCATCTCTCCTGATCTTGACTCTTTCCCTCCATCCCTCCTGATCCTGACTCTTTCCCTCCATCCCTCCTCATCCTGACTCTTTCCCTCCATCTCTCCTGATCCTGACTCTTTCCCTCCATCTCTCCTCATTCTGACTCTTTCCCTCCATCTCTCCTGATCCTGACTCTTTCCCTCCATCTCTCCTCATTCTGACTCTTTCCCTCCATCTCTCCTGATCCTGACTCTTTCCCTCTATCTCTCTTCATCCTGACTCTTTCCCTCCATCTCTCCTCATCCTGACTCTTTCCCTCCATCCCTCCTGGTCCTGACTCTTTCCCTCCATCTCTCCTGATCCTGACTCTTTCCCTCCATCCCTTCTGATCCTGACTCTTTCCCTCCATCCCTCCTCATCCCGACTCTTTCCCTCCATCTCTCCTGATCCTGACTCTTTCCCTCCATCTCTCCTGATCCTGACTCTTTCCCTCTATCTCTCCTGATCCTGACTCTTTCCCTCCATCCCTCCTCATCCCGACTCTTTCCCTCCATCTCTCCTGATCCTGACTCTTTCCCTCTATCTCTCTTCATCCTGACTCTTTCCCTCCATCTCTCCTCATCCTGACTCTTTCCCTCCATCCCTCCTGGTCCTGACTCTTTCTCTCCATCTCTCCTGATCCTGACTCTTTCCCTCCATCCCTTCTGATCCTGACTCTTTCCCTCCATCCCTCCTCATCCCGACTCTTTCCCTCCATCTCTCCTGATCCTGACTCTTTCCCTCCATCTCTCCTGATCCTGACTCTTTCCCTCTATCTCTCCTGATCCTGACTTTCCCTCCATCTCTCCTGATCCTGATTCTTTCCCTCCATCTCTCCTCATCCTGACTCTTTCCCTCCATCCCTCCTGGTCCTGATTCTTTCCCTCCATCTCTCCTGATCCTGACTTTCCCTCCATCTCTCCTGATCCTGATTCTTTCCCTCCATCTCTCCAGATCCTGACTCTTTCCCTCCATCTCTCCTGATCCTGACTCTTTCCCTCCATCTCTCCAGATCCTGACTCTTTCCCTCCATCTCTCCAGATCCTGACTCTTTCCCTCCATCTCTCCTGATCCTCACTCTTTCCCTCCATCTCTCCAGATCCTGACTCTTTCCCTCCATCCCTCCTCATCCCGACTCTTTCCCTCCATCTCTCCTGATCCTGACTCTTTCCCTCCATCCCTCCTGATCCTCCAGTATATGCTATTCCATTTTAATCATTTTCAGCACTGACTGGCCTGTTCTCAGACTTCTGTGTGAAAGAGTACATGAAATACCACTGTCAGTGTTCTTCAAAGATGGAAAATTCTTGTTAACTGATTCCACCATTTTCCAAAGATAGTGAAAAAGTATGTTCTTTTTTACTTGGCACACATAACCCCTCTATGTCTAGCGAAAGGCCTTCTTTATAGTAACAACTTGTCACACCTAACCCTGGTACCCCAGGTACTTCAATAAAGACCTCCCTCCTGCCCCTTGTGTTACAGTCAACGCCACCTCGAGCAGTGGGGAGACTCGGAGACAAACCCTGAACAGCCAAAGTACTTCCCAAGCTTCCACGACAGAACTGAAGAGCGGCTAAAGGAAGAACTAGACATGATGACATTCTTGAAGGAGGAGGCACAGTGCCAGCTGGAGCACGAGAAGGAGTAAGCAAACTTCAGATTACATTCTACAGCAAACTGTACAGTCATTTATGTCATATCTGGGTAGTGATAATGTTTGGCATGGGTGTTCCAGACTGGATGATAACTTGGGTTATCACATGGGATTCTACTGTTCTCACACTCTGGCTTTCATTAAATGATTTAAACGCACTTTGGTTGCACCAAGTACAGCTGTAAAAGATTTTTGAATACCCGGGATTCAGAGAATGGAATTTCGGTTACAATTTTTGTTGAAAGACACAAAATTTTATCAAATTTTAGGGCATACCACAAACCTGAATGAATAAGAAATGTATGTTGTTGTTTTTCTCTCGGGTGGGTACGACATAAATAAGATGCACCACGGTGTATTTAACATCACCCTTCCCATCCCCACAGGAAAAACCAACAACTACAGGACCAGCTGGACAGGTGAGCAGGACTTCTTTAATGCAGCTGCAGCTGTTCCTTGTAACACCTGGATACACGTTTAGTTTACCGTGGTGAAAAAAACAGACCTGCTCCATAGTTTTCATCATTTCTAACACTTCTAACATCTACAAAGGCTAGAAGACCTTAACACAGCCATTCTAACAGAAACAGTTCGATCCATGATCATGCTTGTTGTGATAAAAGATAATGGACCAAGTACAGTAGGGGCATCTTCTCTGGGTAGTTTTAAAGAACGCTTGCAGATAGATGTGCAAAAGTTAGATGTGACGGGTCGTTCGGTGTAATATAACCAGCTGCTGCCGCGCCGCGTGCCTGCGAAGCTGGGGTCTTACGCTGAACGGCAGTTATACCGGCTATATAGATACAGATACAGATACAGATCTTCTAGCATATGCGCTATGTTTTGCACTATGTTTGATTATAGACATGTAGCACAAGACTAAGAGTTTGTAAAATGTAAAGCATACAAAGTTCACATGTTTTTAAGGTCCCAGTGAGGATCAAAACGGTAAACATCTAACCCTTCGTCTACTAAGGTGCCAAAAATTTAAAACTTTCAGCAACTGGTGTGGAAATAGAATTCTGACAAATTTTGTGTTCACAGAACACGGGACACTGTCAGTGACCTCACAGTCAACCTACAGAGAACCACAAGGTAAGAACCATTTCCTCACAACCAGGAGAGGTTCATGTGGTACATCTGTCCCTGGTGCTGAACACCTTCTACACAGGTAAACACACCTGTCCCTGGTGCTGAACACCATTCACACACAGGTAAACACACCTGTCCCTTGTGCTGAACACCATCCACACACAGGTAAACACACCTGTCCCTGGTGCTGAACACCATCCACACACAGGTAAACACACCTGTCCCTGGCGCTGAACACCATCAACACGAGTAAACATACCTGTCCCTGGTGCTGAACACTAGTTCACAGAACACGGGACACTGTCAGTGACCTCACAGTCAACCTACAGAGAACCACAAGGTAAGAACCATTTCCTCACAACCAGGAGAGGTTCATGTGGTACATCTGTCCCTGGTGCTGAACACCTTCTACACAGGTAAACACACCTGTCCCTGGTGCTGAACACCATTCACACACAGGTAAACACACCTGTCCCTTGTGCTGAACACCATCCACACACAGGTAAGAACACCTGTCCCTGGTGCTGAACACCATCCACACACAGGTAAACACACCTGTCCCTGGCGCTGAACACCATCAACACGAGTAAACATACCTGTCCCTGGTGCTGAACACCATTCATACGAAGGTAAACACACCTGTCCCTGGTGCTGAACACCATCCACACACAGGTAAACACACCTGTCCCTGGTGCTGAACACCATCCACACACAGGTAAACACACCTGTCCTTGGTGCGGAACACCATCCACACACAGCATCTGTCTCTGGTGCTGAACACCATCCACACACAGGTAAACATACCTGTCCCTGGTGCTGAACACCATTCCCACACAGGTAAACACACCTGTCCCTGGTGCTGAACACCATCCACACACAAGTAAAAACACCTGTCCCTGGTGCTGAACACCATCCACACACAGGTAAACACACCTGTCCCTGGTTCTGAACACCATCCACACACAGGTAAACACACCTGTCCCTGGTGCTGAACACCATCCACACACAAGTTAACATGAATGTCTCCATGGTTGTTATTTTTCTTTAGATGACAAATTTCTTGTCCATTTTACAGCACACTTGAGGTCCAACAGGCAGCCCACTGGGAGGCAGAAAACATACTGAAGGGGTAAGGTTCACTTAAGTCTGTGCCACCCCCAGTTCTGATTCACTTTTTCATTATTACTGCATTTCAGAGAAAGTGTTTTGGCAAGCAGAAACATTGGTAAAACCTATCCAAAGTTTCGTTGGATAGGTTTTGCCAGTAGTGTAAATTTTTCTTTCATCCCCAGGATGATAAAGCCAGTTTAAGGTGTTATAATAAAACTGGTGCTGTAAGAACAGAAATGCTGTTGTTTATTCACAGTTCAGAATCAAATACAGCCAAAGACAAAATCAATATTGAGAGAACATTGACATTGAACATTAGAAAATAGCGTGCAGCATTGTAGGTTACCCATGAGTCCCAGCTACAGCTGTTTGTGTTGAACATAATGGGAAATGTTGTGTTCTTACAGGAAACTCCGAGAGAGTCAGGAGAAGTTGGATTGGTAAGATTGTTTTTTATTCCTTCAATAGTCTTTGAAAGGGAGAAGTTTGTGATAGAGCAAGCCAAATTTTCTCTCCAATGTTGAATATAATATGTGTGTGCCTACTACTGAGAGAATACCTGTAATGAACTAAAAATGGTCACCAGAAAGCCTATTTGTGCTTTTTTTTTGCTGGATTGACTTGAAGAAATGAAGAAAAAGCACTCCTACAGAACCAATTGGATGCATGTGGATTCCTTAAATCATACAGATTGATGTAACTTAGTGAAAAGCATGTTGATACGACACCCCCGTCAACAGATGATGATGATAATGTCTTAATTCTGGCTTTAAAAATCAACATAAGAAATTTTTCCATGTCTGTATCTACAGTACCAACAAGGGCATCTACAGTGCCGACGAGCGATTATGTTCCATGGACGTGATGTAAGTTTTGTTTTACTTTACTAACTATATATATTTTTCTTCATATTAGTCACTATAGGATGAATACAATATGTATGTTTTACACAATAGTGATAGCTGACATGATTTGTTTGAAGTTCCTGGTGTCTTTCCAAGTTGTTCTGTATAATTTAGCTTAATTGCTTAAAAGCTTAATTGACTGAACAAAAGGCACAGTGAAACTACAGAATACAAAACAAAACATTTTGTATATATTTGTACAGCATCTTTCTTCTATCAGTGAACATCTTTTCCTGATAAACCACAGACATTTTTTTCCATATGCAGAAAAAAATCTGTTTTGTTACTGTTGTACGCAAATAGATCTATCGTTATGTTACCCGCAGTATGAACCTTCAGATAAAAGAGCTGTCGGAGCAGGGTGCATATCTTGAGGCGTTGAGGAGGAAGTACATAAGACTACGGGAAGAGCACAACAACACGATCAACATCAACAGCAGGAAGGCCGACATGTGAGTCTCAGAACCCAGCTCTGTAACATTCTAGCTTTGTAGAGAGGACAGGATGAATTTTAGATGTTAGATTTTCATCAGTATTTGTGCGATCCTTGTTCCCTCTTGAATTCAGGTCCTATTCTCTGGCCTTTTTTTCTTTGTACAGCCATTTGATTGATATTATTGCAATTTCTTGCTTGTTCTAAGAAATACTGAATTGTTTAGGTTTGTTGTTTGTACCAGAAGTTGGTAGGTCTTGTATTCTGGTACGTTAATTTCTACAGACCATGGGTCTGCTCATACATTTGTATTGGTCAATTATGCCTGGAACCTTGCGCCAGCCCACTTCTGTTGGGGCCATGTGATCAGGGGGGTCAAACTTGCCTGGGACCTTGCACTTCTCTCTTCAACCTTGTTTGATAAAATCTTCCTTGGGATATAAAAGAAAAACCTGTTGTATCTATAACTAGATCCTGGTGTGTTGTGTGAAAACATTTCAAACCTGTCTCCCTCCCCACTTTCTGCAGTTCCATCCAGGAACTCCAGGCGGCACTTCAGCATGCGTACAGGTCAGGAGAACATATTATATCTTATATACTTTGGTCTACCCTTCTAATCTTATTATATGCTTTTAGGCTTATGCTGAGTATTCCTAACCTTACCAAGCTGTTAGTGCTGTCTTAGATCTATTTGACTGCTGAAATAGTTCTTCTTTTATGCTGTTTTAGTTGCATTTAAAAATATGCTGTAACAGCTTAGGTGACTTGCCAAATTCTGACATGATTTAAGAAGAATTCAAGCTTCGTCCTTTGCCTTCACTGCCTATCCAGACTGGTGCTGATGTGTATGTTTCATATCTGATACTCGTCTATCATATACAGCTACCTCGGGCCCCTGAGCAACAAACCACCTCACTCCAAACTTGCTAGAACGAAGGTCAGCATCATCTCCATTGAGCCCTCCTCCAAACAAAGGCTCGCTGTTTCAGCACCCAAAGTGTTCTCCTTGGAACCCCCCTCCTCTCAGTGCCTGTTGGATCATGTGACCAACCTGAAGCTGCAGCCCACTAGGTAGGCAGCAACATCTAACTATTCAAACTGAATCATCAAATACTAAGAGACTATTTTACTAACACTAGTTCACCTATATCCACATAGTAACCTATATTAGTGTCTTGAAAAATGGGACATTTAGGATATCAGTCAATGGACAGTAGTTTCAGTTTAATCTTGTTCTTACTCACCTGCTAAGGTTTAAGAGAAGAAAAGAGATGACCATTCCTTAAAATTGTTACTACCCCAACACCCCCCCCCCCAGGTGCAATGGTGGTGGCAACTTGGAGATGGATGCGTTTGAGGTAGTCCGCCTGGAGTCAGAGCTGGTAGCAGAGCGGCTGTAAGTATTTAGCAAACAAAGTAAAAAGTGTCAAATTTAACCCTCCGCATGCTATTAGGTGGTTACTGGACACCGCTTAAATTTCTCAAGTTAACAATGACAGATAAAAGTCTTTTCTTCATCATCGTAAATAAATAAACCATTCTACAAGTGATCTCACCAACTTTTATCTCTTCTTGCAGGCTCCTTGAAGACTTGACCCATGCAAATAAGAGGTAAGAGGTGTCCCCGAGATGGGCATGTAATGTTCAAAGTTTATGTTCAAGTAACTTGTATCATTCTATTGTACTAAAAATGGTGCTTAGGAATATCAAGTCGACAGACTGAGGCTTCAATTTTGATGATATTTTAATTTGAAACCACCGTTTTTCATTTAATGATAATAATATACACAATAGTTTGTTTTGTTAGGCTCAGTTCTTGACAGCTTTTTTGTATCTTCCCCTTCAGCTTGAAGGAAGACCTGGACAAGGCGCAGAAAAAGTAAGTGAAAACACCACGAGTTATATTACAACCTTGTTGCTCTCAAATGGGTACACTTGTTCTCTCTACTTTCTCTTGAGTCAACTCCATCTTTCAAGAAGGGACTTTCCAATATGAAGATACAAAATATCTATTAGCTGTTATATACATTGTTGAACCTTTCCTCCAAGTGATGCATTGTTACATTGACGCTGTGTTTGTTTTAATACTATGCAGATACAGCACCACAAGGGCAGATCTCTTGAACGAGGACAACGAGATCAAAGATCTTCACACACAGCTAGAATGGTAGGTCAACAATCCTCAGGTTCTTTCTGCTTATTTTCTATTCAACTTTTTCTTTTAAAAAGGGACTTTCTAAAGATAAGGAAACTGTACAATAAACTAGTATGATCTCTGTAGACTGTAGACGCTATTCTAGACCCTCTATATCAACAGTTTGCTTCCTTAGCTTCAGTTCTTGATGGCAATTTTGTATCTTCCCCTTCAGCTTGAAGGATAACCTGGACACAGCACAACTAAAGTAAGTTAAAACACCACTGGTTATATTATAGTCTTGCTGCTCTAAAATGGATGCACTTTGTTTGTTGTTGCTTATCATATATCCATATATCAATTAAGGATAAGATATAATTTGGAAAAAGAGAAATATGGAGCAGCAGTCTTTGTATTTTTGCCAGGAATGGTCCAGGTTTGATGCATCTCAAACTTTTCCTCCAATAGGATCGCTGCGCAGACTAACATCGCTGAAATGCTCCAAATGGAAAAAAAGGCCCTCCTAGCTGAGCAAAAAGAGTAAGATATTTTTGTTTCTTGTTTTCTGCTACAGTCCAAGTTTGATTTTAAGATGGGGTGCAGCAGTTGTTGTATCTGTTGATGCCAAGACTGGTTGGTTCAATAAACCTCTGAGAAAACTATGAAACTCTGAGAGAGGAAAAGGAGCACTTCCTGGCCGAACAGAAAGATTGAGATATTTTTGTTTGTAGTTTCCCGATACAAAATGTAGTTTTTAATATTAGGTGCAGTAATCAATGTATCTTTAAATATTGCCAAGATTGGTTGGTTCAATGAATTCCAAATAAGTTGCTAAAAATCTGAGAAAGGAAAACTTTACTTTCGTCTTTTGAACTTTAATGCATCCCAACATTTCTTCAAACAGGGTGACTGAAGAAACCAACAACGCTGCCACCTGGTTAAAGAAGGCAAACAAAAAACTGCTGGTCGAGCAGAAACACTTCAACAAGTGAGATAGTTTTCTTCATTGTTGCTTATATGGTTAAAGTGTAATTTGATATGGGATGCAGAAGTTCTTCAATGTATCTGTGCTGCTTTCTCTTCCTTTGCTACCAAACCACCTCAGCATGACTTTGAGTCTCAGTAACCCAACTGAGGGCAAGTCCCTCTGGCCTCTTTCTTTTATCTTACGTTTCACAATCCCTTTGGGATTCTTGCATCTTAGATCGACAGCTCCTCTGGGCTCTGTCTTCCATCTTAGATCCACCTTCCTTCTGGAATCTTCTAAGTTGAAAGAAAGAGCCCGGTGGGACTGTGGATCTAAGGTGAAAAGGTAAAACTACAGACAAGAACTCCTGTATTTCTAAGTTTTCCTATGTAAATCCCTCATCAGTGGTGATAACAAAATTTAACATTAGGTCCACGGTGAAAATGTTCTTTGTCACCACCACCAGGGCAAGTTGCTGACGACTTTGTTGTTATGATCTGGTCTCTCACACTGCACACTGAACTTACTGATGTGTTTTACACTTTACTTTTATGCTGTTTTAGTTCTGCTTAAGTCCCTGTGACATTGAGTTAAGAGGGTCATGCATGTTTGTCTTACACCTTCAATACCCTGGTCCAGCTGGTACTCATGTGTATGTTTCATATCTGATGCTTTGACATATTCATCACTTACAGGTACCTTAACATGAACACCCCAAAACCTCACAGAGTCACTGCAGAATCACAACAGCTCACAGGGTAGGCTATCAAAGATTGACTAAGATGCTTTTTAACTACAGAAACCATACTGATACAAAAGATCTAATCTACTATGGTGGAATCATATCTTACATGATTTCTGTATCAATTTCCCTTTAATATTCTCATCATTCAGTATTTGTCAACTTCCCAAGCTAATAATGCCTTACCTATGATTTTAGAGGCAAATATGCTTGAAAACACATTAAATTTTGTTCTTATTCTAATATTCAAGACAAGCTTCCTGTTAAAGAAAAAGGATTCTATAGAGTTGTAACTGAAATGAAATCCCTACCCCCCTTCTAGGTGCCCCCAACACTGTGCTGGTGGTGATGACCCCAAGACAGATGCCTTTGCTACAATATCACTGGATGCGCACCTCATCGCTGAGAGACTGTGAGTACACAGCAAAAGTAGAAACTATCAAATTCGAGGACAGTATAAACATTGACATATGATCAGGTGATTTACATAAAATTATTCCTATATCTAAGCACATCATCATCAGGGGTTAACGTTACACACAATAATGTTATACCATACCGGGAGACATCCCCTTTCGTTATATGATTACAAGACGGGGATGCGTCAGGTCTTGTTATTAACCAATATCAATTCCTCCTCTCCCAGTCATGCATTAAAGCTGTGTTTGTTTAACATTTTGCAGAGAAAATTCCACCAAAGACCATCGAATCATGGAGCTTAAGACCCAACTACTCAGGTAGGTCAACAATCCTCTGGTTCTTTCTGCTTTCTCTCAATTTAGCTTGATCTTTTGAAAGAAGAACTTTCCAAATATGAACAAACAATAAGTGATCATTGTAGACACATGATTGTAGGCACTGTTCTATACCCTTCGTATGCAACAAGTTATATATGTATACAGTCAAACCTGCCCTAGCGACCACCTCTTCTCAGCGACCACCTGGCCATTTCGACCGATTTTTCTCGGTCCCGATTTATTTTCCCATTGACGTAAGCATTAAGTGACCTTTTCTCAACAACCACCTGGCCAACGCGACCGCGACCGGCCCAATTTGGGACCCATAACGACCGCATCATTTTCAAAATTGAGGTTTTCATCGATTTTTTATGATAACTAGCGCGATTTTGTACCGAAATCGGCCAACTTGCGTCGGATTTTGGGGTTAAATTTACAGTTTACAGTGTGCGTGTTGTATTTGACATTAAAGACCTCGCTTCTTTGCGTGCGTGCAGTGTGCTTGCTATTTGGTATTAAACACAACGGAAACCATTTATACTTTGCATCAGGCATGTTTTGAGTCGATACTCATCTCAGCGACCACCTGTCCAAATCGACCGCTTTTTTCTGGTCCCCCGGGTGGTCGTCTTGGGCAGGTTTGACTGTATACTTAAGACATTGTTATTGATTGTTTTTCTGTCCATGTCAAATTTTATTTGCATTGTCTTTATTTATGTCAGCAGGGCTAGCCCTTTGTAATAACCACAGGCTAGTTGGGCAGCCTTGATTCTGGGTGTTAATGAACAAACCAATAAATAAATGAAATTTGGATCTCTCCTTTTCTTGAGCAAGTGCTGACCTAAAACAGTGTTGAGTTTTTTTTTCAACTTCTTGACGGCCATTCTGTATTCTCATCTTCAGCCTGAGGGCAGAGTTGGACAGGGAGCACCAGAAGTAAGTGGAACCACTGCCGCTAGTTTTCATGCTTACGGTGATCTGAAAGTGTAACTTTAAGGCCCTATAAAATCAAACATTAATTCCTTCTTACTCCACAACCATTATCATTTTACAGTAGTAATATTCAATGACGTGTACCTTACACATGTGGGTTTGCCCCAAATATACAAAATGGGAACGTTATGAATTTATGGATCTTGGTTGTTGATCTTGAGAGAATGATGTAGCCTCGCAAACATATTGTTTCATTATAAACCTTCCATTTCACACTTTCTGTTCACTGCACATTGCACAGCATGGCACACTCTTGCTCTTAAAAACAAATGACTGTCTATTCATTTGTTTGTCTTTGAAACTTAAATTTATCCAAAACATTTTCCTCCAACAGGGTTTTCCACCAAACCCAACTGGCAACTGATCTGAAGAAAGAAAATACCACCCTGGCCCAGCAGAAACAGAGATATTTTTGCTTGTTGTTGGAGTTAAGAGAGTGAGACATTTTTGTTTCTAATTGCTTGTACCAACTTTAAGTTTAATGAAAGAAGGGGTCCTTCTATTTTTGCTGCTTGCTGCTTCTTCTCTTGCAAACCATTTAGCAAGTTGTTCTCAGCAGCCCAACTGAGGTGCTGATGACATTGTTGTATTGGTCTGCCCTCTCATATGAGAGTCATAGCGCTCATCTGTTATGGTGATGCATTTCTCTCTCCTGGCACTCAACCAGACTAAATGTTTGTTTGTTTTTAACTTACAGAACAGTGTTGAAGATGCAGAAGGAATTAATCAGGTTTGTGAACTCTCTTGATCTTTTATCTTTGATTATTAATTAGACTAAGTCTGGTTCCTAATTCGTAATTGTCAACTCTTTGCTCCAGAGCTGTTGATCTTGCATCATTATTCATTAAAGTGTGTTTCCTAATTGTAAACATTTTGCTCCAATTTTCTGTGTTTTGTTCAGACAAGAGAGACACAACCTGAAACGAAGAAAAGCAGAGGCCACAAAAGCCACCAAGACCAAAAGGTATCACACAGACAATTAATTGAGGTTTACATTATATATTACCAAGTTTAAATTGGACATCTTTCGACATTTCTAGTGACATAAAATCCTGCATATCTTAAGCTGTGGAAAACCATGTACAGTGCCATATCAGGAACACTGTGATCGTAACACCAATAGTAAAAGTATCCATAGAAGTTTACATTATATAAGTTAAGACTGGATTCCTTTAGACATTTGTAATATAAGTGACACAAATCATGCATATCTAACCCTGTGTAAAACCACATCCAGTGTCGTATCAGGAACACTGTGATAACAAAGCCTTTCTCACTGACCTTACAGAGAGCTGGCTGAAATGTCCCAGGATAAAGCAACGTAAGTATTTCAGGAATGTACTTTGGAAAAAGTTCAGAAGTTCTAATTCAACAGTGCATCAGACCTATACAATGATGATGTTTTAGATTTCCCTTTTACTGTAAGAAAAAAATTCATTCCACAAACATGATGGTATTGTTTCAGCTGTAGAGTAAGACTTGATTATGTAAAAAGTTTGTTCTGAACCTCAAAGCTTTTAGATTAATAGAATTGTCTTTTCTCCATCATCATCTTTATTTTATCCCTATTTTCTTATGACCTTCCTACAACTTACAAGTGATCTTACCAACTTTTCTCTGTGCCCTTTTGTAGTCTTATCGAAGAGCTGAGTGCTGCGAATATGAGGTAAGAGATGTCCCCAAGATGGGCATGAAACAGTTCAAAGTTAATCTGTGAGTAGCCTATAATGTATATCTATTGTGCTAAAAAATACAGGGTTGACAGACTGAAGTTTCGGAGTGTTTTGACAATATTTCAATTTGAAACCACACTAACTGTTGTTGTGAGCTTTGTATGTGGAGTGACTCAGGTAGAGAATTGGGCACGGAATCTATAGGATGAGTTTGATACAAAAATGAGAAAAAAATAGTAAAACTAGAAGTAGTTTGTAAATATAGTTTGTAAAAATTGTTTTTACATGAAGTCCAGGAATATATTATGTATTTATTATGTACATTAGCTGATGGACTGAATGAAGCACTATTCAAATGTATGCAAGGAATTCAGCAAGTTTTGAGCAACTTTCAAAGGACATTTTGGTTAATGATTACATGCTTGATGCATGCATGCAGCTCAAAGAAAAGTGTGGTAGGTGTAATAGTTACTGAGATTATAAGCAAGTACAGAAACTCCTAACCTTTGCCCTTTAACCCTTCTACAGCCTTGCCAGAAGAGCACTAGAAATAGAGGCCCTCAAATCTAGACTTGCTATACTGGAGGGTGGCGGATTCTGGGTGCCGTGCAAGTAAGTTATTTCCCTTATGTCCAACTCACACATCAGAACTTTTGCTTTAAATTCTTTCTTTACCATCCTGCCATTGATCCAGGGGATATCCTCTCAGGTCATGTAACCAGTTTTATTGTTACAGGTGCGAGGACATCGAGTGGAGTGATCCAGAACAGGAGGCCGCCCTAAAAAGGTAAATATCTGTCAGTTGAGAAGTCGGCTCAAACCTCTCTCATGTTTCAGCACCAAGGACAGCACTGTAATAACAAACAGTACCAAAAGAAATCAAAGCACAGCATAAAATATCCAGCACTATGACTCAGACCGACTGCATTGAATCACATTCTGTAAATGCAGAAATATTCGCGGTGGATTAATGTTCGCGGTTTTTGCGGTAAACACTTCACCGCGAACTTAAAACCACCGCGAACATTTTTCTGTTATGGTATTAGACTGCAGTCTATGGTGTTACCACGAACTTAAATCCACCGCGAAAAGTCCCTTTTCCAGCTTCCGCAAAATTAAATCCCCACGAAGTTAAATGCATTTACAGTACCTTATTGATGTTCAGCCTAACCCAGACCAGGGCAGGGTGGTGTTTATCAGCTTCCTCCACCCCATGTACCTCTGCAGATCCTAATTATTCTTACCACTGAGTCTCATCATGGAGGATGTTGGTTTGTTGATACAGATAATGTTTCTGAACAGAAATTCAGATGAGATTGGGTATTTTAGTCTGTGTTATGCAAACTTCACTTTTCAGGGTTGTAACTCACTCCAGGCTGCTCGTAATGTTTGACATGTCGCTATAAGCGCAATTATATCAAGTTATGGATTTTTAAGATTCTAGTTTCATGAGTGAACCATAAGCTTTAAGAAGATTTGAGGGTGGGAGAACGTTAAGAGAACTACCAATTAAGGGCCGGTATTGAAGTCCTATGGCAACTCATGTAAAACAGATAAACAGAACAGTAACGTTCTACAAACGTGGTGTAACCAGAAGCCTGAACTCTGAAACATTAGAATATCAGTTGGTAACGTTAGCTAATCAGGAGGCCCAATTCCCCAGGTGTACACGTAAGTTGTCTTGACGAGTCTCTGAGGCAGATCAGTCAGACGGTTGCACAGGCAGCACCACTTCATCTGGCCCATAAACTGCTATGATACTGCAGCTATCTCTTTCCAAGCACTCAGAAAATTGTGTTTTTTTTATTATCTTCAGAAACCTCGAGGACCTTAAGAAAGAAGTGACCAGGTTTGTCATTTCTCTTCTCTTATTTCACTTTTTTTTTTTATGTTCTTACTTCATACTTTCAAGGGACACTCGCACCCTGGCACATTCTAGATGACTCATTTGTGTCAATTTCTTACAGTACGATGATAGACAGAAACGAGAAGCAGGGGCGTCTGGAGAAAGTCCAACGGTAACAGAAACACTTTAATTTACAACATGTAGCAACCATTTTGTCATGTTGTTACCATCATTTCAAGACAGAATGAATGTAATGGTTGTATTTGAGGCTTTAAAAATACTTTGAATACAAGTGAATACAAGTTCATAATGATAAAATTATGTCAAACATATTATCAAGATAGTCATTTCTTATTGTAACAGTAACTTTCTTAAGATTCTCCTTCATCCCCATCCTCCTTTATCTTCAGCACACTTAAGATTCTAGTCTAGTTGTCTTCCCTGAGAAAAAACTTGTGTGTTAACTTTCATGTCATCCTCCAAGAAGTGGCTTGATTATGACTGTAACAAACAGCTAGTTTGTTTTCTCTGTAGGCTTTGTGAGGAGCTACTGCACAATACCAACAGCAGGTGAGAAATGTTTGTGATTTTTTGATCAGGGTGTTCTGGGAGTTCATTGGTGTTTCAACTTGTACATAAATCCTGTTTCTCACTTTGTTAGAAATCCTTAACACACTACGTAAGTCCAATGGTTTCCTTTATATCTCAGAATCATTTGACTCACTGGACTGCAGTACAATGGTGGCATTGCGGCGTTCTAAATTATGTGTTACCCTTCATTCAAAATGTACTGTCACTGTCTCTCTCTCTCTCTCTCTCGGCTTGGCTTCCAGAACGAAGATCATGACAAGTATGACTAAAAAGACAACAAAACACACAATCATGCAGAGGGTAAAAAGTTTTTTTTTTTTTTTTTCAAAAAATTACGTTGAGCTCACTTTCAAATCACTGGGCCGCAGCAACAACGCCAATGTACCGCAGCTTCAAGTAAAATCCTTGCACCCCATCCATACTTTCCAGCCACAACATCAGACGTGTTTTTCTCATCTATCTCTCCTCAGGTCCCCCGTCTCAACAGATGCTGATCCTCCAGCTGACCAGCAAAACAACATTGCCGCATGCGTGCCACTTCTCACCGTACAGCTGCCAAACAATCCGCCGTTCCAAATCCCCGCTGACCAGTACCAGACCGAAACCTCACTCCCAGCAGGGGTTACCTACAGCAGTACGGTTGAAGTGAATGGTCAGGCAACCACCTTCACTGTGACCTCTGACCACGACCTTACCGTGGTTCAGTACATCCACGGTCACGAGGGTGGTTGAGCTCTTTTAAGAAAAAGGTCACTGGGTGTCATGTGTAGTTGTTATCAAGTCTGTGATTGTAAACATGTAAACATGTTTGTGTTATCAAAGTTTGTCATAATGTGGAGGGATCTCCCAGGAAACAGAATGGAGGAGGGTGCAGAGCACCCTTAGGCAGCGTGCAGTCCAGAAGGGGGCGGCCCCCTCTTTCTGGGGTAGAAGCTCTTGTATTTTTCCTTTAAACTATAAAGTCTACTTACTGGCAGTATTGAAAATAATCTCATATGCTATTGTGCAACATTACCAACGATTAGAATCATCCTAAAGAATGTTAAATCAGGGAAGATATAGTTGTGAAGACCATTTTGTCATTTACAAACGCAAACTGGTACGAGAATTTGGAAACGATACCTGAAAGGGCTGGGCAGCTTATAGATTGGGGAAGGTGCATGAACTGGGCAACTAGCCTGTAAATAACTCAAAAGTCCAGTCAATGTGTCAAACAGTTGTATGCTAAATTCTGGTCTTAGAAATCTTTCATTTCCCAATTTTTGTCATTTTTTGGTTGATTTTCTTTTTAAATTTTATTTCCTTTCCTTTTAATAGCGATGCATTGCTGAGAGTTGTGGATGGTCTCGCTGTTTGGCGTGGCTTCTCTCTAGTTCAGAAGTGCCTGGCAGCAGTGTTACACCGGCTCAGCCTATGCCAGCTGCTCCCACTATACCACAAAAACACAAAAAAATGGAGATGCTGGACAAATGGGTGTAATGCTGCTGCCAGGCACTGTTGAACCAGAGTGCAGCCAAGCCAAACAGCGAGACCATCTGCAACTTTCAGAGACATTCCCTCCTGGTAAATGTAATTTTTTCCCCATTTCTAATTAATAATTATTTACACTTTCCAAACAAAAATTTCTGAAACTTTTACATTACGTAATAGCAGTTACATTACAGGTTTTGCCCAGATAAAGACCATCACGAGAATAACACCTTTAACATTGGATTTGGCCAATTGCACCCTTCCCCCTTAGTGCACAATAAACTTTCAAACGATGATGCTCTTGCTCGTAGAGTGCTATTTTAAAGAAAACTCACCAATTTGTGTCAAGCAGAGACACAGGAGTCCAATACTTATCAAAACAAGACTGGAAGTAAGAAAATTGTACAAAAAGTGTGGGTGATGTACATGTTGACAATGTGAAAATAACTGTCTCATGTGTAAATAATTGAATGTATTTTATACTTAGAAGTGTATTGCATGTGAAAATGGTTGCCTTATACATTCCACAGAGCTCATAGCTTTTAAAACAATGATGACATTGTGTATGTACTGTACATTATGTGAATTGTAGATAATATATTTTTTAAGAAATGATATATATTTTCCCAATAGATCAAGAAATATCTATAACTGTATAACTGATGCTTCAATACATGCCCTGCGTGACCTTAGAAAAGTCTCTGTCTTCATTGTTCACAGTTTGTTTTTAAAACTGTTCTTGTATCATCATCGTAGCCCACTTTAGAGTCCAGGTCGGCCAAGGGAGCCGTAAGGTAGCCTGGGTACCAACCGACCGGTACTGGGGCTCCCAACACTCGCCGCGCTGAAAAAAAAGCAAGTGTGAGGAGCCCCTGTAGTAATCGGATGGCACCAGGCTAGTGATATAGCCACACGACTTCAAATGTTTCTGGGGATAGCTCTGTTCGATCGTCTTTGCTTTCTGAGTTGAAAAAGTTGAAGGCAGCTGTAACTGCACAGTTCTTCACGAAAATATCTGTATTGATGTTTCCTATTGTGGAATTAGGATCCCTCAATAATGCACCTGTACTCCTTATATCCGTCGTGTAATTTAATTTCAAAGTCAAATTTGTCCTGATAAAGAATTGAAATTCCTTCTCTGATAAGTTACTCGCGAGATCGAGACCAGACCATTCTCCGCGTCCAAGATGTGCTTACAGACATCGAAATTTTGTAGGTACGTCCTCCACCTTTAATGAATGAATGAATGACCTTTATTGTACATTTGTGCTCAAACAAGCTAAGTACAGGTCGTAGCGCTAGTGATAAGGTACAATTTTGACAAAAAAGGTGTCTTATCATCTCTACATATGCTAATACATTCAAGTATGTACAAGTTCAACTTCTTCTCGCTTCTTAAAACAGTTATAAACATAAGGACAAATGGAATCAATAATATATGGCTTATCTAATTGCATGAGAAATATAAATTTTTCCGTGGTATTCAAGTATCGGAAATTTGGGAACATAAGTTGTATATTTTCAAAAAGGACGTTTCTTTCGTTGTTGTATAAAGTACATTCAACAATAAAGTGGCACTCATCCACTATCTTATTCAAGTTACAGTATTGGCAGATTCTTTCTTCCAGAGGAATGTGGTTATGTCGGCCTTTTTCAATGTGGAGTCTATGTGAACTAATACGGAGCTTTGTGATGGCTGTTCTGTGCCGAATGTTTGCAATCTTTAAGTATTTCTCGTCGTTGTAAGTAGTTTTAAGTAATCTGTATGTTCGTAATTTGTTGTTGCTGCGCATTGCTGTTACGAAAGATTGAAGGTACATATCTTTTAAACGTTGGTCGATGGATGGAATTATTTGTGATGGATTTAGGACAGATGATATGGGAGAGTGCCAGACATAGCCAAAACCACATTCCTCTAGCGTCTTGCGGACTCCAGAAGCCCAGCATTTAGCGCCTAATGTGTCCAGTTTACGTTGACACAAAAGAGCATCTGCTGATAGACTATCAGCTGGCACGTTCTGGCGTACTCTAATATACTGTTTGATGGCGTTAAGGGATGCTTCTAGTTTAAGAGGGTGTCTTCCAAGTTCTGCCATTACGGCCAGGTTACATGCGGATCTGGGGACATTCAATGATTGTTTACAAAATTTTAAATGAATAGCTTCAATTGGTGATGATTTTGGAGTTTTGAATGAACCCCATATTTCCGAACCATACAACAAAATAGGTTTCACGCATGTGTCAAATAGCTTGCTTCTTACGGATATAGAAGCGTCGGCTTTGCCAAGGGATTGGTTGATTCCATAGAGGGCTCTCAGGCCTTTGCTGTGCAGATATTTGTTATTTGCCTTGAACGTGCCAGCTGAGTTTACAACAATGCCCAGGTAGCAATAATTTGTAACAATTTCTACTACATGTCTTTTATATAGGAAAAGGCAGTCTTTTGGTAGGCGGCCACCTTTCGTAAATACAATGACTTTAGTTTTCTTTAGATTAACATTCAACTTCCATGATTCACAATAATTTTCTAATCTACTTAGAGAAGTTTGCAGACCCTGTTGAGATTCAGACAAAAGTACCAGGTCATCTGCATATAATAAACATGACACTTTCTTATCGTGCAATATAGGAGGGTTACAGGAATGGTCATTAAACACATCTGGTAAATCACTTATGAATAAATTAAACAAAGTTGGACTAAGATTACAGCCTTGTCGAACCCCACAGTTAGTTACAAAAGTTTCGGTAAGGCCGTGGCTAGTTTTAACACAATTTGTTGTTTTGGTATACATGTCTTTTATAGTGAGTAGAAATTTCCCTCCTAATCCAAGTTTGTTTAATTTCAGTAGAAGGCCTTCTCTCCAAACCGAGTCAAACGCCTTGCTAAAATCTACAAAACAGGCATAAATTCGTGCGTTTTTGCTCAGATATTTGCTAACTAAGGTGGATAATACGAAAAGGTTGTCAGTTGTTCTAAAGTTTTTTCTAAAACCGGCCTGTTGTGGTTTGAAAAGGCTGTAATGTTCTGCATAATTAACTAGACGGGTATTCAGAATAGATGAGAATAGTTTTCCCAGACAACTAATAATGGATATTCCTCGATAGTTGTCTGGGACAGAAGTGTCCCCGGATTTATGAATGGGTACAATATGACTTAGTGACCATTCTTTAGGGAAGTAACTATTTTGTAGACAGGAATTGAAAAGATGTAGAAGTGGTTTCTTTAGGATATGTTTTCCACATTTAAACATTTCATTATTAATCATGTCACCACTGCTAGATTTTTTGTTTTTTAGATTTGATATAGCGGTGTCCAATTCTTTCTCTGTTATAAGGGAGTCTAATATGGAGCTCTCCATTGGGATTGTATTTGAAGGGGATGAAGTGTCTACGGTTTCAGTGGTTGAAGCGTCTATGTTACAGAAACCATTTGTTAAATGTTTGTCCAGGTTACTAAAGTGCTGTAACCAGTCCTCCTCTGATATTTGGCTACTTCCAGACACTTTCTCAGATTTCAACTTATTCAATAAGTTCCAAAACGCAGTCGGGTTTCTTTCTCTGAGTGAAGATAGTTGGTTCATTATCTGTTGGTGAAAGTCACGTTTTTTCTTTTTTACCAGCTTTTTGTAGTCTTTTCTTGTTTTAAAGAACCTTCCTCTTATTTCTGGGTTAGATGGATGTTTTTCAAGCAATGTAGCCAGGTTTTTTATTTCACGTTTCATTTGTATGCAGGTTTTATCGAACCATCTTTTGTTTTGTCTTTTCCGTGGATGTTTTCTTTGTCCTTTCAAACTCAAACAATTGTGACCAACATCTCTTAGTAATGAGCTAAATTTGGAGACAATGTTTTCTATTTGGGCTGGAGCGGTCGCATTAGTAATGTTTTCGAGTGAAATGGTTTGTAATCTTTGTAAGATGTTGGGTTGACTTAGAGAATGCAGAAAACTGTGAGCTGATTTTTCGTTCCAGTTAAATCGATTTGGCGATGGTTTTACATTAGTGGTTCTACGATTTTCTAGTACATTGTGATGGGCAGATTTTGAGTGGATGAATATTGACAGCATGCAATGGTCGGAGAATATGGTTAATGGATTTACACGAAACGTTAAAATGTGTTTTAAGAAGGCCTGACTAGAAATGATATAATCTACGGTGCTACTGCCTTTCGGTTGATGACAGGTGAGCTTTCCTTGTAGATCGCCAGCTATCCTACCGTTTAATATGGACAGGTTAGCTTGGATGCACAGGTCACAGATTAGTCTGCCAAATTTGTTTGGTGGCGCTTTATCCATATGCTGTCGATCTGAGTGGTGTTTTGAATTTACAAATTGATTCTTGTCATCTTCAATGTCGCAGTCTACGTAATCTCGTAGGTTACCAAGACGAGCGTTTAAGTCCCCCCCGAGAAGTAAGAATCCCTGTGTGCTGTATTGAGAAATCTCGTTTTCCAGAATGTCTAATATATGGTTATCAGAGTTTTTGTGTGTGGTGGAAGAGCTCGGGCTTATATAAACAGAGCAGATGAATAAGTCTTTTGGTAATCCTAATATTTCGCGATCTATTCTCACCCAAAGTATATCAGAGGACTTAGACGGAAGTTTCCTTACATGATTTTTGTATGCGTTTCTATAATAAATAGTCACTGTTGGATGAAAAACTGATAGTAACTGTAAACATACGTGACTGATGAACCTCTTCAACGCTTCTCTGATAAGTTCGCATTAATATGTTTTTATTTCCTTTCCGTATGTTACCAGAAGTGAGAACAAAGTGGCACATGAAAATGATCAGCAAACACGTGCCGACTAACCAGCAACTGAGTTGCTAGTAGTGGCATATCAAGAATTAACAGTAATACTTCTTCACAAGTAAATTTTGAATAAAGTGAAACTTCCAACGTACAGATGTCTGATAAAGGTACCAGTAGATCTCCTTGGTAACGTTCATGTTGGAGGTATACTTACATTTCTAAGGTGTAAAAATAACAAAAGCCAAAGCCACGACGATAGCATGGAATAGGCAACCCTTTGAAAAAATTCATTTGTCACATTCCTTCCGACAAGTCTAACAGCCAATAGTAAAGTCGCATTTCATTTATTTCGTCACAATAGCGTCACTGTTTCAGCGTCACAATGGTGTTACATGTATGTCGTCATACATCCATAACAACAAGAGAAAAACAAAGAAACAAGGTAGCGATGGACGCTGCTCTGTACGACAGCCTGCTCGGCGCCGATGTGGAACACGCCTGGTCATTGGTCGGCCCGCAGGTGGTTCTAGGGTTGCTAGGCAACGACGCCATTGCTGTGTCGTCATTGGAGCAGGCGGCGGCGTTCGGTCTGTTGGCGGTGTTTATCGAGGTCAAACCGCGCAGTGAGAAGGTTATCGTGAAAACCAGCCGGTTTAAGCTACTGGGGAGCCTTCCGGACCTGTGCAGCCCCGCCCCTGACGGGTCAAAGGTCGCCAAGGCCGCGCCCCAGAAATGGGCGTGGTTCCAGTGCCCTTACTTACTCGACATGGTGAGCATCATGGCGTTTGGGAGATGCGTTTGGGGCTTATTTTCTATAGTATATGACTGACAACCATGCACAGGTCTATTGATTTCCAGGGGGGAAATTCTGGCCATTTTGATAGACGTTGCGACCCTTGTCTTCACGTAACGCTAGGGTTAACATTCATAGGTAGCAAATGGTATGTTTCGTAGAAAACCCCCACCTATGTGGGCGCAGTACCAGTTAAGGTTGTTACGTTACGGAATCTATACGTTTAGGTACTGGTTTGTGTATTTTCCTTTGGTGCTATGTACAATGTATATCTGATCCAAACCCCTCGCCCGTTCGTTTGAGACAGCAACCGGGTTGTCGCCATGTTCCTGTCCATATTGTAGCGTGCGTAGTCTAGTGGTTAGCGGCCCTGTCTCAAAACTAGAAGCCATACGTTTAAATGCGGCTGTGTCGCTCACCAGACATTCATGGTACTGAAAAGGGTTGCAGTCCTTAAGACGGACGTTAATTGTGTTTGTTGAAAGAGCTTGAGGAATCTCCCCGGTACAATGAACCAGTAAATACTGTAACGTTCCATAGCGTCTGTCCTCTCTGTCACGACCAATGGAAGATTAGCGCTTCAGTGAGCTAAGCTGGTTCGAGATCACTTTCTTTCTTTCTCCCAGGTGAGTTGGCGGCAGGAGGAGCCGAAAGAGATCCACGTGCGGGTCCAGGGCGTGAGGAAGTTCTCGGCACAACTCACCTTCACCAAGGGCGACCTGACTCTCGTCCCCTGGCTCTACGGGCTGCAACACGAGAGCCACATCTACGTCATCACCGACGTGTTTCGCGCGGATGACGTCAGCCTGGAGGTGTCGGTGGGCGACAGGACGGACCGGTTGGTCTCCGCGCAACAGTGCCCCCTGGCGTTCAAGTGGAAGAAGTACAGGCTGTCCCGCAGGCGGCTGAAGGCACCCTGGGTTCCCATCAAGCTCCGTAAGTACCAGGGGTCAGAGTTCATCTTGTGCCGACCTCACAGTCATCGCGATTTGGCGGGAAAAGGCGACGGGAACGGCTCGGAGAGAGGACTGCTCCGGAGAAAGCCAAAAAAGGCGTCTTCGCAGGTACAGCTCGGATCAGACGACAGTAGTGCCAAGTGGGCCGTCCGGCTGACCAAAAGCGCGGGAACTCTAGTGACGGGGTCAACGTCCGCGGAGGGGAGCATGCGCAGTGGAGAGGGGCACGATCTTCGCGTAGAGGACATGGAAGTGGAGAACGTGACCTTGGACGAAGTTTAGGATTTTTCCCCGATCACTCTCACTCTGCTACAAAATCATCTCATGCACTACAGAAAACTGTTGATTGGCACCACGTCGTCATATCAATAAATAGATAAAAACTATTTCCTACGCAGTACGGCGACAACACGTTTGACAGTGCCGCGACTTTTGGGTTGGTGTGGTGGAATGATTCCATGTTCACCTTCAATTGTTTTTATTTATGTCGCCATATATAAGACTTTTGCCCCTTGGAAGCTTTCTCTCTCCGCATTAGAGAATCTTAGCCAATGTTTAAAACCTCGTCAGTTCTACTATGGTGACCATATATCCCTGCTAGAAGATTGCGAATAGTGCTTCAGTAAAACTTACATGGTCTTACATAGATCACGATACTTGTTTATTGCAGGAGAGTCATTCCTTTTCACGATACAAGTCTGATTGCAGTTGTTGAAATAAATGTTTCTTAGACAGCTGCAAAACCTAACGTATTGTCCTCATATAATGCACACATTTCCATGGACATCCACGCAAATATAACCGTGTGTGTTGCTATGACTACTTCGTGAAAACAGGATCTTCTAATAGTTTCTTGGTGCTATATTGTTTGCATTTGTAATACACTAATCACAGCATTTTAGCCACTTTTGGTCAACAGAATCACCAAGAAAAGCTTTCAATACATTCTTAGAAATGTCATTCGCGAATACTTAACGTTACTTACATTATCGAATAAAGCTAAATATTTACCTGCACAAGTAAACTGTGTTCTACTTGTTTGAACACCCAACAGCTACAATCAATCAATAAGTCTTTCTTCAAATCTCACCAGTTTATCCTGTGTATCGCGAGCTTCCTTACGGAGTCACGCAGTTTTCTTTCTAACCGCAATGGTGTTCCTGCAATGTCTTCCTTTTCTGGTATTAGAGCCCATCAAGCTGTAGTCCAAAGCCCAGATCACAAGTACCTGTAAAGTTCTACACAGTGTCCCTTGTAACACGCCGGAGTCACGTGTACCTGTACAGTTCTACACAGTGTCCCTTGTAACACGCCGAAGTCACATGTACCTGTACAGTTCTACACAGTGTCCCTTGTAACACGCCGGAGTCACATGTACCTGTACAGTTCTACACAGTGTCCCCTGTAACACGCCGGAGTCACATGTACCTGTACAGTTCTACACAGTGTCCCTTGTAACACGCCGGAGTCACATGTACCTGTACAGTTCTACACAGTGTCCCCTGTAACACGCCACAGGAGTCACATGTACCTGTACAGTTCTACACAGTGTCCCTTGTAACACGCCGGAGTCACATGTACCTGTACAGTTCTACACAGTGTCCCCTGTAACACGCCACAGGAGTCACATGTACCTGTACAGTTCTACACAGTGTCCCTTGTAACACGCCGGAGTCACATGTACCTGTACAGTTCTACACAGTGTCCCTTGTAACACGCCGGAGTCACATGTACCTGTACAGTTCTACACAGTGTCCCTTGTAACACGCCGGAGTCACATGTACCTGTACAGTTCTACACAGTGTCCCTTGTAACACGCCGGAGTCACATGTACCTGTACAGTTCTACACAGTGTCCCTTGTAACACGCCGGAGTCACATGTACCTGTACAGTTCTACACAGTGCCCCTTGTAACACGCCATAGGAGTCACGTGTACCTGTACAGTTCTACACAGTGTCCCTTGTAACACGCCGGAGTCACGTGTACCTGTACAGTTCTACACAGTGTCCCTTGTAACACGCCGGAGTCACATGTACCTGTACAGTTCTACACAGTGCCCCTTGTAACACGCCATAGAAGTCACGTGTACCTGTACAGTTCTACACAGTGCCCCTTGTAACACGCCACGGCCACATATAGACCATCCGGAGTCACAGCCACACCGCGCGCGCTCTTCCCCGTCACCGTCGCGACGTTCCTGACGAAAATCCCGCCAGGCGCGAACACCTGCACGCGGCCGTCACCTGCGCTACCTGCGATGACGTTACCTGCCGCGTCCAACGCCACACCTGCCGGACTCTGGAACTCGCCATCGCTTTGACCTTGCCTACCAAAACTTGACGTCAGGTTTCCTTCAAGGTCAAATGCAAATATCTTGTGCATCCTAAGAAAATCCCCAAACCTACCAGCACCTGTGTCCCCAGTCTGGGACTGCTGCTGCCCTCCCGACATGATGCCGCTTGTACTTGTCAGGTTTCTGCACGGCAAAAACACGTCCTGCTCCTGGCAAGGCGCTTGTTGACTCCAGAGCAGACTCAGATTCAAAGAAATATGAAGCCTTACATCACAACATCAGAAACTGGAGATGGAAACAACTCATGTACACTGGGTAACACCGCCCACACCGAGACAAATTATGTGCACATGTAATCGGTTTGCTCGCTTAATATTGAAAAGAAGTTCTCGAAAGAAGCATAAAATTTGACATGTCAGAAAACCTGCAGTGATTTTAAACCATTAAAACCTGTTCTTGTCAGTACTTTTTATCCATTAATTCTTTTTTTTTTTTTAATTCCATTTTTTCCTCAATTTGACTTAAGTCAACTGTTCTTTTTATCGTGTGCCTCTACTATGCAGTTCACGATTGGGTCTGTAGATGGCGGGACAGGAGGACGTTCTTGGGTTTCATCTTCATCCACCAAAAAAAGTAGGTCCAAGAAAAACCTACCTACCTAGTCCCTTGACCTAGGCAGCAAAATTATGGATATCAGCAGACATCAAGTTTAAGCATTGACGTTCAAGCTTTGAGATAATGAGGCCCTTTGGAAACCCCGTTAGATTCCAAAAACAGTTGCGAAGACAAAACATAGTGCGGTGGGATACACCACGCAACCTAGTTGCCATTTTTTTAATCATCCGCCAGCGGTTGAACAGGAATTATCCGGGTAATGACCTTGAGAATGAAGGAAATAATGTCCTAAATCTTGCCAGAAGTGACAATTTCAAAACATTAATGAGGTCTAGAGACGTTTTCCGACTTTGAGGAGTGAATTCCCGTCAGTTTAAACATAACTGCCGTGTTATTCTATGAAATGTAGAAACACAACGCCAAGATCATTCCTCCCGTCTGCCTGTGCTCAGCTGGGTTGCCATGGAGACGGCGTTTGGAGCAACACCACAGACGACTTATTCAGTCACACAGAAGAAGCCGAGATAAAAACGGTGAGCTTCATTTTTGCATTTTTCCGTGATTAATCTGTGATTTAGCGGGAAATTATCACACAGACTTCATGATGATATGTTGTAGAAACAACAGTGATAGAGGCTTGACGTTTGTCAGCGTTTGTTTTGCAAATTTGAGGGATATTCGGGAGCTGTGCAGGACTGGACCAACAGAGGTTTGCAGTCTGTATGTAAATGTGGGGAATATGTCAAAGTCGTTGCACGATTCTCGCGTTTAAAATGTGCCGTATGGAAACTGTGAACCGTCAGAAATAAGTACAACACCGCTGGATTCAGGGTATATTGAGACATTTCCCATCATGTACATTTTAAGCGGTGGAAAAACTTTTTGTCTTGTTTTGTTGATGAAAAGTTTAGGAGATTGTGACTGTTAGCAAATACACGGATGGTGATGGGGGGGTTATGGTCTTCTAAAGATACAAGTTCAAAAACTTTGCAGACACAAGTTGGGGGTTATATGATTCCCATGGAAAATATTAGCACTAAAGCTATGTTACTGTGAAGAACATTCAACCATGTTTCAAAATTCTGGCTTTATTTTGGGACCGTTAGAAAGGGCATGACTTTGTTGTGTAAAACCTTTAAATGTTGTTGTTTGTGTTGATGGTGGGGTGGGGAGGGGGGCGTTGCCATGGACGAAAACAATGGGATTGTTGAGTTTTTTTACTCGGTGACCAGTTGAAATTAGCTCATCTAAAGGAAATTTCAGCCGTGTAATGTTTGATTGTTTAGAAATGATTTATTTACAAAGTCAGAGTGCACGTACCATGTTCCGTAAGGTCCTAGAGTCAGAGATTAATGTTTTTACATGTGGCGACCAAAACTTTGTGATCGTTGATTTTTACTTGCTGACCAGTTATGTCATTCATATCGTTCTCATTTTTCTGCCATGTTAGATTTGATTGTTTAGAAATGATTTGTTTACAAAGTCAGACTGTTACCAATTTTTAGTAAGGTTCCAGCAAAGGTAAGGTCTGTCGTATTATTACTGACGTTAACGTTAAGTGTCTTTTGCCATCAATTTTCCTGTATTTTGAGGATTTTGTGATAGTCCGAGAGTAAGGCAGGGACACTGTTTATACATGTAAAGACTTTTCTTGTTTAGCTGTTAGCAATTTTTCACTTGTGATTGCCCTTTTAGAGTGATATGATTGTATTTTATCCTGGGAATTTTGGGGGGAAAGCCCAGATGGGGGAATCTTCAATTTTTTTGCATTGTGGGAAAGATAAAATATTACTCAACATGGTATGGTTGCAAACAGCACACGTCACTGTACTTTCCAGTTGTTGAACGAGTTGATAAATGCCGTATGGCCCGTGGCCCCCTGGTTAGGGGCCAGAGCGGGGAACCTATGCCCAATTTTTTATTGAAATATGAATTTTGATCAGTTTCTCCAAGTCAAGAGAATGGATTTCTACAGTACCTTGGCCGCACCTGGGGCAATTACTGTCGTATTGAGGTCACCTGAGTGGCGCCGAATTTCAGCTTGCTCCAGACCCTTGCGATCTAGCCCCGCCTATTGTAATCTCCTCGCAATTCAGCCCCTGGCTGCAAAGAGTGAGTAGTCGGCCCACCCAATAACAAAAATTGGATGTCTGTAGGTTTGTCTGACTGTACATGTAGTTAATTTTCTGGTGTAATTTTTCCCTTACAGTAGAAGATGTCTGGAAATGTAGAGATGAGGAAGGAGCGAAAGAAGAATAGTAACGAGAGAGGGGAGAACACCACCGTGAGTACATCACCTGTTCTTTTCTTCATCATGCCATGAGTTTGATTGTAGTGTCCCTAACCCAACATGCACGCTAACAAAAAGGTCGCATCTGTATGAGACGTTAAGCTGTGGTCATGTAATTAATGATGTTGTGCTTCGTTGGACCTTCCCCGGTACAATGAACCTGCAAATACTGTACATAGCATTTGTCTTCTCTGTCACAACCAGTGGAAGTATAACATTTCGGAGAACTAAACTGGATCGAGATCACTTCGGAACCCACTTTTTCCATCACAGAACAAACAATGATCATGTATCCCCCCTCCCCCTGACTTGGTTCAAAACTGATGTAGACTTCCTAATACAAGATGGCCTCCTCAATCCAATGTACTGATGATTGCCTTGTTCCCCCCAGCCCCCCATCAATACGGACAACAGCGGCAAAGCTTCCCCCCAGCCCCCCATCGATGACCCCGACCCCAGGTCGGTAAGAGATGTGAGCCAGTCTGGACAGGTAGGTGCATTTCCCTGACATCCTGATACACATTGTCTTACACCTACAGAAAACCTGCCCACTTGTGAGAGGCAAAGACATGAAAAGTCACCAGACCACACTTAGTCCTACACCTACAGAAAACCTGCCCACTTGTGAGAGGCAAAGACATGAAAAGTCACCAGGCCACACTTAGTCCTACACCTACAGAAAACCTGCCCACTTGTGAGAGGCAAAGACAGGAAAAGTCACCAGACCACACTTAGTCCTACACCTACAGAAAACCTGCCCACTTGTGAGAGGCAAAGACAAGAAAAGTCACCAGACCACACTTAGTCCTACACCTACAGAAAACCTGCCCACTTGTGAGAGGCAAAGACATGAAAAGTCATAAGACCACACTTAGACACACCTGTCCTAGGTGCTGACCAGTTCGCTGCACTACTGGTTACACCAGTTTAACCCCTCTTTAACCCTCCCCATGCTTAGTTCAGTAGACCCTTGACCTCCTGTATATACAACAGAGTATCTGCTGCTTGTCACAGTGAGAAACTGGGCTGTAAGGTTTGTGTCCAGTATAGTGTGTCCTTACTCCCAGTATGTGTACTTTTCTGTTGCAATCTTGGTAACACCTTTTCTTAACATTGATATTCATGATTATCAGTTCTGAGTTTTGCTCTAACAAATTATATTATTTCTGTTGATGATAATTCCAGTTTCAAGCTTCTTTTTGTTATTTTTGCCTATGTTTCCAGTACCACTGTTAGTTTGATGGCTAACTTTATTTGACCTTTCTGATACTTAAGTTTGTTTTTGTACTTCTTCAGGCAGAACAGATCAGGCAGACTTACACTAAGGAGGCAGTAGACAGCCAGTAAGGACTCAGTTTAGCTAGATAGAACTGAATTAGCATAGGGTCCAGTTGAGCTAGATAGATCTAAATTATTTAGCATAGGTCCAGTTGAGCTAGATAGATCTAAATTATTTAGCATAGGTCCAGTTGAGCTAGATAGATCTAAATTATTTAGCATAGGTCCAGTTGAGCTAGATAGATCTAAATTAGTTAGCATAGGTCCAGTTGAGCTAGATAGATCTAAATTATTTAGCATAGGTCCAGTTTAGGTAGATAGATCTAAATTATTTAGCATAGGTCCAGTTGAGCTAGATAGATCTAAATTATTTAGCATAGGTCCAGTTGAACTAGATAGATCTAAATTATTTAGCATAGGTCCAGTTGAGCTAGATAGATCTAAATTATTTAGCATAGGTCCAGTTGAGCTAGATAGATCTAAATTATTTAGCATAGGTCCAGTTGAGCTAGATAGATCTAAATTAGTTAGCATAGGTCCAGTTTAGGTAGATAGATCTCAATTATTTAGCATAGGTCCAGTTGAGCTAGATAGATCTAAATTATTTAGCATAGGTCCAGTTGAGCTAGATAGATCTAAATTATTTAGCATAGGTCCAGTTTAGGTAGATAGATCTAAATTATTTAGCATAGGTCCAGTTGAGCTAGATAGATCTAAATTATTTAGCATAGGTCCAGTTGAGCTAGATAGATCTAAATTATTTAGCATAGGTCCAGTTGAGCTAGATAGATCTAAATTAGTTAGCACAGGGACCAGTTAGTTAAATGAAACTGAATTAGTTAGCATATGGACCAGTTTAGCTAGATGGAACTAAATTAGTAATAGATAGTATAGGGGCCAATTAGCTAGTTAGATCTGAATCAGTTAACATAGGGGCCAGTCTAGCTACATGGAACTTAATTAGTTAGCATAGGGGACAGTTTAGCCAGAAATATCTAATTCTAAATCAGTTAGCATAGGAAGCAGTTTAGGAACCAGTTAGCTAGATAGAATTGTATTAGCTAGCATAGGGACCAGTTGATTAGAATTATAGGGATCAGTTGAACTAGCTTGAATTAGTTAGCATAGGGACTGCACAGTTTAGCTAAGCAGAACTTAGTATTCCTGATAGTCAGAGTAGTGACCAGTTATGCTAGGTAGAACTGAAAAAGTACTGGTGTAATAAGAGAATAGTTAAGCTTATATCACCTCAGGGATCCGTTAGCAAGACAGCATAACAAAAAGCCCCAGGTATTTTATTGCATTGTTCAGCAGATTTGAAGTCAGAGCTTAATTGTAGTGTTTGTGTTTCTCACAGCACCAACAAAGAGCTTGAGGAAGAGGCAGAAGAGGAGGAATCTGAATTGGGCCGGTAAGATTTACAAAATGGGACCAAAGAACTTCTTGTATGATGCAAATACATTGTATCTAACAATACCAGTCTGTATGGTTTGAGACTAGTTCATTCATACTTTGTTTCTTGTACTTCCAACAGACTTCTTCGTGAGTTCGAGAAGGACCTTCAGAGGTAAGGGAACACTCTATCTATATGGGCTAAGCCTTAGTGATTTTTGCATACCATAAAATAGGCAAATATATCAAGGATTTCTCTGCTATTAGAAAGAATACTGTAACTAATGATGAGCCTACTCCATTCTAATACTATATCAAAGAATTATGTTAGCCCTCATTCTTCTGTTAATTAGGTTGTTAAGTTTTATTCTATACCTCTATTTTGACTTTATGTAATAGTTGTATCATGTACAATTGTCGTGCAATAAAGTTCTTCTACAATGTAGCTACTCATAATTTTTGTACATTGTCCATAACTCTAAATGATGTAGGTTTTTTTCTAAACCTACATCTGCTTAGTTTTTAGACCTGGTCATTAACATAATATTATACTATACCATTAGGCTCACCCTTTAGTATTGTATGTTATTGTGAACCTGTAGAAATGGATCATATTCACAGAGACAGCTAATATCTAATCTAAGCTCTGATTGGCTACTGACAGAAGAAGAAAGGAAAAGAGAAAGAACACACCAGCAAAAACAAATGTTTTTCCCTACTGGGGATTTTGTCTGAATCAGTCAATAAAACACATCAACATGTCACTGACGATGTCTGACTCCCTTACAGAGTGGAAAACCGAGTACAAGTACTTGATGACTGGCTGTCTGATGAAGATGAGGAGGCAGAAGAGGAGAAGGCAGAAGTAGATATGTAAGATATACAAAATGGGACCAAGAACTTCTTACATGATGCAAATACATTGTAATGATCAATACCAGTCCTGATAATCAAACAAAGGATAGTGAGTGTGAGTGTGAGTATTGTGGAATATGATCACTGATATTCTGTGTTCCTTTTTCTGTATTGTTTGAGACTAGTTCATCCATACTTTGTTTCTTGTACTTCCAACAGCCTCATAGGTGAAGCGGACATGGACCTTCAGAGGTAAGGGAATACTCTATCCATATGGGCTAAGTCTTAGTGATTTTTGCATACCATACAATATAGTTACTAATTTTTGTACATTATCCATAACTCTAAACTGTGGAGCTTTCTTGCTATTTGGCTTGGCCTTATGTTTGCTTTTCTGCTGTCTGTCATTGAAACTATCTAAAATCTAAATACTTTAGTAGCTATCAAGAATGAGGAACTAGACAAAGTAAATAAATGGTTCAAAACATATAAACTGTCACTGAATGTTAAGAAAACAAATCTAATAGTTTTTGCAGGTAAGAATAAGAAATACCCAAAGGATAACGTCCAGGTATTCTTAAATAATGATCTCATTACTCAAGTAACTGACACTTGTTTTCTAGGCGTCTTAGTAGATGAAAAATTAACATGGAAAAATCACATCAATCTCATTTGTACTAAAATTCATAAGAATATAGTGATCATACTAAGGGCGGGGAAAATTCTATCACCGAAAACGTTTATTACTCTGTACTATAGTCTTATTTATCCCTACCTGTCCTACTGCAACATTGTATGGGCAAGTACCTACACTACATCACTTACATTCTTTTTACTTCAGAAACGATTCATCAGAATAGCATCAAATGTTCCCTTCATTTTCCACAGGGCCCCGCTGTTTGCAAAGTTAAAGATCTTAACAGTATACAACATAGATAGAATTCAAACTAGTTTTTTTATGTACAAGATAATTCATAAAAATGTCCCTGCCTTCCTGATATCTACTTAAATACCTTTTTATCAAACTCAGATATCCACAGCCATTACACAAGAAATCGCAACTATATTTGGCCTATGAAATGCAAAAACTAGCCAACGGCAATTCTCGTTTTTATGTTCAGAGGTCCCTCAATTTTGAACAGCTTGAATAACACATTAAAGTTAAGTCCCTTTTTTGCCATATTCAAATGCCACATTAAAGCTGAATTTATAAATAACCCTACTTTCCGTGAGAAACATGTCCTGTGTGTTTTTTGTGCTGTCTGTGTGTTGATTTAAAGCTGTTTGCGTGTTGATTTAATACTTTTTGTGTGCTGTTTTTGTGCTGTTTGTGTGTTTTGTGCTGTTTGTGTGCTGTTTTTGTGCTGTTTGTGTGTTGTTTATGTGCTTTTTGTGTGTTGTTTATGTGTTGTTTGTGTGTTGTTTATGTGCTGTTTGTGTGTTGTATATAGACGTTTTCTCTGCTTGATGGCTTCAAAGACCTAAAACAAGTTTTGAAACATGTCTCATAAGTTATTAAGCTTGTAACTTACAACTTCTGTTTAGTACTTCTTGTATTACCTATAAGTTTACAATATTGTAAGGTGATTAAGATAACCTAGGATTTAGCTTTAAACTGGAATTGCTTAAAATGCATTTTTGTAAGATTTCAACAGCAAAAATTCATAGGCTCCGAAACAATAAGTGGGATGGAAAAGATTTACACAGGAAACAGTCTTGATATCTGAAGTCTGTTGTTTCTAGCAAAGTCCTTTCAGTCTTGCTAACTTGTTGGTACTTACAGAGTGGTGCAGGCTGAGGCACAGCAGGGAGCTGCACAGATGGCCACAACGATGGTGCATCAGGTGCAGGCTGAGGCACAGCAGGGAGCTGCACAGATGGACACAACAACGATGGTGCATCAGGTGCAGGCTGAGGCACAACAGGGAGCTGCACAGGTGGACACAATGATGGAGCATCAGGTGCAGGCTGAGGCACAGCAGGGAGCTGCACAGCAGGACACAACAATGGTGCATCAGGTGCAGGCTGAGGCACAGCAGGGAGCTGCACAGATGGCCACAACGATGGTGCATCAGGTGCAGGCTGAGGCACAGCAGGGAGCTTCACAGATGGACACAACAACGATGGTGCATCAGGTGCAGGCTGAGGCACAGCAGGGAGCTGCACAAATGGAAACAAGGATGGTGCATCAGGTGCAGGCTGAGGCACAGCAGGGAGCTGCACAAATGGAAACAAGGATGGTGCATCAGGTGCAGGCTGAGGCACAGCAGGGAGCTGCACAAATGGAAACAACGATGGTGCATCAGGTGCAGGCTGAGGCACAGCAGGGAGCTGCACAGATGGAAACAAGGATGGTGCATCAGGTCCTGGATGAAATGGAGACGCTTAAGTAAGTCTGTCAAAATCCATTCACTGTTCATTTATCATTTAATTGATTCATCTTGGAGACAGTTTGGTAATAATAGGTATCAATAAAGACCTCCCTCCTGCACCTTGTGTTACAGCAAGAACCATCTTCAGCAGTCTGACCAGGAAACTGACGTGCTGCAGTACTTCCCAAGCTTCCATGGAACCAAGGAGGAGCAGCTACAGGAAGAGCTGGAGCAGATGGAGTTCATGAAGAATGAGGCAGAGTGCCAGCTGGAGCACGAGAAGGAGTAAGCAAACTTCAGGTTACATTCTACAGTAAACTGTAGTCATTTATGTCATATCTGGGTTGTGATAATGTTTGATACAGGTGTTCTTCTTCCTCTTCTTGTTGAAGCGACCACAATCAACGTGCTGATTATTCTGTCTCTTAAAACCAGACCTGGTGATAACTTTTCTTTATTGCATGCGATTCTACTGTTCTTAGTCCGGCTTTTATGAAAATAATTTGAAAGCACTTTGCTTGCATCATGTGCAGTATCGCTGTAAAAAGATCAGAATAGCAGATTTGGACAATGGAATTGCTGTTACAATTACTTTTTCAAAGACATCAACATTTTCTCAACGTCTAGGCATACCACAAACTTAGATGAATAAGAAATGTGTGTTGTTGTTTGTTTTTTCTTGTGTTGGTATGACACCAATAAAATGCACACGCACACACACACACCCTCCTCCCTGTTGCTGACCTGTTCCCATCTCTACAGGAAGAACCAGAAACTGCAAGAACAGTTGGACAGGTGAGCAGGAATTCTTTAATGCAGCTACAGCTGTTCCTTGTAACACCTGGACACATATCTAATTTACTGTGGTGAAATAAGCAAACTGCGCGATTGTCTTTTCTAACACTTCTAACATCTAGAAAGCCTAGAAGGCCTCTTTAACACAGTCATTTCTTGTTGCAGGAAACTTTATGATGTTTGTTGTGCAAAATGATCCATTCTTCTAGCAGTTTTACTATATTGGCATAACTGGCTGTACTATGTTTAACTATTGACATTTAGCATGGTGCTAAAAGTCTGTAAGATGTAAAGCATACATACTTTAAACACCCAAATCAGGATTAAAACTATGAAGATGTAACCCTCAGGCTGCTAAGGTGCCAGTTTGTCACTAAGTTTCTATTAGTTATGGCAATAGGCAGCATGGAGAGGGTTAAAATTCAGCTACATGTACAAAAATTTTATTCTAACATTGGAAATTTGTGTTCACAGTGTCTCTGGTGTGGTCAATGAACTGAATGATTCCCTGTGCCAAACAACAAGGTGAGAACACTTTCTTTTGGTGCTGAACACCATCCACACACAGGTAAACACACCTGTCCCTGGTGCTGAACACCATCCACACACAGGCAAACACACCTGTCCCAGGTGCTGAACACCACACACATACACAGGTAAACACACCTGTCCCTGGTGCTGAATACCATCCACACACAGGCAAACACACCTGTCCCAGGTGCTGAACACCACACACACACACAGGTAAATACCCCTGTCCCTGGTGCTGAATGCACACACACACAGGTAAACACATCTGTCCCTGGTGCTGAACGTGCGTGCACACACACACACACACATACACACACACACACACACAAACAAACACACACAGGTAAACACACCTGTCCTTGGTGCTGAACACCATCTACACACAAGTGAATACACCTCTCCTTGGTTCAGAACACCATCCACACAGGTAAACACACCTGTCCCTGATGCTGAACACCATCCACACACAGGTAAACACACCTGTCCCTGGTGCTGAACACCATCAACACACAGGTAAACATACCTGTCCCTGGTGCTGAACACTATATACACACAGGTAAACACACCTGTCACTGGTGCTGAACACCATCCACACACAGGTGAACACACCTGTCCCAGGTGCTGAACACCACACACACACACAGGTAAATACCCCTGTCCCTGGTGCTGAATGCACACACACACACAGGTAAACACATCTGTCCCTGGTGCTGAACGCGCGTGCACACACACACACACACACACACACACACACAGGTAAACACAACTATCCCTGGTGCTGAACACCATCTACACACAGGTAAACACACCTCTCCTTGGTGCTGAACACCATCCACACACAGGTAAACACACCTGTCCCAGGTGCTGAACACCATTCACACACAGGTAACGCACCTGTCCTTTGCACTGAACACCATCCACACACAGGTTAACACACCTGCCTCTGGTGCTGAACACCATCCACACACAATGTCCCCATAGTTGTTGTGTTTTTTTTTGCTTTCATGAAGAATTTGTCCATTTTTTACAGGACACTTGAATCCCAACAGGCAGCCCACTGGGAGGCAGAAGACCAACTAAAGAAGTAAGGTTTACAAAATCTGTGCCAACCCCAATTCTGATCAATAAAGTCCACTTGTTTAAATTGCTACATTTCAGAGAAAGTGTTCTGACATTAAATGTTGTGATGTTGGATGGGTTAGCGTACATTTTCCTTCCATCCCAGGGATAAGAAAGTCAGTTGAAGGTGTTGCAAAACTTGTGCTGAAAAGACAACAATAAAAGCTGCTGTTCTTTTACCATTCAGAATGAAATACCATACACAGTCAAAATTAATATTGAGACGTTAACACTAAATTTTACAAAATGCCGTGCAGCATTATAGGCATACCAGAGTCCCAGTTACAGCTATTTGTGTTGAACATAATGGGAAATGTTGTGTTCTTACAGGATGCTTCGAGAGAGCCAAGAGAAGTTGGTTGGGTAAGATTGTGATTTTTTTTTACTTCAGTTGTCATTGAAAAGGAAATGTTTGTGATAAATGAAGCCAAATTTTCTCTGCAATGTTGAATGTAGTATTGGTGTGCCTACTGCTGAAAGATTGCCTGTAATGAACCAAAAATGGTCACCAGAGAGGAAGATTACAAATTTGTTGGAGATGGAATCTACTGATAGCCTTTCTGTACTTTTTTGGGCAGGATTGACTTGAAGAAATGAAGAAAAAGCACTCCTATAGTACCACTTTGTATGCATGTGGAATACTTAAATCATTTAATGTACTCTTGATGTAATTTAGTGAAAAGCAACTTGATACCCCCCAGTTTGATGATGATAATGTCTTAATTCTGGCTTTAAAAATCAACATAATAAATTTTTCCATGTCTGTATCTACAGTACCAACAAGGGAATCTACAGTGCCGACGAGCGATTATGTTCCATGGACGTGGTGTAAGTTTTGTTTTACTTTACTAACTATATAATTTTTCTTCATATCTGTTACTCTAGGATGAATACAATATGTATGTTTTACACAATAATGATAGCTGACATGATTTGTTTGAAGTTCCTGGTGTCTTTCCAAGTTGTTCTGTATAGAAGCTTAATTGACTGAACAAAAGGCACAGTGAAACTACAGAATACAAAACAAAACATTTTGTATATATTTGTACAGCATCTTTCTTCTATCAGTGAACATCTTTTCCTGATAAACCACAGACATTTTTTTTCCATATGCAGAAAAAAATCTGTTTTGTTATTGTTCACGCAAATAGATCTATCGTTATGTTGCCCACAGTATGAACCTTCAGATGAAAGAGCTGTCGGAGCAGGGTGCATATCTTGAGGCGTTGAGGAGGAGGTACATAAGACTACGGGAAGAGCACAACAACATGATCAACATCAACAACAGGAAAGCCGACATGTGAGTCTCAGAACCCAGCTCTGTAACATTCTAGCTTTGTAGAGAGGACAGGATGAATTTTAGATGTTAGATTCTCACAACAAAATCTACACACAGTATTGGTGCAATCCTTGTTTCTTCTTGAATTCGGGTCCAATTCTCTGGCCTTTTTTTTTGTACAGTCACTTGATGAATATTATTGCAATTTCTTGCTTGTTCCAAGAAATACTGAATTGTTTATTCACTCACCCAACCTGCTAAATCTCTGTTGCATACTGTAATGTTGAGTTTTGTAGTGGAATCAGACGGAGACAATAGAAGTTGGTAGGTCTTATATTCTGGTACGTTTATTTCTACAGACCATGGGTCTGCTCATACATTTGTATTGGTCAATAATGCCTGGAACCTTGCACCAGCCCACTTCTGTTGGGGTCATGTGATCAGGGGGGTCAAACTTGCCTGGGACCTTGCACTTCTCTCTTCAACCTTGTTTGATAAAATCTTCCTTGGGATGTAAAAGAAAAACCTGTTGTATCTATAGCTAGATGCTGGTGTGTTGTGTGAAAATATTTCAAAACTGTCTCCCTCCCCACTTTCTGCAGAACTATCCAGGAACTCCAGGCCGCACTTCAGCATGCATACAGGTCAGGAGAACATATTATATCTTATATACTTTGGTCTACCCTTCTAATCTTATTATATGCTTTTAGACTGATGCTGAGTATTTCTAACCTTACCAAGCTGTTATTGCTGTCTTAGATCTATTTGACTGCTGAAATAGTTCTACTTTTATGCTGTTTTAGTTGCATTGAAAAATATGCCGTCACAGCTTAGGTGACTTGCCAAATTCTGACATGAGTTAAGAAGAATGCCAGCTTCATCTTTCACCTTCAATGCCCATCCAGACTGGTGCTGATGTGTATGTTTCATATCTGATACTCATCTATCATCTACAGCTACCTCGGGCCCCTGAGCAACAAACCACCTGACTCCAGACTTGAAAGAACGAAGCCTAGCATCATCTCTATTGAGCCCTTCTCAGAACAAAGGCTTGTAGCCTCAGCACCAGAAGTCTTCTCCATCGTAGCAGCATCCCCACCCCCCTCCTCTCAGTGCCCGTTGGATTATGTGACCAACCTGAAGCTGCAGCCCACTAGGTAGGCAGCAACATCTAACTATTCAAACTGAATCATCAAATACTGACTAAGAGAATATTTTACTAACACTAGTTCACCTATATTCACATAGTAACCTATATTTGTGTCTTGAAAAATGGGACATTTAGGATATCAGTCAATGGACAGAAGTTTCAATTTAATCTTGTTCTTACTCACCTGCTGAGGTTTAAGAGAAGAAAAGAGATGACCATTCCTTAAAATTGTAACTACCCCCCCCCCCCAGGTGCAATGGTGGTGGCGACTTGGAGCTGGATGCATTTGAGGTAGTTCGCCTGGAGTCAGAGCTGGTAGCAGAGCGGCTGTAAGTATTTAGCAAACCAAGTAAAAATTGTCAAATTTAACCCTCCACATTAGCTATTAGGTGGTTACTCAGGACACCGCTTAAATTTCTCAAGTTAACAATGACAGATAAAAGTCTTTTCTTCATCATCATAAATAAATAAACCTTTCTACAAGTGATCTTACCAACTTTTATCTCTCCTTGTAGGCTCCTTGAAGACTTGACCCATGCGAATAAGAGGTAAGAGGTGTCCCCGAGATGGTCCCCGAGATGGGCATGTTATGTTCAAAGTTTATCTGTCAGTAACTTGTATCATTCTATTGTACTAAAAACGGTAACGCACGTTCACCTTTATCCGTTGGGTTACCTATATCCGGATGGTAGTTTTAAATTGCAATGTACTGAAAATATTGCAATTTGAAAGCAACGTCCGTCAACGTGATATCCACAATACCCTGTTTTAAAAGCAACAGATATAGGTAACCCAACGGATAAAGGTGAACTTGCGTTATTTAGGAATATCAAGCCGACAAACTGAGGCTTCAATTTGGACAATATTTCAATTGGAAACCACCATTTTCCATTTAATGATAATGATATACAAATACAATAGTTTGTTTTCTTAGGCTCAGTTCTTGACAGCTTTTTTGTATCTTCCCCTTCAGCTTGAAGGAAGACCTGGACAAGGCGCAGAAAAAGTAAGAGAAAACACCACCAGTTATATTACAACCTTGTTGCTCTCAAATGGATACATTTGTTCTCTCTACTTTCTCTTGAGTTAACTCCATCTTTCAAGAAGGGACTTTCCAATATGAAGATACAAAATATCTATTAGCTGTTATACACATTGTTGAACCTTTCCTCCAAGTGATGCATTGTTACATTGAAGCTGTGTTTGTTTTAATACTATGCAGATACAGCACCACAAGGGAAGATCTCCTGAACAAGGACAACGAGATCAAAGATCTTCACACACAGCTAGAATGGTAGGTCAACAATCCTCAGGTTCTTTCTGCTTCCTCTCGATTCAACTTGATCTATTAAAAACTAAGAACTTTCTTAAGATAAGAAAACTGAACAATCAACTAGTATCTATCTCTGTAGACTGTAGACGCTATTCTTAACCGTCTAATAATAAATAAACAGTTTGCTTCCTTAGCGTCAGTTCTTGACGGTTTTTTTTGTATCTTCCCCTTCAGCCTGAAGCAAGACCTCGACATCGCGCATAAAAAGTAAGTGAAAACACTACTTACAGGTTATATTAGAACCTTGCTGCTCTGAAATGGGTACACTTCATTTGTTGTTGCTTATCATATAAAAATTATGGATAGAATATAATTTTGAAAAGGAGAAATGGGGAGCAGCAGTCCTCGTATCTTTGCCAGGAATGGTCCAGGTTTGATGCATCTCAAACTTTTCCTCCAACAGGATCACTGCGCAGACTAACATCGCTGAAATGCTCCAAATGGAAAAAGAGGCCCTCCTAGCTGAGCAAAAACAGTGAGATATTTTTGTTTCTTGTTTCCTGATACAGTCAAAGTTGATTTTAGGATGGGGTGCAGCAGTTATTGTCACTTCTATGCCAAGATTGATTGGTTCCATGAACCTTTGAGAAAACTATGAAACTCTTAGAAAGGAAAAGGACTTCCTGGCCGAACAGAAAGATTGAGATATTTTTGTTTGCAGCTTCCTGGTACAAAATGTAGTTTCAAGATTAGGTGCAGTAATCAATGTATCTCTAAGTATTGCCAATATTGTTTGGTTCAATGATTTCCAACTTAAAGTTGCTAAAAATCTGAGAAAGGAAAAGGAGGACCTCCTGGCCAAACATAAAGATTAAGTCAGAGATATTTTTGTTTGTATTGCTTATATGGTAAAAGTTTAATTTTGTCTTTTGAACTTTGATGCATCCCAACATTTCCTCAAACAGGGTGACTGAAGAAACCAACAACGCTGCCACCTGGTTAAAGAAGGCCAACAAAAAACTGCTGGTCGAGCAGAAACACTTCAACAAGTGAGATAGTTTTCTTTATTGTTGCTTATATGGTTTAAGTGTAATTTGATATGGGATGCAGAAGTTCTTCAATGTATCTTTGCTGCTTTCCCCTCCTTTGCTCCGGAACCAACTCCAAGTTGACATGGCTTTGAGTCTCAGCAACCCAACCAAGGGCAAGTCGCTGACGACTTTGTTGTAATGATCAAGTCTCTCACACTGCACACTTACCTGAGTGATGTGTGGGAGAAGATGGATTGAGTCATGTGATGAAAGAGTTGATACATCTAATGGAGTAACACCAGTTCACCTTTATCCACAGGGTAACCTATATCCGTTGTATTTAAAAACAGGGTGTTAGGGTTGCCACATCAACGGAGTGTAGTTTTACTTTTATGCTGTTTTGTTTTGCATAAGTCCAGGTGACATGAGTTAAGAAAGAAGGCCATGCAGCTTTTTCTTCCATCTTCAACACCCGTCCAGCTGGTACTGATGTGTATGTTTCATATCTGATGCTTTGACATATTTTTCATTTCCAGGTACCTAAGTGGTCGTCACGTGAACACCCCAAAACCTCATGCCGCAGAACCACCACAGATCACCAGGTAGGCTGTCAGACTGAATTGGGGGCTTTTTAACTACTTAAACCAAAATGATACAAAAGATTATCTATCGTGGAATCATATCTTACATGATTTCTGTATCAATTTCCCTTTAATATTCTCATCATTCAGTATTTGTCAAGACCATTCCTAAGCTAATAATGCCTTACCTATAGTTTTAGATGCAACTATGCTTGAAAACACATTAATTTTTGTGTATTCTGACTAATATTTAAGACAAGATTCCTGTTAAACTCACGGCAGACTGGTATTGAAATGCCCCCCCCCCAGGTGCCCCCAACACTGTGCTGGTGGTGATGACCTCAAGACAGATGCCTTTATCACAATATCCTTAGAGGCACAACTCACAGCAGAGCGATTGTGAGTACATGTGTAGCAAACTAGATAATTTACATCAAATTATTTCTATATCTAAGCATCATTAGCGGTTAACATGCTTACCCTCAACAATGTTAATTACCGCACCTTATGGGATGACATGCCATTTCGTTAGCAGATTACAAGACGGGGACATTAGGTCTCGTTATTTATTTATGCATTCGGAAATGCGACAAATACATTACACAGTTATTAACCAATATCAATTCCTCCTCTCCCAGTCATGCCTTGAAGCTGTGTTTGTTTAAATATTTTGCAGAGAAAATGCCACCAAAGACCATCGAATCATGGAGCTTAAGACCCAACTACTCTGGTAGGTCAACAATCCTCTGGGTCTTTCTGCTTCCTCTCAGTTTAGCTTGATCTTTTGAAAGAAGGCCTTTCAAAGATGAACAAACAATAAGTGATATTTGTAGACACATGATTGTAGGCACTGTTCTATACCCTTCGTATGCAATAATTTATATATACTTAAGACATTGTCATTGATTGTTTTTCTGTTCGTGTCAAATTTTATTTGCATTGTCTTTATCTCTGTCAGCAGGGCTAAGTCCTGTAATAGCCACAGGCTAGTTGGGCAGCCTTGATTCTGGGTGTTAATGAACAAACCAATAAATAAATGAAATTTGGATCTCTCCTTTTCTTGAGCAAGTGCTGACCTACAGCAGTGTTGAGTTTGTTTCCTTTCAACTTCTTGACGGAAATTCTGTATTCCCATCTTCAGCCTGAGAGCAGATTTAGACAGGGAGCACCAGAGGTAAGTGGAACCACTGGCGCTAGTTTTCACGCTGACGTTGATCTGAAAGTGTAACTTTAAGGCCCTATGAAATCAAGCATTTTTCTCGTTACTCCACAACTATGATTATTGTAGTATATAATTTATTCCTTTAACTTACACATGTAGGTTTGCCCAAAATATACAAAATGGGAACGTTATGAATTTAGGGATCATGGTTGTTGATCTTGAGAGAATGATGTAGCCTTGCAAACATATTGCTTCATTATAAACCTTCCATTTCACACTTTCTGTACACTGCAGATTGCACAGCATAGCACACTCTTGCTCTTAAAAACAAATGACTGTCTATTCATTTGTTTGTCTTTTAAACTTAAATTTATCCAAAACATTTTCCTCCAACAGGTTTGTCCACCAAACCGAACTGGCAGCTGATCTGAAGAAAGAAAATACCACCCTGGCCCAGCAGAAACAGAGATATTTTTGCTTGTTGTTGGAGTTAAGAGAGTGAGACATTTTTGTTTCTAATTGCTTGTACCAACTTTAAGTTTAATGAAAGAAGGGGTCCTTCTATTTTTGCTGCTTGCTGCTTCTTGTTCTCTTGCAAACCATTTAGCAAGTTGTTCTCAGCAGCCCAACTGAGGTGCTGATGACATTGTTGTATTGGTCCGCCCTCTCATATGAGAGTCATAGCGCTCATCTGTTACGGTGATGCATTTCTCTCTGCTGGCACTCAACCAGACTAAATGTTTGTTTATCTTTAACTTACAGGAAAGTATTGGAGATGCAGAAGGAATTAAACAGGTTTGTGAACTCTCTTGATCTTTTATCTGTAATTATTAATTAGACTAAGTCTGGTTCCTAATTTTCAACACTTTGCTCCAGAGCTGTTGATCTTTCATCATTATTCATTAAACTGTGTTTCCTAATTGTAAACATTTTGAGTTCTTGCATCTCCTGTAATTTTCTGTGTTTTGTTCAGACAAGTGAAGCACGTCAAGGAACAACGACAGGCAGAAGTGGAAGAAGCCACCAAGACCAAAAGGTATCACACAGACAATTAATTGAGGTTTACATTATATATATATTATCAAGTTTAAATTGGACATAGCCCTCATCAGATAATGATGATGCTTTTTCTCTCTCCAGGCTCTCAATCAGGCTAAATGTTTGTTTGTTTTTAACTTACAGGAAAGTGACGGAACTGCAGAGTGAAATAAACAGGTTTGCGAACTCTCTTGGTCTTTTATCTTTTAAATCATTAATTTTTTATTGTTGTTAAGTAAACTGTGGTTCTTAATTGTAAACACTTTGCTCCAGAGTTTTTGCATCTCCTGTTAAATTTTCTGTGTTTTGTTCAGACAAGAGAAACAAGTCAAGGACCAACGACAGGCAGAAGTGGAAGAAGCCGCCAAGACCAAAAGGTATCACACAGACAAGCAATTAATTGAGGTTTACATTATATAAAGTTTAGATTGGTACTTCTTTCTCCATTTCTAGCGAAGTAAAATCCTGCATATTCTTATAACTTTTTCCTGTGTAAAACCATGTACAGTGCCATATCAGGAACACTGTGATCATCACTCCCATAGTAACAGACATGGAGGTTTACATTATTTAAGATTGGATTCCTTTAGACATTTTTAGTGACACAAATTCTGCATATCTTAACCACATGCTCTGCTGTATTAGAAACACTGACCATCACTCCCATAGTAACAAAGCCTTTCTCACTCCTCACAGAGAGCTGGCCGAAATGTCTCAGGACAAAGCAACGTAAGTATTTCAGGACCTGCTTTCAATGGTAAACGTTCAGAATCTACAAGTTCATTCAACAGTGCATCAGACCTATACAATGATGATGTTTTAAATGTTACCTTTAACTGTAAGGAACCATTTCATTCCAAAAACATGATGGTATTGTTTCAAACTTGATTATGTAAAAAGTTTGTTCAAAACACAAAGCTCTTTTCTCCATCATCATCTTTATCTTATCCCTGCTTTCTTTGACCTTCCTACAACTTACAAGTGATCTTACCAACTTTTCTCTGACCTTTTGTAGTCTTATCGAAGAGCTGAGTGCTGCGAATCAGAGGTAAGAGATGTCCCTAAGATGGGCATGAAACAGTTCAAAGTTTATCTGTGAGTAACCTATTCTGACTGCTATTATCTATTGTGCTAAAAAATACAGGGTTGACTAAAGTTTCAAACTTGAGTGCTTAATGACAATATTTCAATTTGAAACCACACTGACTGTTGTTGTGAGCGTCGTATGTGGGGTAACTGGTAGAGTGTTGGGCTCGGAATCTAGAGGTCCTGAGTTCGATACTCGCCATACTGTGCCCTTGGGAAGGCACTTTACACGACCTTCCTCACTTCACCAAGGTGTAAAAATGCCAGGTAACTGACTTTGGGTGGTGAGGTAAAAGACTACCTTTACCTTCTGTCCGTACTTTGTATGTGGCACTGTTAAAATAGGTTACTAAAACTCGAGTGCAGTGCCACATTGTCCAAAAGCAAATCTTAGAAAACACAGTTCTTTGACTTGATAATGTTTCATACCGTTTTCAAAAACAACGGATATAGGTTACCCCGCAGACAGTAGCTTTACTACCTTGCCGATCAGATTTGACTTAAAGTTTGTATATCAGGGTTGCTACATTTCAACATTATAGATCATGGGGCACAGGCAGCATTGTTGATATCATGCCCCACACATTGACAAAATACAATATAATGCATCCCATCTAAAGGACTCTATGTTGATATCAAGTCAGGAACCTAAATGTTGCCAGATACAAAAATGAGAAAAACATAGTAACACAAGAAGTGGTTAGTAAACACTTATTAGTTTTACATGAAGTCCAAGAAGATATATAGTACTTACTATCTATTCATTATGTACGTTAGACAATGGACTGAATGAAGCACCATGGCAAATATATGCAAGGAGTTCTGCAAGTTTTTGTGCATGCCTTCAGCTCAAAAGAAGGTTTTTGTCAGCAACTTTCAAGGGATATTTTGGTTAATACTTACATCATTGGTGCATGTATACAGCTCAAAGGAAGGAGCAGTAGGTGTAATAATTATGGAGATTCTAAGCAACTACAGAAACTCCTAACCTTTGCCCTTTAACCCTTCTACAGCCTTGCCAGAAGAGCACTAGAAGTAGAGGCTCTCAAATCCAGACTTGCTATACTGGAGGGTGGCGGATTCTGGGTGCCGTGCAAGTAAGTTAGTTCCCTTATGTCCAACTCACACATCAGAACTTTTCCTTTAAATTCTTTCTTTACCATCCTGCCATTGATCCAGGGAATATCCTCTCAGGTCATGTAACCGTTTTATTGTTACAGGTGTGAGGACATCGAGTTATGTATTGATCCAGAACAGGAGGCCGCCCTGAAAAGGTAAATATCTCTCAGTTGAGAGGATAGGTCAGACCTTTCTCATGTCTCAACAGTCAGCACCAAGGACAGCACTGCAGTAGCTGAACTAGTGCCAAAAGAAAAACTGAAATACCCAAAGAAATCAAAGCGCAGCATAAAATACTACTTCCCTGCCAGTGAGTGCTATGTCTCAGACCGACTGCATTGAATCACATACTGTACCTTATTGATGTTCAGCCTAACCCAGACCAGGGCAGGGTGGTGTTTATCAGCTTCCTCCACCCCCATGTACCTCTGTAGATCCTAATTATTCTTACCACTGAGTCTCATCATGAAGGATGTTGGTTTGTTGATACAGATATTGTTTCTGAACGGGAAATCTAGATGGGATATGGGTATTTAGATGGAATATGGGTATTTTAGTCTTTGTTATGCAAACTTCACTTTTCAGGGTTGTAACTCACTCCAGGCTCCTCCGAATGTTTGACATACCGCTATAAGCGCAATTTTATCAAGTTATGGATTTTTAAAGATTCTAGTTTGGTGAGTGAACCATAAACTTTAAGAAGATTTGAGGGTGGGAGAACGTTAAGAGAACTACCAACTAAGGGCCGGTATTGAAGTCACTATGGCAACTCATGGAAAACAGATAAACAGAACAGAAACTTTCTACAAACATTGCATAAGCTGCATAACTATAAGCCCAAACTCTGAAACAGTAGAACATCTAGTTAGTAACCAGTTCCCCAGTTGTACAGGTAAGTTGTCTCAAAAGAGTCTCTGAGGCAGATCAGTCAGATGGCCGCACCAGAAGTGCCACTTAGGCTCATACACTGCTATGGTACTGCTATCATTTTCCATGCACTCAGACTAAAATTCCCTTCTTTTTTTTATTATTTACAGAAAAGTGGAGGCACTGGAAAATCAGCTGAGAAGGTTTGTAAACTCTCTTCTTTTGTTTCATTATTTTTGGGATGTTCTTATAGCTTCATACCTATAAGGAACACTTGCACTGAGGCACATTATAGATGACTCATTTGTGTCAATTTCTTACAGAACAAAGAGAGATAGAGAAGAAAAAGAAGCGCGCTTGGAGAAAGTGCAAAAGTAGGCAACACTTTGCATGTTCATTTGCTATCTGTGTGTTGTCCATGTGCTATCTTTGACTTCTCAGCTTAGTTTTCATGCTGTTTATGAAGCTGTAAGGCTTTTTTGGTACCGATTAATCATAGATATAGTTTCAATTGGGTATCCAGGAAAGCTGCGCTACCTCGGTCATAGAATTAAAATTTCCATTGGAGGCAAAACCCCCATACATGACTTTGAGGAAGCCCACCCTGAACTAAGCCCCACCACTTAAGAACAAGAACGGGTCTAACGTGGTGTGTAGTACATGGAGCCAGTGCAAATGTGTAAAAATAAATAAATGTGCAAATTATGACTTTAGTACATGCAGCAAGTATCAACCATTTTTCATGTTCCGATTATTTCAAGACAGAATGAAGTTGAAGAAAAATGATTATATGCTTTCATTTGAGGCTTAACTAAACTTTGTATACAAGTTGATAATGATAAAAGTTGGTCAACTTAAACATAACATTAGTTCACCTTTATCCGTTCAAAGTAACCTATACCCGGTATTTGTTGTTTAAAAAAGGAGGGTATTTAGAAATATTAAGTCGACGGACGGCGGCTTCAAATTACAATTCTTTCAATTTACTGCAGTTTGAAATCACTGTCTGTCGACTTGGCATCCATATAAAATACCCCATATCTCAAAGCAACGGATATAAGTTACTCTGCGGATAAAGGTGAATTAGCGTTATAAACAAGATGTTCAATTCTTATTGTAACATTAACTTTCTTAAGATTCTCCTCCATCCTATCCTCCTTTATCTTCAGCACACTTAAGATGATACTCCTGTAGACTTTCCCTGAGAAAAACCAAGTTGTGAGTTAACTTTCTTGTCATCCTCCTAGAAGTGGCTTCATTATGACTGTACCTAACAGCTGGTTTGTTTTCCTGCAGGCTGAGTGAGGAGCTACTGCAGAATACCAAGAGCAGGTGAGAAATGTTTGTCATTTTTTTATCAAGGTGTCCTGGGAGTTCATTGCTGTTTCAACTCGTACATAAATCCTGTTTTCTCACTTTGTTAAAAATCCTTAACACACTACGTAAGTCCAATGGTTTCCTTTATATCTCAGAATCATTTGACTCACTGGACTGCAGTACAATGGTGGCATCGCTGCATACTATTTAATCATGTGTTACCCTTCCTTCAAAATGTACTGTCACACACTCTCTCTTGGCTTGGCTTCCAGAACAAAGATCATGACATGTATGACTAAAAAGACAACAAAACACACATGCAGTGTAAAAAGTTTTTTTTTTTCTTTTTTCAAAGAATTACGTTGAGCGCACTTTCAAATCACTGGGCCGCAGCAACAACACCAATGTACCGCAGCTTCGAGTAAAATCCTTGCACCCCATCTGTGACGGAGTCATTGCAATAGTTTTTGGCATGCCCAAGGCTAACTGCGCATGAGCAGAGAGGAGGGGGTCAGGAGACGGAGAGGTTGGCAGTGTGGAGTCCTGCTATGTAGATTTAGAGGTTTCATGCATTAAAAGAGCAACATCGGAACAACAGCGTCGGTCTATCTTGTGACACCATCCATACTTTCCAGCCACAACATCAGACGTGTTTTTCTCATCTGTCTCTCCTCAGGTCCCCCGTCTCAACAGATGCTGATCCTCCAGCTGACCAGCAAAACAACATTGCCGCATGCGTGCCACTTCTCACCGTACAGCTGCCAAACAATCCGCCGTTCCAAATCCCCGCTGGCCAGTACCAGACCGAGACGTCACTCCCATCAGGGGTTACCTACAGTAGTACGGTTGAAGTGAATGGTCAGGCAACCACCTTCACTGTGACCTCTGACCACGACCTTACCGTGGTTCAGTACATCCACGGTCACGAGGGTGGATGAGTTCTTTTAAGAAAAAGGTCACTGGGTGTCATGTGTAGTTGTTATCAAGTCTGTGATTGTAAACATGTAAGCATGTTTGTGTTATCAAAGTTTGTCATAATGTGGAGGGATCTCACAGGAAACAGAATGGAGGAGGGTGCAGAGCACCCTTAGGCAGCGTGCAGTCCAGAAGGGGGCGGGCCCCCCCTATCTGGGGTAGAAGCTCTTGTATTTTTCCTTTAAACTATAAAGTCTACTTACTGACAGTATTAAAAATAATCTCATATGCTATTGTGTAACATTAGCAACGATTAGAATCCTCCTAAAGAATGTTAAATCAGGGCAGATATAGTTGTGACGACCATTTTGTCATTTACAAACGCAAACTGGTACGAGAATTTGGAAACGATACTTGAAAGGACTGGGCAGCTTATAGATTGGGGAAGGTGCATGAACTGGGCCACTAGCCTGTAAATAACTCAAAAGTCCAGTCAATGTGTCAAACAGTCTTATGCTAAATTCTGGTCTTAGAAATCTTTCTTTTCCCAGTTTTAGTCATTTTTTGGTTGATGTATTTTTTCAAATTTTATTTCCTTTTCTTTTACTAGCAATGCATTGCTGAGAGTTGTGAATGGTCTCACTGTCTGGCGTGGCTTCTCTCCAGTTCAGAAGTGCCTGGCAGCAGTGTTACACCGGCTCAGCCTATGCCAGCTGCTCCCACTATACCACAAAAACACAAAAAAATGGAGATGCTGGACAAATTGGTGCAATGCTGCTGCCAGCCACTGTTGAACTAGAGTGGAGCCAAGCAACACAGCAAGACCATCTGCAACTTTCAGAGACATTCCCTCCTGGTAAATGTAATTTTTTCCCCATTTCTAATTAATAATTGTTTACACTTTCCAAACAAAAATTCTGAAACTTTTACATTACAGCAGTTACATTACAGGTTTTGCCCAGATAAAGACCATCACGAGAATAACACCTTTAACATTGGATTTGGCCAATTGTAACCTTCCCCCTTAGCTCACAATAAACTTTCAAATGATGATGCTCTTGCTTGTAGAGTGCTATTCTAAAGAAAACTCACCAATTTGTGTCAAGCAGAGACACAGGAGTCCAATACTTAAGAGTAAGAAAACTGTACAAAAAGTGTGGGTGATGTACATGTTGACAATGTGTAAATAACTGAATGTATTTTATACTTAGAAGTGTCTTACATGTGAAAATGGTTGCCTTATACATTCCACAGAGCTCATAGCTTTTAAAACAATTATGACATTGTATGAACTGTACATTATGTGAATTTTAGATAATATATTTTTTAAGAAATGATATATATTTTCCCAATGTATCGAGAAATATCTATAACTGTATAAATGATGCTTCAATACATGCCCTGCGTGACCTTAGAAAAGTCTCTGTCTTCATTGCTCACAGTTTGTTTTTAAAACTGTTCTTGTATCATCATCGTAGCCCACTTTAGAGTCCAGTTTGGCCAAGGGAGCCATAAGGTAGCCTAGGTACCATCTTACCCTTACTGGGGCTCCCAACATTCGCCGTGCTGAAAAAAAAGTGTAAGGAGCCCCTGTAGTAATCGGATGGCACCAGGCTAGTGATATAGCCACACGACGTCCAATGTTTCTGGGGATAGCTCGGTTCGTCTTTCTTTGCTATCTGAGTTGAAAAAGTTGAAGGCAGCTATAACTGTACAGTTCTTCACGAAAATTTCTGATGTTTCCTGTTGTAGAATTAGGATCCCTCAATTATGCACCTGTACTCCGTAAATCCGTCGTGTAATTTAATTTCAAAGTCAAATCTGTCCTGATAAAGAATTGGAATTCCTTCTCTGATAAGTTACTCGCGAGAACGAGACTAGACCATTCTCCGCTTCCAAGATGTGCTGACAGACATCGAAAATTTGTAGGTACGTCCTCCACCTTTAATAAACAGTCACTGTTGGATGCAAACTGATAGTAACTGTAAACATACGTGACTGATGAACCTCTTCAACGCTTCTCTGATCAGTTCGCATTAATATGTTTTTCTTTCCTTTCCGTATGTTACCAGAAGTGAGAAAAAAGTGGTACATGAAAATGATCAACAAACACGTGCCAACTAACCAGCAACTGAGTTGCTAGCAGTGGCAGATAAAGAATTAACAGTAACTTCTTCACAAATAAATTCTGAATAAAGTGAAACTTCCAGCGTACAGATCGTCTGTTAGTGGTAACGTTCATGTTGGAGGTATACTTACATTTCTAATTTTTTTTTTTTTTTTGTACCATAGCTATTGTATTATTGAATCTGAAGACTTCAAAGACAAAAGGCAATGTACAAACTGTAAAAAACAGGGCTTTAGGCCTTAAACCTTTACTAATGGTCATTCCAGACTTCTGAATATAACATTGGGATACAATTCATTGTCCAATATGAACACTTGTTACATGAGATTTGAAAATTTTCAGTAACTGCACAATGTAGGATATCAAGTTGCCCTTCCCCATTCGTGTATGTGTACAAGTAACATTAGCATTAGAAAAAAAGACTACATACTGGTAAAGGGCTATATTGTTGGCTGGCCACTCCTGACATAGATAAGTGCTTGAACAAAAAAGATGGAGCCCCAACAGTAAGACTTAACCAACCAACTTCACTTTTAATTTCATTCAATATCCTTCTGTCAATGCTGAAATTTCACAATGAAATGTTGCAGCTACATTACAATGTGAAGTTAGCAAGCACTAGAAGTCCCTTTCCATTTCTGTACAACCTTGATACATTTCGAATGAAAATGTTGACAATCCTGCTTCCGCAATACCATTATGACATAGAAAACATACATTTGTATGAGGGGTGATCAGTAAGTTTTCGACCTAACCTAATAAAGCGCACAATTCAACACAACTCAGTTACTATAACATGTACCTCCATGAATGTCATTTTTTCACTAGCTGTGTAGGACATGTTCCTCATGCCATGAAATATAAGAAGACATTGTCAAAATGTTTGATGAGGACTGCCTTCTTATCTCAAATAGAAAGTAGTACAAGTAGGTATCTGACTTTCAGCAGACCCACACACCTTTCAGCAGACCCAGACCCACATACATTTCTAATTAATAAGGTGTAAAAATAACAAAGAGCCCAAGCCACGACGATAGCATGGAAAGAGGCAACCCTTTGAAAACATTCATTTGTCACACTTCTTCCGATAAGTCAAACAGCCAATAGTAAAGTGGCATTTCATTTATTTCGTCACAATAGCGGCACTGTGTCAGCGTCACAATGGTGTTACATGTATGTTGTCATCCATCCATGACAACAAGAGAAAAACAAAGAAACAAGGTAGCGATGGACGCTGCTCTGTACGACAGCCTGCTCGGCGCAGATGTGGAACACGCCTGGTCATTGGTCGGCCCGCAGGTGGTTCTAGGGTTGCTAGGCAACGACGCCATTGCTGTGTCGTCATTGGAGCAGGCGGCGGCGTTCGGTCTGTTGGCGGTGTTTATCAAGGTCAAACCGCGGAGTGAGAAGGTCATCGCGAAAACCAGCCGGTTTAAGCTGCTGGGGAGTCTGCCGGACCTGTGTAGCCCCGCCCCTGACGGGTCAAAGGTCGCCAAGGCCGCGCCCCAGAAATGGGCGTGGTTCCAGAGCCCTTACCTACTCGACATGGTGAACATCAGGGTTATTTTGGGAGATTTGGCTTAGTTTGGGAGATGCGTTTAGGGTTTGATTTTCTATAGTATATGGCTGACAACCACACGCATATTGATTTGTACTTGCCAGCGGAGGGGGAAATTCCGACCATTTTTATAGACGTGCCGTTATCCTCACGTAACGTTTACAGGTAGCAATGTTATGCAGAAAATTCCCGCCAAAATGTCTGTGCTCAATATTTGTAACGTTATAGGTTGTTACGTTACAGAGTCTATTTCACCGTTTCAAACTTTTAAATACTGGCTTATGTCTTTTCCTTGTCGTGCAATGTACAATGTATATCTGTTCCAACACCCATCGCCCGTTCGTGTGATATAGCAACCGGGTTGTCGCCATATTCCTGTCCATATTGTAGCGTGCGTAGTCTAGTGGTTAGCGGCCCTGCCTCAAAAACTAGAAGCCATAAGTTTAAATGCGGCTGTGTCGCTCACCAGACATTCATGGTACTGGAAAGGGTTGCAGTCCTTAAGACGGACGTTAATTGTGTTTGTTGAAAGAGCTAGAGGAATCTCCCCGGTACAATGAACCTGTAGATACTGTAACGTTCCATAGCGTCTGTCCTCTCTGTCACGACCAGTGGAAGATTTGCGCTTCAGTGATCTAAGCTGGTTCGAGATCACTTTCTTTGTTTGTCCCAGGTGAGTTGGCGTCAGGAGGAGCCGAAAGAGATCCACGTGCGAGTCCAGGGCGTGAGGAAGTTCTCGGCACAACTCACCTTCACCAAGGGCGACCTGACTCTCGTTCCCTGGCTCTACGGGCTGCAGCACGAGAGCCACATCTACGTCATCACTGACGTGTTTCGCGCGGATGACGTCAGCCTGGAGGTGTCGGTGGGCGACAGGACGGACCGGCTGGTGTCCGCGCAACAGTGCCCCCTGGCGTTCAAGTGGAAGAAGTACAGGCTGTCCCGCAGGCGGCCCGGGCTGCTGAAGTCTCCCTGGGTTCCCATCAAGCTCCGTAACTACCAGGGGTCAGAGTTCGTCTTGTGGTAGCAGAACACAGTTTTCGGCCTATGGGGATTTCTATAGTTAAGGACCACAAGGTGACTGACATCGACGCTGATAAAATCATAGCAGGGTGCAGTTTTCAAGCACGACAAACTAATATGTTGAAGTCGAGGGTATAACCTACCAAAATAATTGAAAAACAAAAAAAGTTGTCGTTTTGAATTTTTGTAAAGACCTCTTTTAAATGGGGTCATGCGGGGTCATGCGGAACTGCAGCCGACTCACAGGGGTAGGCAGCTGTAAAGGTCACGCGCATTTATACACCAAATGAACAAACATCAAAACCTTACACATACCACCTGAAAGTCGACTCCTTGTACTACCATATAGCAAAGCTCATCCCCCACTGCCGTTCACGTTACGGTGTTTACAGGCGCTTCCAGATTTCGGCCGCACTACTTTTTTACTCCTACGTAATAGACCACGGGGGTCGCGTAGAAATACTGTGGGCTGCGACCTTGTGCCGGCCTCATGGGCATCGCGCGGAGGCTGGAAAAGGCGACGGGAACGGCTCTGAGAGAGGACTGCTCCGGAGAAGGCCGAAAAAGGCGTCCTCGGCGGTACAGCTCGGTTCAGACAACAGTACTGCCGTGTGGGCCGTCCGGCTGACAAAAAGCGCGGTAACTCTGCTGCGGGAGTCAACGGAGGGGAGCATGCGCAGTAGGGAGGGGCACGACCTCCATCTGGAGGACATGGAAGTGGAGGACGTGACCTTGAATGCATTTTAAGATGTTTCTCACTTCTACGAGATCGCCACATGTAATACAGAAAGCTGTTGATTGGTGTGACATTAGAAAACATTCGCCAATGTTCAAGGAGGTCTTATTTACCCTCCTTGCAATGTTTAGAATGTCGTCAGCGCTCCCGCCATGAAATGAAATAAAAGCCAGTTCTGCTAGAAGATCGCGAAGGGGGCTTCAACAAAACTGACACACAACACGAGACTTGTTTATTACCGATGACAGTCATTCCTTTTCAGGAGACAAATATTACAATGCAAGTCTTATTGCAGTTGTTGAAATAAATGTTTCTACGACAGCTAACGTTACAAATCCCATCGCATTCTCGTCATATCATAAATACACACATTTCCATTAACATCCGCGCAAGTGTGTGTCTACACTAATCAAAGTATTGCTATTTTGTGGATGGGGTAAGATCGAGCAAACCCAGAAACATGAAATACAGCTAAGCCTGGAATCTACAACTGGGACTGAGGACAGGTGGTTGCTGAGGACAGGTGGTTGCCTTTGGAAAACCCGCTAGATTCCATAAAAAGTTGCGAAGACAAAACATAGTGCGGTAGGAAACACGTAGGAAACACCGCGCAACCTAGTTGCCATTTTTGTATCCATCCGCGAACGGTTGAACAGGAATTATCCGGATAATGACCTTGAGAATTAAGAAAATAATGTCCGAAATCTTTTCAAAACTGACATTTTTGAAAAAGCACTGAGGCCTTAGAGGCGTTAAGGGACACTGAGGAGTGAATTTCTGTCAGTATTTCACGATAAACAACATAAATATTGTGTTATTCTATGAAATGTAGAAACACAACGCCAAGATCATTCCTCCCGTCTGCCTGTGCTCAGCTGGGTTGCCATGGACACGGCGTTCGGAGCAACACCACAGACGACTTATTCAGTCACACACAAGAAACCGAGATAAAAACGGTGAGCTTCATTTTTGCATTTTTCCGTGATTAATCTGTGATTTAGCGGGAAACTATCACACAGACTTCATGATGATATGTTGTAGAAACAACAGTGATAGAGGTTTGACGTTTGTCAGCGTTTGTTTTGTAAATTTGAGCGATATTCGGGAGCTGTGCAGGACTGAACCAACAGAGGTTTCCAGTCTGTATGTAAATGTGGGGAATATATCAAAGTTGTTGCACGATTCTCGCGTTTAAAATGTGCCGTATGGAAACTGTGAACCGTCAGAAATAAGTACAACATAGCTGTATTCAGGGTATATTGAAACATTTCCCATCATGTACATTTTAAGCGGTGGAAAAACTTTTTGTCTTGTTTTGTTGATGTAACGTTAAAGTTTAGGAGATTGTGACTGTTACTTAGCAAATACACGGATGGTGATAGGGTGGGTTATGGTCTTCTAAAGATACAAGTTTAAAAACTTTGCAGACACAAGTTGGGGGTTATATAATTCCCATGGAAAATATTAGCACTAAAGCTATGTTACTGTGAAGAACATTCAACCATGTTTCAAAATTTTGGGTTTATTTTTGTACCGTTAGAAAGGATATGATTTTGTTGTCCTAATGTTGTGTTTTGATATGGGGTGGGGAGGGGGGCGTTGTATCTTAACTTTGTGATGGTCGACTATTTACTTTACGTGTACAGTTCAAATTTGCTAATTTAGATTCTTCTCATGTTAACAAAGTCAGAGTGACCAATGTTCAGTAATGTTCCAGCAAAGGTAGGTCTTAGTTTTCCTCACGCTCCGTCTGGGAAAATTGTAAAAATTTCACCGACAGTTTTCTGTGATTTTGGGATTTTTCACCGTCTAAGTTTTCTGTATTTTGTGGATTACCACCGTCAGTTTTCTGGGGATTTTTACCGTCGGTTTTCTGTATGTTGAGAATTTTCACCGACAGTTTTATGTAATTTGAAAATTTTCACCGACAGTATTCTGTGTTTTGAGGGTTTTTTAAGATCCTAGAGTTAGAAAAGAACCATGTTTTTACCTGTGGAGACTTTTGACATCCCTTTAAGAGTAAAATGATTGTGTTCTACCTTGGGAATGTTTGGGTAAAGCCACTAATTTATGAGCCTCTTTCTGGACTCTGTTGGTCCTAAATAAGATCAATGTTTGCTTTGTGCAAAAGGCAATATAAAATATCAGTCAACATGATAAATATGATATTTCATGTACTTTCCAGTTGTTGAAATTGAGTCAATAATGCCGTATGGCCCGTGGCCCCCTGGTTAGGGGCCAGAGCGAGGAACCTATGCCCAATTTTTTCTTGAATTATGAACGTTGATCAGTTTCTCCAAGTCAAGAGAATGGACAGGTTTGACTGACTGTACATGTAGTTAATTTTCTGGCGTAATTTTTCCCTTACAGTAGAAGATGTCTGGAAATGTAGAGATGAGGAAGGAGAGAACCAAGAAGAATAGTAGCGAGAGAGGGGAGAACACCACCGTGAGTACATCACCTGTTCTTCTCTTCATCACGCCATGAGTTTGATTCTGGCTGTGTCGCTAACCTGACATGCATGCTGACGAAAAGGCTGCAGTCCTTTGTATGGGATATCGATGTTAAGCTGTGGTCACATAATTAATGATGTTGTGCTTGTTGGACCTGCCCCGGTACAATAAACCAGTAAATACTGTGCATAGAATTTGTCTTCTCTGTCACCACTAGTGGAAGATTATAGCTCTGCCAAACTGGATCAAGATCACTTCCACTTTTTCCATCACAGAACTAACAATGATCATGTAACACCCCCCCCCCCTCCCCCTGACTTGGTTCAAGACTGATGTAGACTTCCTAATACAAATGGCCTCCTCAATCCAATGTACTGATGGTTGCCTTGTTCCCCCCAGCCCCCAATCAACACGGACAACAGCGGCAAGGCTTCCCCCCAGCCCCCCATCGATGACGCCGACCCCCGGTCGGTAACAGATGTGAGCCAGTCTGGACAGGTAGGTGCATGTCCCTGACATCCTGATACACATTGTCTTACACCTACAGAAAACCTGCCCACTTGTGAGAGGCAAAGACATGAAAAGTCACCAGGCCACACTTAGACACACCTGGACACACCTGTCCAAGGTGCTGACCAGTTCGCTGCACTACTGGTTACACCAGTTTAACTCCTCTTTAACCCTCCCTATGCTTAGTTCAGTAGACCCTTGACCCGCTGTATATACAACAGTATCTGCTGCTTGTCACAGTGAGAAACTGGGCTGTAAGGTTTGTGTCCAGTATAGTGTGCTCTCACTCCCAGTATGTGTACTTTTCTGTTGCAATCTTGGTAACACCTTTTCTTAACATTGATATTCATGATTGTCAGTTCTGAGTTTTGCTCTAACAAATTATATTATTTCTGTTGATGATAATTCCAGTTGCAAGCTTGGTTTCGTTATTTTTGCCTATGTTTCCAGTACCACCATTAGATTGATGGCTGACTTTATTTGACCTTTCTGATACTTAAGTTTGTTTTTTGTACTTCTTCAGGCAGAACAGATCAGGCAGACTTACACTAAGGAGGCAGTAGACAGCCAGTAAGGACTCAGTTTAGCTAGATAGATCTGAATTAGCATAGGGTCCAGTTGAGCTAGATAGATCTAAATTATTTAGCATAGGTCCAGTTGAGCTAGATAGATCTAATTTATTTAGCATAGGTCCAGTTGAGCTAGATAGATCTAAATTATTTAGCATAGGTCCAGTTGAGCTAGATAGATCTAAATTATTTAGCATTGGTCCAGTTGAGCTAGATAGATCTAAATTATTTAGCATAGGTCCAGTTGAGCTAGATAGATCTAAATTATTTAGCATAGGTCCAGTTGAGCTAGATAGATCTAAATCATTTAGCATAGGTCCAGTTGAGCTAGATAGATCTAAATTAGTTAGCACAGGGACCAGTTAGTTAAATGAAACTGAATTAGTTAGCATATGGACCAGTTTAGCTAGATGGAACTAAATTAGTAATAGATAGTATAGGGGCCAGTTAGCTAGTTAGATCTGAATCAGTTAACATAGGGGCCAGTCTAGCTAAATGGAACTTAATTAGTTAGCATAGGGGACAGTTTAGCCAGAAAGATCTAATTCTAAATCAGTTAGCATAGGAAGCATTTTAGGAACCAGTTAGCTAGATAGAATTGTATTAGCTAGCATAGGGACCAGTTAATTAGAATAGGGATCAGTTGAACTAGCTTGAATTAGTTAGCATAGGGACTGCACAGTTTAGCTAGGCAGAACTTAGTATTCCTGATAGTCAGAGTAGTGACCAGTTATGCTAGGTAGAACTGAAAAAGTACTGGTGTAATAAGAGAATAGTTAAGCTTATATCACCTCAGGGATCCGTTAGCAAGACAGCATAACAAAAAGCCCCAGGTATTTTATTGCATTGTTCAGCAGATTTGAAGTCAGAGCTTAATTGTAGTGTTTGTGTTTCTCACAGCACCAACAAAGAGCTTGAGGAAGAGGCAGAAGAGGAGGAATCTGAATTGGGCCGGTAAGATTTACAAAATGGGACCAAGAACTTCTTGTATGATGCAAATACATTGTATCTAACAATACCAGTCTGTATGGTTTGAGACTAGTTCATTCATACTTTGTTTCTTGTACTTCCAACAGACTTCTTCGTGAGTTCGAGAAGGACCTTCAGAGGTAAGGGAACACTCTATCTATATGGGCTAAGCCTTAGTGATTTTTGCATACCATAAAATAGGCAAATATATCAAGGATTTCTCTGCTATTAGAAAGAATACTGTAACTAATGATGAGCCTACTCCATTCTAATACTATATCAAAGAATTATGTTAGCCCTCATTCTTCTGTTAATTAGGTTGTTAAGTTTTATTCTATACCTCTATTTTGACTTTATGTAGTTGTATCATGTACAATTGTCGTGCAATAAAGTTCTTCTACAATGTAGCTACTTATAATTTTTGTACATTATCCATAACTCTAAATGATGTAGCTTTTTTTCTAAACCTACATCTGCTTAGTTTTTAGACCTGGTCATTAACATAATATTATACTATACCATTAGGCTCACCCTTTAGTATTGTATGTTATTGTGAACCTGTAGAAATTGATCATATTCACAGAGACAGCTAATATCTAATCTAAGCTCTGATTGGCTACTGACAGAAGAAGAAAGGAAAAGAGAAAGAACACACCAGCAAAAACAAATGTTTTTCCCTACTGGGGATTTTGTCTGAATCAGTCAATAAAACACATCAACATGTCACTGACGATGTCTGACTCCCTTACAGAGTGGAAAGCCAAGTACAAGTCCTTGATGACTGGCTGTCTGATGAAGATGAGGAGGAGGCAGAAGAGGAGAAGGCAGAAGTAGATATGTAAGATATACAAAATGGGACCAAGAACTTCTTACATGATGCAAATACATTGTAATGATCAATACCAGTCCTGATAATCAAACAAAGGATAGTGAGTGTGAGTGTGAGTATTGTGGAATATGATCACTGATATTCTGTGTTCCTTTTTCTGTATGATTTGAGACTAGTTCATCCATAATTTGTTTCTTGTACTTCCAACAGCCTCGTAGGTGAAGCGGACATGGACCTTCAGAGGTAAGGGAACACTCTATCCATATGGGCAGTCTGTTGTTTGTATGCTGTTTATGTGCTGTTTTTGTGCTGTCTGTGTGCTGTTTATGTGTTGTTTGCTTGCTGTTTCTGTGTTGTTTATGTGTTGTTTGTGTGTTGTTTATGTGCTGTTTGTGTGTTGTTTATGTGTTGTTTGCATGTTGTTTGTGTGTTGTTTATGTGTTGTTTGCTTGCTGTTTCTGTGTTGTTTATGTGCTGTTTGTGTGTTGTTTATGTGCTGTTTGTGTGTTGTTTATGTGTTGTTTGCATGCTGTTTGTGTGTTGTTTATGTGTTGTTTGCATGCTGTTTGTGTGTTGTTTATGTTCTGTTTGTGTGTTGTTTATGTGCTGTTTGTGTGTTGTTTTTGTGCGGTTTGTGTGTTGTTTTTGTGCTGTTTGTGTGTTGTTTTGTGCTGTTTGTGTGTTGTTTTGTGCTGTTTGTGTGCTATTTGTGTGCTGTTTTTGTGCTGTTTGTGTCTTGTTTTGTGCTGTTTGTGTGCTGTTTGTGTGTTGTTTATTTGCTGTTTGTGTGTTGTTTATGTGTTGTTTATGTGCTGTTTGTGTTGTTTATGTGCTGTTTGTGTGTTGTTTATGTGCTGTTTGTGTGTTGTTTATGTGTTGTTTATGTGCTGTTTGTGTTGTTTATGTGCTGTTTGTGTGTTGTCTATAGACATTTTCTCTGCTTGATGGTTTCAAAGACCTACAACAATTTTTGAAACATGTCTCATGAGTTCTTATGCTTCTAACTTACAACTTCTATTTAGTACTTCTTATATTACCTAGAAGTTTACAATTTTTGTAAGGTGATTAAGATAACCTAGGATTTAGATTTAAACTGGAATTGTTTAAAATGCATTTTTGTAAGATTTTAACAGCAAACATTCATAGGCTCCGAAACAATAAGTGGGATGGGAAAGATTCACACAGGAAACAGTCTTGATATCTCAAGCCTGTTGTTTCTAGCAAAGTCCTTTCAGTCCTGCTAACTTGTTGGTACTTACAGAGCGGTGCAGGCTGAGGCACAGCAGGGAGCTGCACAGATGGACACAACAATGGAGCATCAGGTGCAGGCTGAGTCACAGCAGGGAGATGCACAAGTGGACACAATGATGGAGCATCAGGTGCAGGCTGAGGCACAGCAGGGAGCTGCACAGATGGACACAACAACGATGGTGCATCAGGTGCAGGCTGAGGCACAGCAGGGAGCTGCACAGATGGACACAACAACAATGGTGCATCAGGTGCAGGCTGAGTCACAGCAGGGAGCTGCACAGATGGCCACAACAATGGTGCATCAGGTGCAGGCTGAGGCACAGCAGGGAGCTGCACAAATGGACACAAAGATGGTGCTTCAGGTGCAGGCTGAGGCACAGCAGGGAGCTGCACAGATGGCCACAACAATGGTGCATCAGGTGCAGGCTGAGGCACAGCAGGGAGCTGCACAAATGGACACAAAGATGGTGCTTCAGGTCCTGGATGAAATGGAGACGCTTAAGTAAGTCTGTCAGAATCTATTCACTGTTCATTTATCATTTAATTGATTCATCTTGGAGACAGTTTGGTTGCCTCTTCAGCTGTGTGACCTATCTTGAGGAGCAGGTTTCTGACTCTTTCTCTCCATCTCTCCTGGTCCTGACTCTTTCCCTCCATCTCTCCTGATCCTGACTCTTTCCCTCCATCTCTCCTGACCCTGACTCTTTCCCTCCATCCCTCCTGATCCTGACTCTTTCCCTCCATCTCTCCTCATCCTGACTCTTTCCCAGTAGAAGCTATTCTATTCTCATCACTCCATGTGTGTACAGACTGGCCTGTTCTCAGACTTCTGTGTGAAAGAATACCTGAAATACCACTGTCAGTGTTCTTGAAAGATTTAAGGTTCTTGTTAACTGATTACACCATTTTGCAAAGATAGTGAAAAAGTATGTTCTTTTTTACTTGTCACACATAATCCCTCTATGTCTAGCGAAAGGCCTTCTTTATAGTAACAACTTGTCACACCTAACCCCGGTACCCCAGGCACTTCAATAAAGACCTCCCTCCTGCCCCTTGTGTTACAGTCAACGCCACCTCGAGCAGTGGGGAGACTCGGAGACAAACCCTGAACAACCAAAGTACTTCCCAAGCTTCCACGACAGAACTGAAGAGCGGCTAAAGGAAGAACTAGACATGATGACATTCTTGAAGGAGGAGGCACAGTGTCAGCTGGAGCACGAGAAGGAGTAAGTAAACTTCAGGTTATACATTCTACAGTAAACTGTACAGTCATTTATGTCATATCTGGGTTGTGATAAGGTTTGACATGGGTGTTCCTGACTGGATGATAACTTGGGTTATCACATGGGATTCTACTGGTCTCACACTCTGGCTTTCATAAAATAGTTTAAACAAACTTTGATTGCACCAAGTACAGCCGTAAAAGTTTTGAATACCCGGGATTCAGAGAATGGAATTTCTGTTACAATTTTTGTTGAAAGACACAAAGTTTTCTCAAATTTTAGGGCATACCACAAACCTGAATGAATAAGAAATGTATGTTGTTTTTCTCTCGGTTGGGTACGACACAAATAAGATGCACCACGGTGTATTTAACGTCACCCTTCCCATTCCTACAGGAGGAACCAACAACTACAGGACCAGCTGGCCAGGTGAGCAGGACTTCCTTAATGCAGCTGCAGCTGTTCCTTCTAACACCTGGATACACGTTTAGTTTACTGCGATGAAATAAGCAAACCTACTTGATAGTATTTTCTAACTTTTATAACATATTGAAAGACTAACAGACCTTATCAATACAGTCATTGCTTCTACCAGAAACAATTACATCCATGATGTTTCTTGTCATAAAAGAAAATGATCCATACTTCTAGCTGTGTTCCTGTGAAACTATGTGATAGAAGTTCTGATGCTGAACACCATCAACACACAGGTAAACACACCTGTCCCTGGTGCTAAACACCATCCACACACAAGTGAACACACCTGTCCTTGGTGCTGACCACCATCCACACACAGGTAAACACACCTGTCCCTGGTGCTAAACACCATCTACACACAAGCAAACACACCTGTCCCTGGTGCTGACCACCATCCACACACAGGTAAACACACCTGTCCCTGGTGCTAAACACCATCCACACACAGGTAAACACACCTGTCCTTGGTGCTAAACACCATCCACACACAGGTAAACACACCTGTCCTTGGTGCTGAACACCATCCACATACAGGTAAACACACCTGTCCCCGGTGATGAACACCATCCACACACAGGTAAAGACACCTGTCCTTGGTGCTGAACACCATCCACATACAGGTAAACACACCTGTCCCTGGTGCTGAGCACCATCCACACACAGGTAAACACACCTGTCCTTGGTGCTGAACACCATCCACATACAGGTAAACACACCTGTCCCTGGTGCTGAGCACCATCCACACACAGGTAAACACACCTGTCCTTGGTGCTGAACACCATCTACACATAGGTAAACACACCTGTCCCCGGTGATGAACACCATCTACACACAGGTAAACACACCTGTCCCAGGTGCTGAACACCACACACATACACACAGGTAAACACACCTGTCCCTGGTGCTGAATACCATCTACACACAAGTGAATACACCTGTCCCTGGTGCTGAACACCATCTACACACAGGTAAACAAACCTCTCCTTGGTGCTGAACACCATCTACACACAATTTTCCCATATTTGTTGTTTTTTTTGCTTTCAATGAAGAATTTGTCCATTTTTTACAGGACACTTGAATCCCAACAGGCAGCCCACTGGGAGGCAGAGGACCAACTCAAGAAGTAAGGTTTTCAAAATCTGTGCCACCCCCAGTTCTGATTAACAAAATCCACTTGTTCATATTGCTACATTTCAGATAAAGTGTTCTGCCATGAAATGTTCTGATGTTGGATGGGTTAGCATTAGGGCTGGGTATCGGTACAGCGTACCGGTACAAAACTGTTTTTTTCTTATTGGACCGGTCCAGATAAACGGACCTGAAAAAATCAGGTGGACCGGATGTTGGACCGATTAGAAAATTAACAGATCATTTTATCAGGCATTCACACGTTTTAGCGCTTGCAGATGGAAGAAAATAACAAGAGTGAAGTAGAGTAGAATTTATAGTAATTTCTACCAAGTTTTACAGCCAATCATACAGGTGCAGTTAGCGTTGTATGATTTTAAAACGCCAGCGTAAGTCTAATACTCCACCAAACAGATTTCTTTGTAGTAAAATGGACCATTGGTATGAGTCATACTGCATCAGGTTCAGGTCCGGACCTGAACCAAATCCTTTGGACCTGAACCGGACCTGGACCTGAATTTTCTGTACCGGTACCCACCCCTAGTTAGCGTACATCTTTCTTCCATCCCAGGGATAAGAAAGCCAGTTAAAGGTGTTACAAATTGTGCTGCAAAGACAACAATGATAACTGTTGTTCATTTACGCTTCAGAATCAACTACCAAACACAGTCAAAATTGATATTGAGACGTTGACGCTAAATTTTATAGAATACCGTGCAGCATACAAGAGTCCCAGCTACAGCCATTAGTGTTGAACATGTTGGGAAATGTTGTGTTCTTACAGGAAACTACGAGAGTGCCAGGAGAAGTTGGATGGGTAAGATTGTTTTTTACTTCAGAAGTCTTTGAAAGGGAAAAGTTTGTGATAGAGAAAAACAAATTTTTGCTCCAATGTTGAATGTAGTATTTGTGTGCCTACTCTTCAGAGAATGCCTGTAATGAACCAAAAATGGTCACCAGAGAGGCAGAGTACAAATTTGTTGGAGATGGAATTTACTGATAGTCTATCTGTGCTTTTTGGGGCTAGATTGACTTTAAGAAATGAAGAACAGCACTCCTATAGAGCCACTCTGGATGCATGACAAATACTTAAATCATACAATGTACTCTTAATGTAATTTAGTGAAAAGCAACTTTATATGCCCCCCCCCCCCCAAGGTCAATAGATGATAATGATGTCTTAATTCTGGCTTTAAAAATCAACATAACAAATGTTTCCATGTCTGTATCTACAGTGCCGACGAGCGAGTCAACAGTGCCGACGAGCGATTATATAACATGGATGTGATGTAAGTTTTGTTTTACTTTTTTTTAGTATTATGTATTTTTCTTCATATTAGTTACTCTAGGATGAATACAATATGTAATGTTTTACACAATAGTGATAGCTGACATGATTTGTTTGTTGTGTCTTTCTGGTGTCTTTCCAAGTTGTTCTGTATAGAAGCTTAATTGACTGACAAAATTCACAGTGACAGAACTGACAGTCAACTACAAACTACAGAATACAAAACAAAACATTTTGTATATATATATATTACAAGCTATTTGTACAGCATTTCTTCTATCTGTGCACACCTGCCCTAATGGTCCACAGAGACATTTTTTCCATTATGCAGAAAAAATCTGTTTTGTTGTTCACGCAAATAGATCTATCGTTATGTTGCCCACAGTATGAACCTTCAGATGAAAGAGCTGTCGGAGCAGGGTGCGTATCTTGAGGCATTGAGGAGGAAGTACATAAGACTACGGGAAGAGCACAACAACATGATCAACATCAACAGCAGGAAGGCAGACATGTGAGTCTCAGAACCCAGCTCTGTAACATTCTAGCTTTGTAGAGAGGACAGGATGAATTTTAGATGTAAGATTTTCACTACAAAAATCTACACTCAGTATTTGTGCGATCCTTGTTTCCTCTTGAATTCTGGTCCTATTCTCTGGCCTTTTTTGTACAGTCATTTGATGGATATTATTGCAACTTCTTGCTTCTTCCAAGAAATACTGAATTGTTTATTCACTCGCCCAACTCGCTAAATCTCTGTTGCATACTGTAATGTTGAGTTTTGTAGTGTAATCAGACGGAGACAATAGAAGTTGACCTGTAGGTCTTATATTGTGGTACGTTTATTTTACAGACCATGGGTCAGCTCATACGTTTGTATTGGTCAATTATGCCTGGAACCTTGCACCAGCCCACTTCTGTTGGGGTCATGTGATCAGGGGGGTCAAACTTGCCTGGGAGCTTGCACTTCTCCCTTCAGCCTTGCTTGATAAAATCTTCTTTCAGGATGTGAAAGAAGATCAGGTAGATCCTGGTGTGTTGATAAAATCTACCTCAGGATGTAAAAGCAAAACATGCTGTATCTATAGCTAGATCTGGTGTGTTGTGTGAAAACATTTCAAATCTATCTCCCTCCCCACTTTCTGCAGAACTATCCAGGAACTCCAGGCAGCACTTCAGAATGCATACAGGTCAGGAGAAGATCTGATATGTCTTGTACACTTCAGTCTATCCTTCACAAATTATTACTAGTTTTACTAAACTCATTTTGAGTATTCTAACTTTCCCATGATGTTTTTTTTTAAATGTTTTAGTTCTATTTGTGTGCTGAAGAAATAATTCTACTTTTATGCTGAATATTAGTTCTATTAATTTTAACAATTATGTGCTGTCGCGGTGCCATGCCAAATTCTGACACGATTTAAACACAACATAAACCTGTAACATAAATATGACTTAGTTATAATCATTTAAGGGAAGCTTTCCGCTCTATTGCAATAACTGTTATCCAGTGATGTTGTTTCTTAGTTTGCTTGTCTTGCACAATTTGTAGTATGCTTTAAGGTATAACAGTTTTGCAAAGGAATTTTTTGGTTTATGACATCAGCCGAAAAATATGCTTGAAGACATGTTTTGTTCTTAATCACATTCTGAGGTTTAAGACATGACCATTCCTTCAAATTGTAACTAAAATGCCGCCCCCCCCAGGTGCAGTGGTGGTGGTGATGACAATGTACATGACCAGTTTGAGCTAATAAGACTGGAGGCAGAGTTGGTGGCAGAACGCCTGTAAGTACTCAGCAAACTAAGTAGAAATTGTCAAATTTAACCCTCAGATATCCACCGGGCACCACTTTAATCTATCAAGTTAACAATAATAAATAATAGTCAAATGGACACACTTGTTCTCCCTACTTCCTCTTGAGTCAACTCCATCTTTCAAGAAGGGACTTTCCAACATGAAGCAACAAAATTCCTATTAGCTGATACATAAAATTTATATAGTTGAACCTTTCCTCCAAGTGATGCATTCGTACATTAAAGCTGTGTTTGTTTTAATATTCTGTAGGTACAGCACCAGCAGGGAAGATCTCCTGACTACCAAGGACGATGAGATAAAATATCTTGAGGCACAGCTATTAAGGTAGGTCAACAAACCTCAGGTTCTTTATCGAGACACCACCAAACATTTTTTTGTAGCAAAATGAACTATAATTGTGTGAAGTATTATTTAATTTGCAAATTTTTCACAAACAATCAGATCCAGGACCTGATGCTCTAGACCTGGACCATGACCACTTCCCACTCCTGTTATAAGGTTAAAGTTTGATTTCGTCATTTAAGGTTAATGCATCCAAACATTAAACATTTAATATTTAGTATGTTCTCCAACAGTGTTGCAGAACATACGGAAGTGGCTGTTGCCTGGCTGAGGCAGAGGGATGCAGACCTCCTGGCTGAGCAAAAAGACTTCATCAAGTGAGATATTTTTCTTTGTTGTTATTTATATTCATGTTTAAAATGTTATTTGATATGGGATGCAGCAATTTTTCAGTGTGATAGCTTTGCTGCTTTCTCCTCCTTTTCTGCCAAACCACCTTGGCAGGGCTTTGAGTCTCAACAACAGACAGTGATCTCAAATTGAAATATTTTCAAAATGAAAAAGATATTAGAAACATTGTGGCCTGAAACCACCATAATTGATTGACATGATGTGATTCATTAATACCCTGTTTCAATTTTTTAATGGATATCGGTTACCCATGGATAAGGTGAACTAAAATTAACTCGCAGCTGCAGTCGTTACAGACCCAGCACACACTGAAAACCAAATAGAATCCATTTTCTTCCATTTTCAACATGTACCACTGGGGTTCTAGTTATCTATCTATTTAACCATCATTTTTTTTTTCACAGGAAGCTCACAGAGAGATCAGGGCGCACGTCTGCACACAGTCAGCCAAGACCACCAGACAGAACACCAGAGAGATCGAGGCGCATGTCTGCACACAATCCGCCCAAGCCACTGGAGAGAAAACTAGAGAAATCAGGGCGCACATCTGCACACAGTCAGCCAAGACCACCAGACAGAACACCAGAGAGATCGGGGCGCATGTCTGCACACAATCCGCCCAAACCACTGGAGAGAAAACCAGAGAAATCAGGGCGCACATCTGCACACAATCCGCCCAAGCCACTGGAGAGAAAACCAGAGAAATCAGGGCGCATGTCTGCACACAATCTGCCCAAGCCACTGGAGAGAAAACCAGAGAAATCAGGGCGCACATCTGCACACAATCCGCCCAAGCCACTGGAGAGAAAACCAGAGAGATCGGGGCGCACATCTGCACACAATCTGCCCAAGCCACTGGAGAGAAAAGCAGAGAAATCAGGGTGCACATCTGCACACAATCTGCCCAAGCCACTGGAGAGAAAACCAGAGAAATCAGGGTGCACATGTGCACACAATCCGTCTAAGCCACTGGAGAGAAAACCAGAGAAATCAGGGCGCATGTCTGCACACAATCTGCCCAAGCCACTGGAGAGAAAACCAGAGAAATCAGGGTGCACATCTGCACACAATCCGCCCAAGCCACTGGAGAGAAAACCAGAGAGATCGGGGCGCATGTCTGAGGATGGTCAATCCAACCTGAACAGGTAAAACAACCAACAAGAACTTTTGTAATAAGTGTTACAATAAATCCTAGTTGATCAGTGAGAACAAGTTATTTGTGGATAACAACATAAATGATTATGCATATATGCTTGGATTCTCAAATGTTCTTTTGAAGTATTATTGAATTGCTATCAGCACATTGTGCACATTTGCTACATAGGTATTAGCCATTGACAATGATTATGATGTGTATGAAACTATTTAATCACCACATTAGTATAATTATGATTATTGTTTATAAGCTGGCCTTTCAAACCAAGTCTGTAAAATTGTAAATTTATAGCTCCTCTGCCCATTTCTTAACTGACACCATATCCTGCATAGTTTCACCTGTAAACCAACCCGGCCTACGCTGCCATATCAGTAATCTTGTCAGTGCACCCACAATTTGTCATTCTCAATCCTTACAGAGAGCTCTCTGAGGCAGTACAGGACAGACAAGTGTAAGTATTCCAGGACCTGTCATTTTGGTAAAAAGTTCAGAATCTACAAGTTGTTTAAACAGTGCGGCTCTGAGCTTAGCAATGGTGAAGTTTTGGATTTCCCTTTTTCTGTAAAAAAAGATTGATCCACAAACATGAAAACATGATCATGGTATTTTTAGCAGTAGAATTAGACTTCATTTGTTAATTTGAACACCAGCTGCTACAGATTTTAAAATTGTCTTTTCTCTATGAGTCAGTACTTCTCACTCAATCTATCACTCACAGACACATTCACCCACTCCCTCACTCACACTAACTCACTCACAGACACATTCACCCACTCCCTCACTCACACTAACTCACTCACAGACACATTCACCCACTCCCTCACTCACACTAACTCACTCACAGACACATTCACCCACTCCCTCACTCACACTAACTCAATCAGACACATTCATGCACTCACACTCTGACTCATTCATTCACTCACTATCTAACTCAATCACTCACTCAATCAATCAATCAATCAATCACTCAGACACATTCACTGACACTCACTCACTCACTTCCTCACACACCCAATCTGTGACTCATGCATGATCAAGGAATCACTTGCCTAAGGAGAAGCCTTGACTCAGACTCCAGTATTGTACTTCATCTTTCTTAAAATGTTCAAACGTTTCTATCTGAGCTCAACTTCTACTTTAAATTTCCCAAGATTATCTTTTCACCATCTGCTTGAGTCTCAATGCTCGCAACTCCCTTATGAGCTGCATACACTGTCAGGTGATCTTACCCAGTTTCTTCTTTCCCCTACAGGCTCCTTGAGGAGCTGAAAGAGGCCAACAGAAGGTAAGAAACGTCCTCCAGACTCTCCAAGGTTCCTCTACAGACCAGCAGTGTCAGTGTCCAAAGGCTAAAACATGTCTGATAGTTTAGACCACACCAATTTGTGTTCATTGGTTTTAGACCTCATCTTTAAGCAAATATTCAACTGCCGATCAGAATTTGTGAATTAGGATTGGCAACGCTAGTTCACCTTTATCCACATGGCAACATTTATCCGTTGTTTATGAAAACGAGATATTTAGAGATATGTAATCGACGGACATTGGCTTCAAATTGCAATATTTTCATAGCATTCCAGTCTGAAACACTTGTCTGTCGATATCTCTAAATGCTCCAATTTTATATAATGGTTACCCTGTGAATTAAGGTGAACTAGCGTTACAATTTCACAAGCAGCATTGCTGATATTGTGCACATTTACAAAACACAACAATGAATCCCATCTAAATGACTCTATGTATAGGATATTAATATGTATTATGGATATTAATAAGTCTTATAACCTGAATGATACTAGTTAAGAATAAGAAAAACGTAGTAGAACTTAGTATGCAAGGAATCATGCAAGTTTTTTTGTTCATAATCAACTTTAAGGATATGTTGGTTGATTACATGCAAGATGCATGCAGCTGAAAAAAAGGTGCAGTAGGTGTGATATCACTTAAAGGAGATTACATGCATAAGTAACAAGAAACTCCTTCCTTTGCACTGCCCTTCTACAGTCTTGCGAGACGAACCCTAGAGGTGGAGACACTGAAATCTAGAATAGCAATTTTAGAATCCGGGGGATTCTGGTTCCCATGTACTAGGTAAGTCCCCTTACTTAGAACTCACACATCACTGATTAACAAATCAGCCAGTCAAATTACAGGCCTGCTATAGTGGAGCTCTTCTAGTAGTAAGTAGTTACTGTTGTAGGTAGTAGTAAAGTTTCTGAAATGCAACTGTCCAGTTACTGACAGTCCAATTCCAGTACTGATAGTGTGCTAATTGGGCTGTGTCCTTCTACTACATGACCAGTATGACCAGTTCTGATTGATGCTAGTCAGCAGAATAAAGTTTCTTCCCTTGTTGTGGCATCATGCGGCATAGCTGCATGGTGTTAATGGCCCAGAAGACAGAGGTCCTGTGTTCAAATTCTGTCATACTACCCAATCTTGTGCTCTAATGGTAAAGGCACTTCACTTGACTTTCCTCACTCCACCCAGGTGTAAAAATGGGTGCCAGATGGTTACAGAGGAAAGAGTTGGGCTCTGCCCCCCCCCCCCCCCCCAATACTGTGTCCTTAGGACAGAGCCCAACCCTCTCCTCACTGCCTCTCCTACAGCTTTAAAATTAGCTATGGGGTAATCTGTTCCTTTAACTTTTTTCTTTACCCTCATGCCATGGATCCGGGGATTCCTCTGAGGCCATGTACTAGTAACCCGTTTTATTTTTACAGATGTGAGGAAAACGAGGTGATGAGTTCAGCAGAACAGGAGGCCGCTCTGAGGTAAATGTCTGTCAGTTTGGAAGTCAGCTCAAACCTTTGTCATGTCTCAGCACCAAGGACAGGACTGTAGTACGGAAATACCAAAAGAAATTAAAGCCACTTACCTGCCAGTACTGCTATGGTACGGCTATGATCACTTTCCATGCACTCAATCAAACTAATTGTGTTTTAATTATTTACAGTAAACTCGAGGCACTGAAAACAGAGCTGACCAGGTTTGTAAATTCTGTTCTTTTATTTCCTTATTTTTTGGATGTTCTTGAAACTTCATATCTTCAAGGGACACTTGCACAGAGGCTCATCATAGATGGCTCATTTGCCCATTTCTTATAGAATGAAGAACAGCAAGGAAGAGATGCAGGTACGGCTGGAGCAGGTTAACAGGTGAGGCAACACTTCTGAAACATGCAGCAAGCATTTTATCATGCTGTTCCCATCATTTCAAGACAGAATGAATGTGAAATTATGCTTGTATTTGAGGCTTGAATAAACTTTGTATACAAGTTGATAATGATAGAATTATGTCAACTTAAAGAAATAATGAAGATCAATTCTTATTTTAACATTAACCTTAAAAATATCCTCCTTTATCTTCAGCACACTTAAGGTCCTACTCAAGTTGTCTTCCCTGAGAAAACACTGTGTTAAGTTTCATGTCATCCTCCTTAGAAGAGGCTTGATTATGACTGTAACTAAGGAACTCTTTTGAACCTCCTTGCTGTAACTAGCAACTGGTTGTTTTTTTGATATCCTACTATAGTAGACTGTTCCTGAGAAGTGGCTTGATTATGACTGTCACTAAGGAACTTCTCCTTGCTGTAACTAGCAACTGGTTGTTTTTTGTAATATCCTACTTTAGTAGACTCTTCCTGAGGAAAAACTTGTGTGTTAACTTTTGTGTCATCCTCCTAGAAGTGGCCTGATTATGACTACCTAACAACTGGTTTGTTTCCCCTGTAGGCTGTCTGAACAGCTGCTGAAGAATGCCGCCAGCAGGTGAGAATTGTTTGTCATTTTGTGATCAGGGTGTCCTGGGAGCTCATTGCTTTGCTTTGGGAGCAACTTGTACATAAATACTGTTTCTCACTTTGTTAAAAATCACACTACGTAAGTCAAATGATTTCCTTTAAGTTATCTCCGTGTCATTTGGTAGTTAGGGGGCACCTCACTGGAAGTTGCAGTACATTCAATTTGATGGCATTGCTGCATTCTGAATTTATGTTACCCTTGACATCACATTTAATATCATGCAATATGTGCAAGTATGACTCACGTTTTCGGTTTGGCTTGGCTTCCAGAATGAAGACAAGTAATGACTAAGAAGACAAAATGGACAGAGTGTGAAAAGTCTCAATTACAATTTTTACATTGATCAGATCACTCTTTCAAATCGCTTGGCCGCACCGACAACACCAACGTACCACAACTGCAGTGAGATCCCCCCTTTACTATTTTTAGCAAGAAAAAACCTTGTTACAACCCATTTAAGTTACATCAGACCTGTTTTTCTTGCCTGCCTCTCCTCAGGTCTCCCCCCTCCACTGATGGACCCGTCGATCAACCAGCCGACCCCGCCACATCCGTGCCGTGCCCGGTTCTCAGGGTGTACCAGCCAGATGGTTCACCATTCGCAATCGACACCAGCCTCTACCAGACCGAGACGGCGCTCCCCGCAGGAATCACGTACACCTCCACGGTCGCGGTCAGGGGTCAGACCACCACCTTCACCGTGACCTCTGACCGCGACCTCAAGGTGGTTCAGTACATCGACAGGGGTTAGGTTAAGAAAAAAACTAGGTCACTGAGTGTTATGTTATGTAGTAATGTTGACATGTGCACATGTGATCGTTATGTATGATTGTATGTAAACCGGAGGTGCTATATATGTATGTTTCATGTAATATCCAGTTTGTCATTATGTGTAACAACCGATGATCTGGACTCAGGATCCTGCTAAAGGAATTGGACCCAAATCAGTGCAGATATAGTTGTCACAATGGTTTTGTCATTTATACATAATTCAAAATGGTGTCAGTATTTGGGACTAATAAAGTAATGTGTTAAATTAAATGAGAATCCTACTAGAAGTGAGAGCAGATGACAGAGCAGATATCGTCGTGATGATACAGTATTAATTTATACAGTATTATACCATTTACATCTTTAAAAAACTGGTGCTATTTGGAAAGAGAATATATAGAAATGGCTGAGCGGCTTATCAATTGGTGGAAGGCATCTGAACAGGGATTACCGTGTAAGTAACAACAAAGTCTACTCTTTGTGTCAAACAGGTTTTTTATTAGATTTTGGTCATTAGAATTGTTAAGAAATATTTTGAAATCTTTTTTTATACAATTAATTTCCATTACATTTTGGCTGATAATTTTGATTGATTTTATTTTCCACATTTTTGTCACATTTTGGCTGATTTTAATTGATTTTATTTCCTTTTGTTTAGCCCTGCATTGCTGAGAGTTGTGGATGGTCTCGCCGTTTGGCGTGGCTTCTCTAGTTCCTGGTGCCTGGCAGCAGCGTTACACCGGCTCAGCCTATGCCAGCTGCTCCCACTATACCACAAAAACACAAAAAAATGGAGATGCTGGACAAATGGGTGTAATGCTGCTGCCAGGCACTGTTGAACTAGAGAAGAGCCGAGCAACTCAGCAAGACCAGCACAACTTTTAAGCATTTTGGTAAATCTAAATTTTCTTTCCCAGTTATAATGACTTTTGATGTTTTTTTTTAATTATTTGTCAGCAGTTTTTGACATTCAAAAATTTCACATTATTAAATCACAAGAAACAAATTCTGGAACTTGCCAAAACGTCATACTATCTAAAACAAATCCCAGTCTGTTTGACAGTTAGTAAGTGTAGTCAGTTACATTACAATGGTAAAGCCCCTGAAATAAAGACCAGGAACAGGGATTAGTATATCTGATGCCCCTAAACCCACCATGAAGCTGATAAATGCTGCCTATGCTCATAGAGTGCTATTGTAAAAAAAATGCTCACCAGTTTGTGTGTGTAATACTAATAGACATTAGACTTACTATTAAATGCCTAATACTGCTGCAGAATCTGATACTAAGTACATGTAGTTTGGAGGAAGTCCTTTGGTCGTATTGTGCAATTTCATTCATTCATTCATTCGTCACATAGCCTTTTAATATTTTTATAGTATTGTGCAATACTAAAGATAATCTCGCAGTCTGTGAATGTCGAACCACACAATCACAGGAAGAAGACTGATTTATACCTTAGCTTGGAGGAAAAACAATTGTTGTTCATATCAACCTACCTACAGATGTATGACACATGTAAAGATTAGCAATGTCTTCATGTGAATATTCATTGTTTGTTGTTTTCCTGAACCTGCAGTTTTTAGTCTGTGAAACAGTATGTCACTGTACAGTGTAAATTTTAATATATATATATATATATAGATATTTTAAGAGAGTTTATTATATTTTTCAAATGAAATGATACCTATAATGATTATATTCAGTATTATACGCCAATACATATACACTGTGTGACCTTACAAAAGTCTCTGTCTTTAATTTGTGTTTGTTTTTCTAAAACTGTTCTTGTATCATCATCATATTAGAGCCTACTTTTGAGCCCAGCTCGGCCAAGGTAGCCATAAGGTACCATCCGACCAGTACTGGGGCTCCTTACACTCTGGGTACCATCCGACCAGTACTGGGGCTCCTTACTCTCTGGGTACTAACCGACCAGTACTGGGGCTCCTTACACTCTGGGTACCATCCAACCAGTACTGGGGCTCCTTACACTCTGGGTACCATCCAACCAGTACTGGGGCTCCTTACACTCTGGGTACCATCCGACCAGTACTGGGGCTCCTTACACTCTGGGTACCATCCGTACTGGGGCTCCTTACACTCTGGGTACCATCCAACCAGTACTGGGGCTCCTTACACTCTGGGTACCATCCGACCAGTGCTGGGGCTCCTTACACTCTGGGTACCATCCGTACTGGGGCTCCTTACACTCTGGGTACCATCCGTACTGGGGCTCCTTACACTCTGGGTACCATCCGTACTGGGGCTCCTTACACTCTGGGTACCATCCGTACTGGGGCTCCTTACACTCTGGGTACCATCCGACCAGTACTGGGGCTCCTTACACTCTGGGTACCATCCAACCAGTACTGGGGCTCCTTACACTCTGGGTACCATCCAGCCAGTACTGGGGCTCCTTACACTCTGGGTACCATCCGTACTGGGGCTCCTTACACTCTGGGTACCATCCGACCAGTACTGGGGCTCCTTACACTCTGGGTACCATCCAACCAGTACTGGGGCTCCTTACACTCTGGGTACCATCCGACCAGTACTGGGGCTCCTTACACTCTGGGTACCATCCGACCAGTACTGGGGCTCCTTACACTCTGGGTACCATCCAGCCAGTACTGGGGCTCCTTACACTCTGGGTACCATCCGTACTGGGGCTCCTTACACTCTGGGTACCATCCGACCAGTACTGGGGCTCCTTACACTCTGGGTACCATCCGACCAGTACTGGGGCTCCTTACACTCTGGGTACCATCCAGCCAGTACTGGGGCTCCTTACACTCTGGGTACCATCCGTACTGGGGCTCCTTACACTCTGGGTACCATCCGACCAGTACTGGGGCTCCTTACACTCTGGGTACCATCCAACCAGTACTGGGGCTCCTTACACTCTGGGTACCATCCGACCAGTACTGGGGCTCCTTACACTCTGGGTACCATCCGACCAGTACTGGGGCTCCTTACACTCTGGGTACCATCCAACCAGTACTGGGGCTCCTTACACTCTGGGTACCATCCGACCAGTACTGGGGCTCCTTACACTCTGGGTACCATCCGACCAGTACTGGGGCTCCTTACACTCTGGGTACCATCCAACCAGTACTGGGGCTCCTTACACTCTGGGTACCATCCAACCAGTACTGGGGCTCCTTACACTCTGGGTACCATCCAGCCAGTACTGGGGCTCCTTACACTCTGGGTACCATCCGTACTGGGGCTCCTTACACTCTGGGTACCATCCGACCAGTACTGGGGCTCCTTACACTCTGGGTACCATCCGACCAGTACTGGGGCTCCTTACACTCTGGGTACCATCCAGCCAGTACTGGGGCTCCTTACACTCTGGGTACCATCCGTACTGGGGCTCCTTACACTCTGGGTACCATCCGACCAGTACTGGGGCTCCTTACACTCTGGGTACCATCCAACCAGTACTGGGGCTCCTTACACTCTGGGTACCATCCGACCAGTACTGGGGCTCCTTACACTCTGGGTACCATCCGACCAGTACTGGGGCTCCTTACACTCTGGGTACCATCCAACCAGTACTGGGGCTCCTTACACTCTGGGTACCATCCGACCAGTACTGGGGCTCCTTACACTCGCCGCGCTGAAACAAAAAGCAAGTGTAACGAGCTCCTGTAGTAATCAGATGGCACCAGGCTAGTGATATAGCCACACTACTTCCAATGTTTCTGGGGATAGCTCGGTTCGTCTTTGTTTTCTGAGTTGAAAAAGTTGAAGGCAGCTAAACCATTGACGAGAAAAAATCATCAAAACTGGCTGAAGTTCTTCACGAAAATTCCTGTATTGATGAATTGTATTCTCTATTGTAGAATTAGGATCCCACAATTATGCACCTTGTATCCGTCGTGTAATCTAATTTCCAAGTCAAATCTGTCCTGATAAAGAATTGAAATTCCTTCTCTGATAAGTTACTCGCGAGATCGAGACTAGACCATTCTCCGCGTCCAAGATGTGCTGACAGAACCCGAAAATTTGTAGGTACGTCCTCCACCTTTAATAAATAGTCACTGTTGGATGAAAAACTGATAGTAACTGTACACATACGTGACTGATGAATCTCTTCAACGCTTCTCTGACAAGTTCGCATTAATATGTTTTTTTCCCTTTCCGTATGTTAGAAGTGTACAAAATGCCACATTAAAATGATCAACAAACACGTGCCAACTAACCAGCAACTGAGTTGCTAGCAGTGGCAGATCCAGAATTAACAATGACAATGACAATGATCTTTATTTGCATGACCTTGCCCATATGGGCTAAATGCAGTAGTTACATAAAACGTTGCTGTAAAGAATCTTTACAGTGTCAGTGGGAGAGACCGAACAAATAAGGCTATGCTACACTATAAGTACATCTATCGTTTACAAAATAGTCAAATATGTAATGCTATACTATTCTACAATTTACATGTCTCTTTCCTCTTCTTGAAACAAGTGTATATGAATTCACAGAGTTTTTGCAGTACAATGTTGTCAGATGATTTCATTATGTATACAAAAAGATCATCTTTTACTAACTGTTTAGCTCGTGTATCAAAATTCAGGGCATTAATAAAAGAATTACGTATATCACAATATTAACAGTGACTTCTTCACAAGTAGATTCTGAATAAAGTGAAACTCTAATTTTCAACCCAACCCATCGTACAAACCGTCTGTTACAGGTACCGGAAGATCTCCTTGGTAACGTTCATGTTGGAGGTATACTTACATTTTCAAGTTCATGCGGGGTGTAAAAAAAACAAAGAGCCCAAGCCACGACGACAGCGTAGAAATAGTCCATTTGTGGAATTACATTTATTTCGTCACAATCACGTCACAGTGTTTAGCGTCACAATCATGTTGTTACATGTCTGTCGTCATCCATCCATGACAACAAGAGAAAAACAAACAAAAGGTAGCGATGGACGCTGCTCTGTACGACAGCCTTCTCGGCGCCGATGTGGAGCACGCCTGGTCATTGGTCGGCCCGCAGGTGGTTCTAGGGTTGCTAGGCAACGACGCCATTGCTGTGTCGTCATTGGAGCAGGCGTCGGCGTTCGGTCTGTTGGCGGTGTTTGTTAAGGTCAAACCGCGGAGTGAGAAGGTCATCGTGAAACCCAGCCGGTTTAAGCTACTGGGGAGCCTTCCGGACCTGTGCAGCCCCGCCCCCGACGGGTCAAAGGTCGCCAAGGCCGCGCCCCAGAAATGGGCGTGGTTCCAGAGCCCTTACCTACTGGATATGGTGAGTATTGGGGAGCTGCGTTTAGGGCTTATTTTCTTTAGTTTATGGCTGACAACCACACGTTTATTGATTTCCACTTGCCAGCGGAGGGGAAATTCTGGCCATTATGATAGACGTTACGACCGTTGTCTTCACGTTAGGATTAACTTTTTCAGGTAGCAGATGGTATTTATATATGCAGAAAACCCCCGCCTATGTGGGCTCAGTATCTGTTCAAGTTGTAACGTTACAGTATCTAAAAACACAGTTTCATAATTTTAGTTACTGGCTTGTGTCTTTTCCTTGTCGTGCAATGTACAATGTATATCTGATCCAAACCGCTCGCCCGTTCGATTGAGACAGCAACCGGTTTGTCGCCATATTCCTGTCCATATTGTAGCGTGCGTAGTCCAGTGGTTAGCGGCCCTGCCTCTGGAACTAGAAGCCATAAGTTTAAATGCGGTTGTGTCGCTCACCAGACATTCATGGTACTGGAAAGGGTTGCAGTCCTTAAGACGGGCGTTAATTGTGTTTGTTGCAAGAGCTAGAGGAATCTCCCGGGTACAATGAACCAGTAAATACTGTAACGTTCCATAGCGTCTGTCCTCTCTGTCACGACCAATGGAAGATTAGCGCTTCAGTGAGCTAAGCTGGTTCGAGATTACTTTCTTTCTTACTCCCAGGTGAGTTGGCGTCAGGTGGAGCCGAAAGAGATCCACGTGCGAGTCCAGGGCGTGAGGAAGTTCTCGGCACAGCTCACCTTCACCAAGGGCGACCTGACTCTCGTCCCCTGGCTCTACGGGCTGCAGCACGAGAGCCACATCTACGTCATCACGGACGTGTTTCGCGCGGATGACGTCAGCTTGGAGGTGTCGGTGGGCGACAGGACGGACCGGCTGGTCTCCGCGCAACAGTGCCCCCTGGCGTTCAAGTGGAAGAAGTACAGGCTGTCCCGCAGGCGGCCCGGGCTGCTGAAGTCTCCCTGGGTTCCCATCAAGCTCCGTAAGTACCAGGGGTCAGAGTTCATCTTATGCCGACCTCACGGGCATCGCAGGGAGGCGGGAAAAGGTGACGGGAACGGCTCTGAGAGAGGACTTCTCCGGAGAAAGCCGAAAAAGGCGTCCTCGGCGGTACAGCTCGGACCAGACGACAGCAGTGCCGTGTGGGCCGTCCGGCTGACAAAAAGCGCGGGAACTCTGCTGACGGAGTCAACGGAGGGGAGCATGCGCAGTAGAGAGGGGCACGACCTCCATCTGGAGGACATGGAAGTGGAGGACGTGACCTTGAATGCATTTTAAGATGTTTCTCACTTCTACGAGATCGCCACATGTAATACAGAAAGCTGTTGATTGGTATGACATTAGAAAACATTAACCAATGTTCAAGGAGGTCTTATTTACCCTCCTTGCAATGTTCAGAATGTCGTCAGCGCTCCCGCCATAAAATGAAATAAAAGCCAGTTCTGCTAGAAGATTGCGAAGGGGGCTTCAGCAAAGCTTACACACAACACGAGACTTGTTTATTACCGATGGCAGTCATTCCTTTTCAGGAGACAGATATTACAATGCAAGTCTGATTGCAGTTGTTGAAATAAATGTTTCTACGACAGCTACAAATCACATCGCATTCTCGTCATACATGTATCATAAATACACACATTCCCATTAACAACCACGCAAGTGTGTGTCTACACTTATCAAAGTATTGCTATTTTGTGGATGGGGTAAGATCGAGCAAACCCAGAAACATAAAGGCCTAAGCCTGGAATCTACAACTGGGACTGAGGACAGGTGGTTGCTGAGGACAGGTGGTTGCCTTTGGAAAACCCGCTAGATTCCATAATAGTTGCGAAGACAAAACATAGTGCGGTAGGAAACACGTAGGAAACACCGCGCAACCTAGTTGCCATTTTTGTATCCATCCGCAAACGCAAACGGTTGAACAGGAATTATCCGGATAATAACCTTGAGAAGTAAGAAAATAATATCCGAAATCTTTTCAAAACTGACATTTTTGAAACAGCACTGAGGCCTTAGAGGCGTTAAGGGACTCTGAGGAGTGAATTTCTGTCAGTATTTCACGATCAACAACATAAATATTGTGTTATTCTATGAAATGTAGAAATACAACGCCAAGATCATTCCTCCCGTCTGCCTGTGCTCAGCTGGGTTGCCATGGAGACGGCGTTCGGAGCAACACCACAGACGACTTATTCAGTCACACAGAAGAACCCGAGATAAAAACGGTGAGCTTCATTTTTGCCTTTTTCCGTGATTAATTTGTGATTTGGCGGGAAATTATCACACAGACTTCATGATGATATGTTGTAGAAACAACAGTGATAGAGACTTGACGTTTGTCAGCGTTTGTTTTGCAAATTTGAGGGATATTCTGGAGCTGTGCAGGACTGGACCAACAGAGGTTTCCAGTCTGTATATTAATGTGGGGAATATGTCAAAGTCGTTGCACGATTCTGGCGTTTAAAATGTGCCGTATGGAAACTGTGAACCGTCAGAACTAAGTACAGCACAGCTGGAGTCAGGGTGTATTGAGACACTTCCCATCATGTACATTTTAAGCGGTGGAAAAACTTTTTTCCTTGTTTTGTTGATGTAAAGTTTAGGAGATTGTGACAGTTTGCAAATACACGGATGGTGATGGGGTGGGTTATGGTCTTCTAACGATACAAGTTTCAAACTTTGCAGACACAAGTTTTGTTTTTTGAGTACCATAGAAAATATCAGAACTAAATCGAGGTTACCCTGAGAGAGAACAAACCATGTTTCAAAATTCTGTGTTTATTTTGGGACCGTTAGAAAGGGCATAACTTTGTGTTGTATGAAACCTAATGTTGTTGTTTGTGTTGATGGTGGGTGGGGAGGGGGGCGTTGCAATGGACGAAAACAATGGGATTGTTGACTTTTTACTTGGTGACCAGTTGAAATTAGCTCATTAAAGTAAAATGTTTCAGCCGTGTAATATCTAATTGTTTAGAAATGATTTATTTACAAAGTCAGAGTGCACGTACCATGTTCCGTAAGGTCCTAGAGTCAGAGATTAATGTTTTTACATGTGGCGACCAAAACAATGTAACTCAACTTTGTGATCGTTGACTTTTTACTTGCTGACCAATTATGTTACTTACATCGTTCTCCTCATTTTTCTGCCATGTAAGATTTGATTGTTTAGAAATGATTTGTTTACAAAGTCAAAGTGACCGATGTTCAGTAACGTTCCAGCAAAGGTAGGTCTTAGGTTTACTTACGGTCCGTCTGGGAAAAATATGACTTTTGCCGTCAATTTTCTGTATTTTGAGGATTTTGTGATAGTCCTAGATTAAGGCAGGGACACTGTTTATACCTGTGGAGACTTTCTTGTTTTAATTAGCTGTTAGCAATTTTTCACTTGTGATTTCCCTTTTAGAATTATTGTACTTTATCCTGGGAATCTTTGGGGAAAGCCCAGATAGGAGAATTCGAATCTGCAATTTTTTGCATTGTGGGAAAGATGAAATATTACTCAACATGGTATGGTTGCAAATAGCACACGTCACTGTACTTTCCAGTTGTTGAACCAGTTGATTAATGCCGTATGGCCCGTGGCCCCCTGGTTAGGGGCCAGAGCGAGGAACCTATGCCCAATTTTTTCTTGAATTATGAACTTTGATGAGTTTCTCCAAGTCTGGAGAATGGACAGGTTTGTCTGACTGTAGTGTACATGTAGTTAATTTTCTGGCGTAATTTTTCCCTTACAGTAGAAGATGTCTGGAAATGTAGAGATGAGGAAGGAGCAAAAGAAGAATAGTAACGAGAGAGGGGAGAACACCACCGTGAGTACATCACCTGTTCTTTTCTTCATCATGCCAGGAGTTTGATTGTAGTGTCTCTAACCCAACATGCACGCTAACAAAAAGGCTGCATTCGTATGAGACGTTAAGCTGTGGTCACATAATTGATGATGTTGTGCTTCGTTGGACCTTCCCTAGTACAATGAACCTGCAAATACTGTACATAGCATTTGTCTTCTCTGTCACAACCAGTGGAAGTATAACATTTCAGAGAACCAAACAATGATCATGTATCCCCTCTCCCCCCTGACTTAGTTCAAAACTGATGTAGACTTCCTAATACAAATGACCTCCTCAATCCAATGTACTGATGGTTGCCTTGTTCCCCCCCAGCCCCCGATCAACACGGACAACAGCGGCAAGGCTTCCCCCAGCCCCCCATCGATGACCCCGACCCCCGGTCGGTAACAGATGTGAGCCAGTCTGGACAGGTAGGTGCATTTCCCAGACATACTGATACACACTGTCTTACACCTACAGAAAACCTGCCCACTTGTGAGAGGCAAAGACATGAAAAGTCACCAGACCACACTTAGTCCTACACCTACAGAAAACCTGCCAACTTGTGAGAGGCAAAGACACAAGAATTCACCAGACCACACTTAGTCCTACACCTACAGAAAACCTGCCCACTTGTGAGAGGCAAAGACACAAGAATTCAACAGGCCACACTTAGACACACCTGGACACACCTGGACACACCTGTCCGAGGTGCTGACCAGTTGGCTGCACTGCTGGTTACACCAGTTTAACCCCTCTTTTAACCCTCCCCATGCTCAGTTCAGTAGAATGCAGCCTGACCCTTTAACCCTCCCCAAGCTTAGTTCAGTAGTTCGTATGTTCATATTTTTAAATGTCATATGTAAGTAGGAAGATTAGCTGAGTACATGGTTTTTTGTATGTCAGCTAATGGACAATAAAGCACCCAAAGTAGAATGTAGCCTGACCCTTTAACCCTTCCCATGCTCAGTTCAGTAGAATGTAGCCTGACCCTTTAACCCTTCCTTGTATATACAACATTATCTCCTGCTTGTCACAGTGAGAAACTGGGCTGTAAGTTTTGTGTCCAGTATAGTGTGTTCTCACTCCCAGTACCTGTACTTTTCTGTAGTGTTGCTGTCTCGGTAACAAACATCTTTATTAACATTGATATTCATGATTCTGCTCATGACAATCAGTTCTGAGTTTTCTCTAACAAATTCTGTTGATGATAATTTCAGTTTCAAGCTTGTTTTCATTATTTTTGTCTAGGTTTCTACTACCACCATTAGATTTATGACTGACTTATTTGATGTTTCTGAAGCTTAAGTTTGTTTTTGTACTTCTTCAGGCAGAACAGATCAGGCAGACTTACACTAAGGAGGCAGTAGACAGCCAGTAAGGACTCAGTTTAGCTAGATAGAACTGAATTAGCATAGGGTCCAGTTGAGCTAGATAAAACTATACTGTAGCATATGCACCAGTTTTGCTAGTTAGCATAGGGACCAGTTTAGTCAGATGGAACTAAATTAGTTAGTATAGGGACCAGTTTAGCTAGATCTGAATTAGTTACTTTAGATCAGTTTGGCTAGGTAGATCTACATTAGTTAGCACAGTGACCGGTTAGCTAGACAGAACGAAATTAATTAGCATTGGAGCCAGTCGAGCTAGATAGAACTAAATTAGTTAGCATAGGTTCCAGTTGAGCTTGATAGAACTAAATTAGTTAGCAAAAGGACCAGATAGTTAATGAAACTGAATTAGTTAGCATATGGACCAGTTTAGCTAGATGGAACTAAATTAGTAACAGATAGCACAGGGGCCAATTAGCTAGTTAGATCTGAATCAGTTAACATAGGGACCAGTCTAGCTAACTGGAACTTAATTAGTTAGCATAGGGGAAAGTTTAGCCGGAAAGATCTAATTCTAAATCAATTAGCATAGGAACCAGTTTAGAAACCATTTAGCTAGATAGAATGCCATTGAATTAGCTAGCATAGGGACCAATTAATTAGAATAGGGATCAGTTGAACTAGCTTGAATAAGTTAGCATAGGGACTGTACAGTTTAGCTAAGCAGAACTTAGTATTCCTGATAGTCAGAGTAGTGACCAGTTATGCTAGGTAGAACTGAAAAAGTACTGGTGTAATAAGAGAATAGTTAAGCTTATATCAGCTCAGGGATCCGTTAGCAAGACAGCATAACAAAAAGCCTGGTATTTTATAGGATTGTTCAGCAGATTTGAAGTCAGAACTTGATTGTAATGTTTGTGTTTCTTACAGCACCAACAAAGATCTTGGTGAGGATGAGGAGGAGGCAGAAGAAGAGGAGTCTGAATTGGGACGGTAAGATTTACAAAATGGAACCAAAGAACTTCTTACATGATGCAAATACATTGTGTCTAACAATACCAGTCCTGTATTGTGGAATATAATCACTGATATTCTGTGTTCCTTTTTCTGTATGGTTTGAGACTAGTTCATCCATACTTTGTTTCTTGTACTTCCAACAGACTGCTACGTGAGTTCGATAAGGGCCTTCAGAGGTAAGGGAACACTCTATCCATATGGGCTAAGCCTTAGTGATTTTTGCATACCATAAATAGGCAAATATATCAAGGGTTTCTCTGCTATTAGAAAGAATACTGTAACTAATGATGAGCCTACTCCATTGTAATACTATATCAAAGAATTATGTTAGCCCTCATTCTTCTGTTAATTAGGTTGTTAAGTTTTATTCTATACCTCTATTTTGACTTTATGTAATAGTTGTATCATGTACAATTGTCGCGCAATAAAGTTCTTCTACAATGTAGCTACTCATAATTTTTGTACATTATCCATAACTCTAAATGATGTAGCTTTTTTTCTAAACCTACATCTGCTTAGTTTTTAGACCTGGTCATTAACATAATATTATACTATACCATTAGGCTCACCCTTTAGTATTGTATGTTATTGTGAACCTGTAGAAATGGATCATATTCACAGAGACAGCTAATATCTAATCTAAGCTCTGATTGGCTACTGACAGAAGAAGAAAGGAAAAGAGAAAGAACACACCAGCAAAAACAAATGTTTTCCCTACTGGGGATTTTGTCTGAATCAGTCAATAAAACACATCAACATGTCACTGACGATGTCTGACTCCCTTACAGAGTGGAAAGCCGAATGCAAGTACTTGATGACTGGCTGTCTGATGAAGATGAGGAGGAGGCAGAAGAGGAGAAGGCAGAAGTAGATATGTAAGATATACAAAATGGGACCAAGAACTTCTTACATGATGCAAATACATTGTAATGATCAATACCAGTCCTGATAATCAAACAAAGGATAGTGAGTGTGAGTGTGAGTATTGTGGAATATGATCACTGATATTCTGTGTTCCTTTTTCTGTATTGTTTGAGACTACTTCATCTATACTTTGTTTCTTGTACTTCCAACAGCCTCGTAGGTGAAGCGGACATGGACCTTCAGAGGTAAGGGAACACTCTATCCATATGGGCAGTCTGTTGTTTGTGTGCTGTTTATGTGCTGTTTTTGTGCTGTCTGTGTGTTGTTTATGTGTTGTTTGTGTGTTGTTTTGTGCTGCTTGTGTGTTGTTTTGTGCTGTTTGTGTGCTGTTTGTGTGTTGTTTATGTGCTGTTTATGTGTTGTTTGTGTGTTGTTTTGTGCTGCTTGTGTGTTGTTTTGTGCTGTTTGTGTGCTGTTTGTGTGTTGTTTATGTGCTGTTTGTGTGTTGTTTGTGTGTTGTTTTGTGCTGCTTGTGTGTTGTTTTGTGCTGTTTGTGTGCTGTTTGTGTGTTGTTTATGTGCTGTTTGTGTGTTGTTTATGTGCTGTTTGCGTGTTGTTTATGTGCTGTTTGTGTGTTGTTTATGTGCTGTTTATGTGTTGTTTGCATGCTGTTTGTGTGTTGTTTATGTGTTGTTTGCATGCTGTTTATGTGTTGTTTATGTGTTGTTTGTGTGTTGTTTATGTGTTGTTTGCATGCTGTTTATGTGTTGTTTATGTGTTGTTTGCATGCTGTTTATGTGTTGTTTATGTGTTGTTTGTGTGTTGTTTATGTGTTGTTTGCATGCTGTTTATGTGTTGTTTATGTGTTGTTTGCATGCTGTTTATGTGTTGTTTATGTGTTGTTTGCATGCTGTTTGTGTGTTGTTTATGTACTGTTTGTGTGTTGTTTATGTGCTGTTTGTGTGTTGTTTTTGTGCTGTTTGTGTGTTGTTTTTGTGCTGTTTGTGTGTTGTTTTGAGCTGTTTGTGTCTTGTTTTGTGCTGTTTGTGTGCTATTTGTGTGCTGTTTTTGTGCTGTTTGTGTGTTGTTTATTTGCTGTTTGTGTGTTGTCTATAGACACTTTCTCTGCTTGATGGTTTCAAAGACCTACAACAAGTTTTGAAACATGTCTCATGAGTCCTTATGCTTCTAACTTACAACTTCTATTTAGTACTTCTTATATTACCTAGAAGTTTACAATTTTTGTAAGGTGATTAAGATAACCTATGATTTAGATTTAAACTGGAATTGCTTAAAATGCATTTTTGTAAGATTTTATCAGCAAACATTCATAGGCTCCGAAACAATAAGTGGGATGGGAAAGATTCACACAGGAAACAGTCTTGATATCTCAAGCCTGTTGTTTCTAGCAAAGTCCTTTCAGTCCTGCCAACTTGTTGGTACTTACAGAGTGGTGCAGGCTGAGGCACAGCAGGGAGCTGCACAGATGGACACAATGAAGGAGCATCAGGTGCAGGCTGAGGCACAGCAGGGAGCTTCACAGATGGCCACAATGAAGGAGCATCAGGTGCAGGCTGAGGCACAGCAGGGAGCTGCACAGAAGGACACAATGAAGGAGCATCAGGTGCAGGCTGAGGCACAGCAGGGAGCTTCACAGATGGCCACAATGAAGGAGCATCAGGTGCAGGCTGAGGCACAGCAGGGAGCTGCACAGATGGCCACAATGAAGGAGCATCAGGTGCAGGCTGAGGCACAGCAGGGAGCTGCACAGATGGTGCATCAGGTCCTGGATGAAATGGAGACGCTTAAGTAAGTCAGAATCTATTCACTGTTCATTTATCATTTAATTGATTCATCTTGGAGACAGTTTGGTTGTCTCTTCAGCTGTGATACTCCATATTTGGGAGCAGGTTCCTGACTCTTTCCCTCCATCTCTCCTGATCCTGACTTTTTCCCTCCATCCCTCCTGATCCTGACTCTTTCCCTCCATCTCTCCTGATCCTGACTCTTTCCCTCCATCTCTCCTCATCCTGACTCTTTCCCTCCATCTCTCCTGATCCTGACTCTTTCCCTCCATCTCTCCTGATCCTGACTCTTTCCCTCCATCCCTCCTGATCCTCTTTCCCTCCATCTCTCCTGATCCTGACTCTTTCCCTCCATCCCTCCTGATCCTCTTTCCCTCCATCTCTCCTGATCCTGACTCTTTCCCTCCATCCCTCCTGATCCTGACTCTTTCCCTTCATCTCTCCTGATCCTGACTCTTTCCCTCCATCTCTCCTGATCCTGACTCCTTCCCTCCATCTCTCCAGATCCTGACTCTTTCCCTCCATCTCTCCTCATCCTGACTCTTTCCCTCCATCTCTCCTGATCCTGACTCTTTCCCTCCATCTCTCCAGATCCTGACTCTTTCCCTCCATCTCTCCTGATCCTGACTCTTTCCCTCCATCCCTCCTGATCCTGACTCTTTCCCTCCATCCCTCCTGATCCTGACTCTTTCCCTCCATCTCTCCTCATCCTGACTCTTTCCCTCCATCTTTCCTCATCCTGACTCTTTCCCTCCATCTCTCCTGATCCTGACTCTTTCCCTCCATCCCTCCTGATCCGGACTCTTTCCCTCCATCTCTCCTGATCCTGACTCTTTCCCTCCATCTCTCCTGATCCTGACTCTTTCCCTCCATCTCTCCTCTTCCTGACTCTTTCCCTCCATCTCTCCTGATCCTGATTCTTTCCCTCTATCCCTCCTGATCCTGACTCTTTCCCTCCATCTCTCCTGATCCTGACTCTTTCCCTCCATCCCTCCTGATCCTGACTCTTTCCCTTCATCTCTCCTGATCCTGACTCTTTCCCTCCATCTCTCCTCATCCTGACTCTTTCCCTCCATCTCTCCTCATCCTGACTCTTTCCCTCCATCTCTCCTGATCCTGACTCTTTCCCTCCATCTCTCCAGATCCTGACTCTTTCCCTCCATCTCTCCTGATCCTGACTCTTTCCCTCCATCCCTCCTGATCCTGACTCTTTCCCTCCATCTCTCCAGATCCTGACTCTTTCCCTCCATCTCTCCTGATCCTGACTCTTTCCCTCCATCTCTCCTGATCCTGACTCTTTCCCTCCATCCCTCCTGATCTTGACTCTTTCCCTCCATCCCTCTTCATCCTGACTCTTTCCCTCCATCCCTCCTGGTCCTGACTCTTTCCCTCCATCCCTCCTGATCTTGACTCTTTCCCTCCATCTCTCCTCATCCTGACTCTTTCCCAGTAGAAGCTATTCTATTCTCATCACTCCATGTGTGTACAGACTGGCCTGTTTTCAGACTTCTGTGTGAAAGAGTACCTGACATGCCATTGTCAGTGTTCTTGAAAGATTTAAGGTTCTTGTTAACTGATTACACCATTTTGCAAAGATAGTGAAAAAGTATGTTCTTTTTTACTTGTCACACATAACCCCTCTATGTCTAGCAAAAGGCCTTCTTTATAGTAACAACTTGTCACACCTAACCCCGGTACCCCAGGCACTTCAATAAAGTCCTCCCTCCTGCCCCTTGTGTTACAGTCAACGCCACCTCGAGCAGTGGGAAGACTCGGAGACAAACCCTGAACAACCAAAGTACTTCCCAAACTTCCACGGGAGTAAGGAGGAAAGATTAAAGGAAGAGCTGGAGCAGATGGAGTTCTTAAAAAATGAGGCACAGTACCAGCTAGAGGAGGAAAAGGAGTAAGCAAACTTCAGTACAGTCATTTATGTCATATCTGGGTTGTGATAAGGTTTGACATGGGTGTTCCAGACTGGATGATAACTTGGGTTATCACATGGGATTCTACTGTTCTCACACTCTGGCTTTCATAAAATAGTTTAAACAAACTTTGATTGCACCAAGTACTGCTGTAAACGATTTGAATACCCGGGATTCAGAGAATGGAATTTCTGTTACAATTTTTGTTGAAAGACACAAAATTTTCTAAAATTTTAGGGCATACCACAAACCTGAATGAAAAAGAAATGTATGTTGTTGTTTTTTTCTCTCGTGTGGGTACGACATAAGTAAGATGCACCACGGTGTGTTTAACATCACCCTTCCAATCCCTACAGGAAAAACCAACAACTACAGGACCAGCTGGCCAGGTGAGCAGGACTTCCTTAATGCAGCTGCAGCTGTTCCTTGTAACACCTGGATACACGTTTAGTTTACCGTGGTGAAAAAAACAGACCTGCTCAATAGTCTTCATCATTTCTAACACTTCTAACATCTATAAAGGCTAGAAGACCTTAACACAGCCATTCTAACAGAAACAGTTCGATCCATGATCATGGTTGTTGTGATAAAAGAAAATGGACCATTCTTCTAGCAGATGCGCTATGTTTTGCACTATGTTTGATTATAGACATGTTGCACTAATAGTTTTTCACATGTTTTAAAGGTCCTAGTGAGTATCAAAACAGTAAAGATCTAACCCTTCATCTACTAACAAACTTTGTATTGTTTATTGGATCAGACAGCACCAAAAAAACTTAAAACTTTCAGCAACTGGTGTGGAAATAGAATTCTGACAAATTTTGTGTTCACAGAGCACGGGACACTGTTAATGACCTCACTGTCAACCTACAGAGAACCACAAGGTGAGAACCGTTTCTTCACTACCAGGAGAGGTTCATGTGGTACACCTGTCCCTGGTGCTGAACACCTTCTACACAGGTAAACACACCTGTCCCTGGTGCTGAACACCATCCACACACAGGTAAACATTCCTGTCCCTGGTGCTGAACAACATCCACACACAGGTGAACACACCTGTCCCTGGTGGTGAACACCATCCACACACAGGTAAACGCACCTGTCCTTGGTGCTGAACACCATCCACACACAGGTAAACACACCTGTCCCTGGTGCTGAATACCATCCACACACAGGTAAACACACCTGTCCCTGGTGCTGAACACCATCCACACACAGGTAAACACACCTGTCCCTGGTGCTAAACACCATCTATACACAGGTAAACACACCTGTCCTTGGCGCTGAACAACATCAACATGAGTAAACACACCTGTCCTTGGCGCTGAACACCATCCACACCTGGTGCTGACTGAACTCCATCCACACACAGGTAAACACACCTGTCCTTGGTGCTGAACACCATCCACACACAGGTAAACACGCCTGTCCTTGGTGCTGAACATCATCCACACACAGGTAAACACACCTGTTCTTGGCGCCGAACACCATCAACATGAGTAAACACACCTGTCCCTGGTGCTGAACACCACACACATGGTAAACACACCTGTCCCTGGTGCTGAACACAACACACACACATACATAAATATGCAGAGTAAGAGAGAGGTTAACACACCTGTCCTTGGTGCTGAACGCCTTCAATGCCCATCCAGACTGGTGCTGATGTATATGTGTCATATCTGATACTCATCTATCATTTACAGCTACAAACACAGGACACTGGTGAAGACACCACCTACAGTTGTCTCCATTGAGCCCTTCTCCAAACAAAGGCTCGTAGTGTCCACACCAGAAGTGTTTTCCTGTGAACCAGCACCCCCACCCCCCTCTCAGTGCCAGTTGGATCATGTGACCAAGCCGCAGCCCACTAGGTAGGCAGCAACACCTTAAACTATTCAAACTGAATCATCAAAAACTGACTTTTTAACTTGGAATGCTAGTTCACCTATATCCACCTATGACCTAAAACATGCTGGAAGACATGTTTTATTCATACTCACATTCTAAGGTTTAAGAAAATAAGAGAGACGACCATTCCTTGAAGTTGTAACTAAAATGCCCTCCCCCCTTAAGGTGCAGTGGCGGCGGGGACGTCGATGTTTTTGAAGTCATCAGGCTCGAGTCTGAGCTGACAGCAGAGCGCTTGTAAGTACTCAGCCAGTTTAACCCTTAGCATGCTAAGGTAGCCGCTGGGCACCAATTTTGTATTAGATATGGGTTAGGCAGCATGGAGAGTGTTAAACACAGTAGGGACATGGATCTTTGATCAGATTATTTTGTAATGTTCTCAGATTTTCTCCCATAGTTCCCCCTCCTCTCAGTGATGGAAATATTACGTCAAAGCTGTGTCTGTTTTGATATCTGGCAGGCACAATACCAACAACACTGGCCTCCTGGCTGTTAGAGATACAGAAATCACAGATTCTTAGGTCAACAATCCTCATGTTACATGTTCTCTCTATACTTCCTCTTGAGTCAACTTCATCTTTCAAGAAGGGGCTTGCCAATATGAAGCAACAAAATTCACGTTTTAATATTATGCAGGTACAACACCAACAGAGAAGATCTCCTCACTACCAAGGACGATGAGATTAAAGCTCTTAGGGCACAACTACAATGGTAGGTCAACAATCATTTGATTCTTAAATGCTTCCTCTCGATTCAACTTGATCTATTAAAAACTAAGGGACTTTCTAAAGACAAAGAAAGAATGAATTATCTTTGTGGACACTGTAGCTGCTTTTCTAGACCATTTATGTAAACACTTTGCTTCCTTAGCTTCAGTTCTTTTTGTATCTTCCCCTTCAGCCTGAAGGCAGACCTGGGCAAAGCGCAGAAAAAGTAAGTGAAAACACTACAGGTGATATTACAACCTTGTTGCTCTCAAATGGGTGTACTTTGTTTGTTGTTGCTTATCATATATCCATATATCAATTAAGGATAAGATATAATTTGGAAAAGGAGAAATATGGAGCAGCAGTCCTTGTATCTTTGCCAGGAATAGTCCAGGTTTGATGCATCTCAAACTTTTCCTCCAATAGGATCACTGCGCAGACAAACATCGCTGAAATGCTCCAAATGGAAAAAGAGGCCCTCCTAGCTGAGCAAAAACAGTGAGATATTTTTGTTTCTTGTTTCCTGATACAGGATGGGACTAGGTGAGGTGAGGTGATACAGTCAAAGTTTGATTTTAAGATGGGGTGCAGCAGTTGTTGTCACTTCTATCATCCAAGATTGATTGGTTCCATGAACCTCTGAGAAAACTATGAAACTCTGAGAGAGGAAAAGGACTTCCTGGCGGAACAGAAAGATTGAGATATTTTGTTTGTAGTTTCCCGATACAAAATTTAGTTTTAAGATTGGGTGCAGTAATCAATGTATCTCTAAGTATTGCCAAGATTGTTTGGTTCAATGAATTCCAACTTAAAGTTGCTAAAAATCTTAGAAAGGAAAAGGAGGACCTCCTGGCCAAACATAAAGATTAAGTCAGAGATATTTTTGTTTGTATACCTTATATGGTAAAAGTTTATTTTTTTCTTTTGAACTTTAATGCATCCCAACATTTCTTCAAACAGGGTGACTGAAGAAACCAACAACGCTGCCACCTGGTTAAAGAAGGCAAACAAAAAACTGCTGGTCGAGCAGAAACACTTCAACAAGTGAGATAGTTTTCTTTATTATTGCTTATATGGTTAAAGTGTAATTTGATATGGGATGCAGAAGTTCTTCAATGTATCTATGCTGCTTTCTCTTCCTTTTGCTCCCAACCTAGCCTGGTATCCAGCCGTATTATAGCTCCCGAGTCTCTTCTGTCATCTCCACAAATAGCCTGGTATCCAGCCGTATTACAGCTCCCGAGTCTCTTCTGTCCTCTCCGCAAATAGCCTGGTATCCAGCCGTATTACAGCTTCCGAGTCTCTTCTGTCATCTCCACAAATAGCCTGGTATCCAGCCGTATCATAGCTCCCGAGTCTCTTCTGTCCTGTATTTGTGGAGAGGACAGAAGAGACTCGGGAGCTATGATACGGCTGGATACCAGGCTACTCCCAACTCACCTTAGTATGACTAAAATTCGGAGTCTCATCAACCCAACCGAGGGAAGTTGCCGATGACTTTGTTGTTATTATAATGAGTTAATGTATCTAATGGAGTAACGCCAGTTCACCTTTATCCACTGGTAACCTATATCCGTTGGCTGTTGTATTGAAAAACAAAGTAGTTAGGCATATCATATCAACGGAGAGTAGTTTTAATGTATGCTGTTTTAGTTCTACATATTAACTTAAGTCCTGTGACATTGAGTTAAGAGGGTCATGCAGGTTTGTCTTACACCTTCAATACCCTGGTCCAGCTGGTACTCATGTGTATGACTTGTTTCATATCTGATGTCTGACATATTAATTTTATCATTTCCAGGTACCTAAGTGGTCATCACGTGAACACCCCAAAACCTCACACTGCAGTACCACCACAGGTCACCAGGTAGGCTGTCAAAGACTGACTTGGGGTTGTTTAACTACTTAAACCAAAATGATACAAAAGATCATCTATGGTGAAATCATATCTTATATGATTTCTGTATCAATTTCCCTTGAATATTCTCATCATTCAGTATTTGTTAAGAACCTCCCCAAGCTAATAATGCCTTACCTATCATTTTAGATGCAAATATGCTTGAAAACACATTAATTTTTTTGTATTCTGACTAATATTTAAGACAAGATTCCTGTTAAACTCACGGCAGAATGGTATTGAAATGCCCCCCCCCCCCCTTCTAGGTGCCCCCAACACTGTGCTGGTGGTGATGACCTCAAGACAGATGCCTTTATTACAATAGCCTTAGAGGCACAGCTCACAGCAGAGCGATTGTGAGTACACAGCAAACTAGATAATTTACATCAAATTACTTCTATATCTAAGCATCATTAGCGGTTAACATGCTTACACACAACAATGTTAATTACCGCACCTTATGGGGTGACATGCCATTTCATTAGCAGATTACAAGACGGGGACATTAGGTCTCGTTATTTATTTATTTATGTATTCGGAAATGCGACAAACACATTACACAGTTATTAACCAATATCAATTCCTCCTCTCCCAGTGATGCATTAAAGCTGTGTTTGTTTAATATTTTGCAGAGAAAATTCCACCAAAGACCATCAGATCATGGAGCTTAAGACCCAACTACTCTGGTAGGTCAACAATTCTCTTCCTCTCAATTTAGCTTGATCTTTTGAAAGAAGAACTTTCAAAATAATTGAACAAACAATAAGTGATCATTGTAGACACATGATTGTAGGCAATGTTCTATACCCTTCTATACAATTTATATACGCTTAAGACATTGTTATTGATTGTTTTTCTGTTCATGTCAAATTTTATTTGCATTGTCTTTATCTCTGTCAGTAGCACTAGCCCTTTGTAATGGCCACAGGCTAGTTGGGCAGCCCTTGCTGTGGGTGTTAATGAACAAACTAATAAATAAATGAAATTTGGATCTATTCTTTTCTTGAGCAAGTGCTGACCTAAAACAGTGTTGAGTTTGTTCTCTTTCAACTTCTTGACGGCAATTTTGTATTCTCATCTTCAGCCTGAGAGCAGACTATGACAGGGAGCACCAGAGGTAAGTGGAACCACTGGCGCTAGTTTTCACGCTGACGTTGATCTGAAAGTGTAACTTTAAGGCCCTATGAAATCAAGCATTTTTCTCGTTACTCCACAACTATGATTATTGTAGTTTATAATTTATTCATTTAACTTACACATGTAGGTTTGCCCAAAATATACAAAATGGGAACGTTATGAATTTATGGATCTTGGTTGTTGATCTTGAGAGAATGATGTAGCCTCGCAAACATATTGTTTCATTATAAACCTTCCATTCACACTTTCTGTACACTGCACATTGCACAGCATAGCACACTCTTGCTCTTAAAAACAAATGACTGTCTATTCATTTGTTTGTCTTTTAAACTTCAATTTATCCAAAACATTTTTCTCCAACAGGGTTTTCCACCAAACCCAACTCGCAGTTGATCTGAAGAAAGAAAATACCACCCTGGCCCAGCAGAAACAGAGATATTTTTGCTTGTTGTTGGAGTTAAGAGAGTGAGACATTTTTGTTTCTAATTGCTTGTACCAACTTTAAGTTTAATGAAAGAAGAGGTCCTTCTATTTTTGCTGCTTGCTGCTTCTTGTTCTCTTGCAAACCATTTAGCAAGTTGTTCTCAGCAGCCCAACTGAGGTGCTGATGACATTGTTGTATTGGTCTGCCCTCTCATATGAGAGTCATAGCGCTCGTCTGTTATGGTGTCATGCATTTCTCTCTGCTGGCACTCAACCAGACTAAATGTTTGTTTATCTTTAACTTACAGGAAAGTATTGGAGATGCAGAAGGAATTAAACAGGTTTGTGAACTCTCTTGATCTTTTATCTTTAATTATTAATTAGACTAAGTCTGGTTCCTAATTTTCAACACTTTGCTCCAGAGCTGTTGATCTTTCATCATTATTCATTAAACTGTGTTTCCTAATTGTAAACATTTTGAGTTCTTGCATCTCCTGTAATTTTCTGTGTTTTGTTCAGGCAAAAGAAACACGACCTTAAACAAAGAAAAGCAGAGGCAACAGAAGCCGACAAGACCAAAAGGTATCACACAGACAATTGAGGTTTACATTATATCATTAAGACAACGTGATGTCAATGGTCATCGACGGACAAACAAGATCATTAAGTTTTAAATCATTTGACATTTCTAGTGACATGAAATCCTGCATACCTTAAGTTTTCCCTGTGGAAAACCATGTACAGTGCCATATCAGGAACACTGTGATCATCACTCCCATAGTAACAGTATCCATGGAGGTTTACATTATATGAGATTAGACTCCTTTAGACATTTTTAGTGACACAAATTCTGCATATCTTAACCACATGCTCTGCTGTATTAGGAACACTGTGATCATCACTCCCATAGTAACAAAGCCTTTCTCACTCCTCACAGAGAGCTGGCCGAAATGTCTCAGGACAAAGCAACGTAAGTATTTCAGGACCTGTTTTTAATGGTAAAAGTCCAGAATCTACAAGATCTTTAAACAGTGCATCAGACCTACAATGATGATGTTTTAGATTTCCCTTTTACTGTAAGAAAAAAATCATTCCACTACCAGGATGGTACTGTTTCAGCTGTAGAGTAAGACTTGATTATGTAAAAAGTTTGTTCAGAACACAAAGCTTTTCGATTGATAAAATTGTCTTTTCTCCATCATCATCTTTATTTTATCCCTACTTATGACCTTCCTACAACTTACAAGTGATCTCACCAACTTTTCTCTGACCTTTTGTAGACTTATCGAAGAATTGAATGCTGCAAATCAGAGGTAAGAGATGTCCCTAAGATGGGCATGAAACATTAGTTCAAACTTTATCTGTGAGTTAAACCTTTATCTATTGTGCTAAAAAAACAGGGTTGACAGACTCAAGTTTCAAACTTGAGTGCTTAATGACAATTTTTTCAATTTGAAACCACACCGACTGTTGTTTTGAGCGTTGTATGTGGAGTAACTAGTAGAGCGTTGGGCTCGGAATCTAGAGGTCCTGAGTTCAATACCTCACTTCACCCAGGAGTAAAAATGGGTACCTGACTTTGGGCTGGGAGGTAAAAGACTACCTTTACCTTCTGTCTGTAACGTGTACGTGGCACAGTTGAAATAGGTTACTAAACCTCGAGTGAAGTACGTGCCACATTGTCCTCATCTGTCCAAAAGCAAATGTTAAAAAACACAATTCTTCGACTTGATACCCTTTAATACTGTTTTCAAACACAACAGATATAGGTTACCTCATACATGGTAGCATTACTACCTTGCCGATCAGATTTGACTTTGTATATCAGGATTGCTACAGTAACATTACAAGATAATTATGGAGCACAAAACGACAAAATGCAATACAATGCAGTCATCTAAAGGACTCTATGTTGATATCAAGTCAGTAACCTGAATGGTACCAGATACAAAAATGAGAAAAACATAGTAAAACTAGAAGTGGTTTGTAAATACTACTTGTATATAATATAGTTTGTACGTTGCTGTTTTTACATGAAGTTCAAGAAGATACTTACTATGTAAGCTGAAAGGACTGAATGAAGTATCATTCATTTATGCAAGGAAGTTTTTATGAGCAACTTTCAAAGGATATTTTGGTTGATAATTACATGCTTGGTGCATGCATGTAGCTCGGGAAGGTGTAGTAGGTGTAATAGTTAAGGAGATTATAAGCAACTACAGAAACTCCTAACCTTTGCCCTTTAACCCTTCTACAGCCTTGCCAGAAGAGCACTAGAGCTAGAGGCCCTCAAATCCAGACTTGCTATACTGGAGGGTGGCGGATTCTGGGTGCCGTGCAAGTAAGTTAGTCCCCTTATGTCCAACTCACACATCAGAACTTTTCCTTTAAATTCTTTCATTACCATCCTGCCATTGATCCAGGGAATATCCTCTCAGGTCATGTAACCAGTTTTATTGTTACAGGTGTGAGGACATCGACTTGAGTTCAGATACAGATGCAGAACAGGAACTGAAAAGGTAAATATCTGTCAGTTGAGAGGATAGCTCAAACCCCTCTCATGTCTCAGCACCAAGGACAGCACTGCAGTAACTGAAATACCAAAAGAAATCAAAGTGCAGCATAAAATACTACTTACCTGCCAGTACTATGTCTCAGACCGACCGACGCAAAACAGATAAACAGAACAGTAACTTTTACAAACATGCACCCTGGCACATTATAGATGACTCATTTGTGCCAATTTCTTACAGCACAACGAAGGAAAAAATGGAACTGCAGGCACGGCTGGATAGAGTTCGAGGGTAAGGCAACAATTTGCATGTTCATGTGCTATCTTTGTGTTCTCAACTTAGTTTTAATCCTGTTATGAAGCTGTACGGCTTTTTTGATACATTTTGATTAATCTGGTTCCAACATTTAACCATTAACATTTGGTTGCAACATTTAATGGTGCATCATGGACTTCTGCGGACATTTCAGATTCATAAACAGCACAAGATGCTGTGCCAGTTTCTCAACAAATTGTAGGCATTTTTTGAAAAATCTAGTTTGGGTTTGCAGAAAAGCTAAGCTAGAATTGAAATTTCCATTAGAGGCAAAACATAACCTGGAAATATATATTGCCTAATATGCAATAATTATAATTATGACTTCAATACACGAAGCAAGTATCAACCATTTTTTATGTTGTTCCCATCATTTCAAGACAGAATGAATTTGAATATATGCTTCTATTTGAGGCTTAAATAAACCTTGTATACAAGTTGATAATGATAAAATTATGTCAACTTTAACATATAATCAAGATCAATTCTTATTGAAACGTTAACCTTAAAAATATCCTCCTTTATCTTCAGCACACTTAAGGTCCAACTCTAGTTGTCTTCCCTGAGAAAATACTTGTGTGTTAAGTTTCATGTCATCCTCCTAGAAGTGGCTTGATTATGACTGTAACTAAGGAACTCTTTTCAACCTCCTTGCTGTAACTAGCAACTGGATGTTTTCCTACTATAGTAGACTCTTCCTGAGAAAAAATTTGTGTGTTAACTTTTGTGTCATCCTCCTAGAAGTGGCCTGATTATGACTGTACCTAACAACTGGTTTGTTTCCCTGTAGGCTGTCTGAACAGCTGCTGAAGAATACCAACAGCAGGTGAGAAAAGTTTGTCATTTTTTTGATCAAGGTGTCCTGGGAGTTCATTGCTGTTTCAACTTGTACATAAATCCTGTTTCTCCATCGCATTATCACTTTGTTAAAAATTGTCAACACACTACATAAGTCCTATGATTTCCTCAACATTTGGTAGTTAGGGACACCTCACTGGACTAAAGAACATCACTGGCAATCTGAATTGAATTTGACATTATAGTGGGAATATCATGCACAATGTACAAGTATGACTCTCTCTTGGCTTGACTTCCAGAACAAAGACAAGTATGACTAAGAAGACAACAAAAATGCACAAAGTGTGAAAAGAATTACGTTGATCACTCTTCAAATCGCCTGGCCTCACCAACAACGCCAACGTAACACAGCTGCAGCTGGGATACGTTGGCATTGACCTTTACTATTTCTAGCAAGAAAAAACCTTGTACCCATTCAACTTTCCACAACACTAATCCTGTTTTTCTCTCCTGTCTCTCCTCAGATCACCGGACTCCACCGTTGGACCCGTCAACCAACCAGCCGACCCCGCCACACCCGTGCCGCGGCCGGTACTCAGGGTATACCCGGCAGATGGTCCGCCATTCGCAATCGACGCCAGCCTCTACCAGACCGAGACGGCACTCCCGGCAGGAATCACGTACACCTCCACGGTCGCGGTCAGGGGTCAGACCACCACCTTCACCGTGACCTCTGACCGCGACCTCAAGGTGGTTCAGTACATTGACGGGGGTTAGATTAAGAAAAAAACTAGGTCACTGAGTGTTATGTTATGTAGTAATGTTGACATGTGCACATGTGATCGTTATGTATGATTGTATGTTAACCGGATGTACTGTGTATGTATGTATGTTTTAATGTAATATCCAGTTTGTCATTATGTGTAACAACTGATGATCAGGATTTAGGATCCTGCTAAAGGTCTCAAATCAGCGCAGATATACTATATAGTTGTCATGACGATTTCATCATTTCATTCACATGCTAATTCTGTATTGGGGATTAATGAAGTATAAATCTGCAATAATATAATGAGAAACCTCCTAAAGGAGCAGATATGGTCGTGATGACCACCATATTATAATTTACACCTCAAAAAACTGGTGCTATTTGGAAAGAAAATAGAAATGGCTGAGCGGCTAATATTAATTGGTGGAAGGCATCTGAACAGGGACTACCGTGTAAGTAACAACAAAGTCTTGACTCTTTGTGTCAAACAGGCTTTTTATTAGATTTTGGTCATTAGAATTGTTAAGAAATATTTTGAAATCTTTTTTTCTACAATTAATTTCCATTACTTTTTGGCTGATAATTTTAACTGATTTTATTTTCCACATTTTGGCTGATTTTAATTGATTTTATTTCCTTTTGTTTAGCCCTGCATTGCTGAGAGTTGTGGATGGTCTCGCTGTTTGGCGTGGCTTCTCTCCAGTTCCTGGTGCCTGGCAGCAGTGTTACACTGGCTCAGCCTATGCCAGCTGCTCCCACTATACCACAAAAACACAAAAAAATGGAGATGCTGGACAAATGGGTGCAATGCTGCTGCCAGGCACTGTTGAACTAGAGTGGAGCCGAGCAAAACAGCGAGACCATCCACAACTTTAAAGCATTTGGGTAAATCTAAATTTTCTTTCCCAGTTATAGTATTGTTTTTGTTAATCATTTTTCAACAGTTTTTGATATTTAAAAATTTCACATTATTAAATCACAAGAAACAAGTTCTGGAACTTGCCAAAACGTCATACTATCTAAAACAAATCCCAATCTGTTTGACAGTTAGTAAGTGTAGTCAGTTACATTACAATGGGAAAGCCCCTGAAATAAAGACCAGGAACAGGGATCATTAAAATCTGATGCCCCTAAACCCGCCATGAAGCTAATAAATGCTGCCGATGCTCGTTGAGTGCTATTGTAAAAAAATGCTGACCAGTTTGTTTGTGTAATAGACATTAGACTATTAAATGCCTAATACTGCTGCAAAATCAGATACTAAGTACATGTAGTTTGGAGGAAGTCCTTTGGTCGTATTGTGCAATTTTAAAGATAAAGTTGAATGTCGAACCACGTAATCACAGGGAGAAGACTGATTTATACCTTTGTATGGAGAAAAAACAATATGTTGTTCATATTAACCTACCTAGTAGACAGATATATGACACGTAAAGATTAGCGATGGCTTCATGTGAATTGCTTGTTTATCGGAAACCGCAGTTTTTAGTCTATCAAACAATATGCAAACATTGTACAGTGTAAATTTTAATATGTATAGATATTTTAAGAGATAGTATATTTATATTTTTAAATGAAATTATATCTATGACTGTATTCAGCAATACAACAATATATGTACCCTGGGTGACCTTACAAAAAGTCTCTGTCTTTAATTTGTTTCTGTTTTTCTAAAACTGGTCTTGTATCATCATATCCCACTTAAGAGCCTAGCTCAGTCATGGCAGCCTAGCCATGAGTTAGCCTTGGCCAGAACTGAGGCCAGTGCTTACACTTGCCACGCTGAAACTGAAAAAAAAAAACTCAGTGTAAGAAGCCCCTGTAGTAATCGGATGACCAGACTAGTGATATAGTCACACAACATCAAATGTTTTCTGATAGGAAAAAGCATCCCAAACAAGAAAAAATACTCAAAACTTGCTAAGTTCTTCACAAAGATTGCTGTAATGATGTTCCCATTCCTAACTTAGAATTAGATCACTTTTCAAGGAGGATAAAATATGTTACCTTTATTGTAGCATTTAATAGGACTCATTGATATGCATATGACACCCGACATAAGTCAAGTAAGTAAGATCCACAAAATTGTCTTCCGGGAGGGACGTAAAACGGGGGTCTCGTGCTCGAGGAGGTGCCTCAACCACGTTAAACAGCCTCAATACTCATAATTTGGATAAATACTGGCTGGCAAGATACACCTGGTGATTATAATGCTACGCTATTAGGCTCGCTACCTGAGGGCGTCGCCAAAAAAAGTAAAGTAAAAGCTACCCATACACAGTATACTGACTCACTGCGCTGGGAGGGGTTGTCGCCTGGTTGTGGCCTTGAACTTTACATGTTTCAAGAGTTGCCGAAAGTGCAACCTCCGCAGGGAGGTTGTTCCACTCTCTGATTGTAGAAATGGACGAGCTTCGCTCTGTCCTGCTGGACAGGACTCTGTCGCAATCCTGGTGTCACATCCACAGTCTCCACAGTCCAGACCTGAACTCCCCTTGTCTTTTGGTACATTCTACCTATGACGTCATATTCGGAAACTCGATCAGTGCTCGGCTGCTCGGCTCGCCTTTCGGCCATCTTCGGGATCGCTCGTGGTGCCCGGCTCGGAGTCCAAGATGGCGGGGTTCATCAGTCCTTACCTGAACCTTGTCCGGAACGCGTTTAGCGTCGTCAGGCACAACGGCGGCGTGATAGGGTCCGTCTGGACGCTGCTAAGGTTGGTGGACATTCTGATGGATTTTGTGTAAAGATTTAGACTACAGGCATCTCTGCTTTCACGAGCTAGAGAGTCTAACGTTACCGTGTTGTGACCTTCAAACAAATAATTTTATTACCGACATCACGACATGTACGTTTACGTAACGTTTACGTCGATCTGCGTCGATATATACTTTCCTTTTTACCTATAGTACGTCGCGTTGAAGTACGGCGTATCACAGTGCACAGGGAGGTCGTTGATCGGTAGAACTTGGGTCGAAATCAAGCATGGAACGAGTCGTTTATTTTTGAACGACTATTTTACGACTCGTGCAGCGACTCAAACACGACCGCAGGCTAAATCCATTTGGTTCCTATCGACTACAATACGACCAATTTCCGACCTATTTACTACGTCGGTCGATAATCAGTCGTATTAGTCGTATTCTGGTCGCGTACCCCTGGGGAGGCCGGCTGAGGTCATAATGTGAGTTACGTCCTGATTACCCAAATATGAAATGAAACGTAGGTTAGTCAGGTGAGTAAGGCATTCAAGTCTGCTATTTTCCTCTTTTGCATAGTTCTAGCAGAAAGAAGGGAAAATAATTTAACAAATATTAATAATTTTATTTTTCAGGATCAATTTCGTAGAATCATGCTTTGGGCTGCAGTTCGCCGGGCACAATTATTCCTATATTGTTCTTGTCCTAATCTATTGTTCTGAAGTTGTTTTTTTCATGATTTTTTTTTTGTTCAATTTTTTAATTCCTGTTTTATTAACACGTTCCTGTTCTTGTTCCTAACACCTTACTACAATGATAGACAACTCACAAGTTTGTAAAGCTTAGTAATAATGATGCAGGCAAATAAAGCTAACGAGTTACATGTAGGGAGCTTCCAAGGATCAGTAGATTACATCGCCAAAGAATCATATAACTACTAGTACACGTTATTAAGAAGAATAAAACGGTACAAGTAGATGTGTTAAGCATCAGTACATCCAAATAAGGTATCAATTAGCAAGCCATCAGCGTAACTAAACAATTTAGAGCAGGTAAGTCAGAGAAAGTCCATGGAAACAACACAAATGGCGGTTCACGTGGCTGACGGTCCCAGCATGCACAGCATCGGTAAATTCAACCAGTGTTGCTGACGACAGAGATATCACTTGAAGGAAGCAACCCACAAGGTAAAATGTTTTCAAAAAGCCATCTGGGATTTTTATCTTTACAGTGTAAAGAACGCTTCAGCTTGAGTAAAAATATTTCTGTATTCGTTGTACAATATCGCATTGCCAAGTTTGTAAACTAATAATTTCAAATAAATGAGATAAACGTGCCCCCGTGGTGTAGCGGAATATGACAGCGTTGAAATACTGCGTTGGAAAATGGAGGTATGAGGGCGTAGGATCGAATCCAACAATACACATTTATTTTTTTTGCGAACAAGTCTTCATTAAGTATAAGTTTTTTTTTTACACTTTTAAAGTGAGGTTGACACGTAAAGAACACATATCAGATTTGGTTGAAAAAAATTAAAGATTTCGTACGGCTTCGATCTCACCCCATTACACCTCTATCTTCCGAAACTCGGTGCTGTCGTAGACCGCTACGCCACGGAGGCACGTGTCATTTTTTGTTTGCAATTGAGAGTTTATAACGTTACGGACCTATAAAAGAACAGTAGAATGACATGTAACAATAATTTTATTTCTTTTTCATTTATTTATTTGTTTCGCTCTTAAAAGAACAAAAATAAATAAATGAAAAAGGATTATAAAGAACATAACAAGTGCAGGGGAGATCAAAAGCTTCTGCTTATGAGAAGGCCTTCCTTTACTAACTTATTACAATGTATATAAATTAAAGAAACCAATAGAATGAAAATACCTTACACTAAATAATTAACCATAAGTAAGGTAATAATTGATGGATATAAGTCACAAATTGAAGGTTACCAGTTGTAAACAAGGAAGTGTAAACCAATTAAGGAATTATAGGATTATTGATAAAACCAGGATGTTAGGAACACTTGAGGCCATTCTGATTAACCTTTTCCTGAAATAAGGAATAAGCTGGAACAAAAACGTCAGGAACAACAGTACAGTGATATGTACAATCAATACAATCCACAATGCAATGTGTATACGAATGGAAGTTGCCATGATATGTCATACTATTCGTAAAATAAACAATAGTAATAGAGAATAAACTCAAGCAATATGTCAAAATACATGTAAATACATGTATATAAGAATCAGAGCAAAAAAGTATCGGTACACGTAAAGATGATCCTACCCGTTTTTGTTGTAAATGACATATGACATGTAGTGGTGTAAGAAAAGGCCCTTTGGTTAAAAATATGATATTCTGCAACAGGTATCATGACATACTTGCGTATTGAGCTGTTTGTGTCTCCAAGTATTACATTGAAGACATCTGAAGGTAAAAGTTCACTTGACTGTTGTTCAAACCGTTATTCTATTTCGTTCAAAAAGTACGTAGACTTGAGAGTCCAAGAGAGCAAACCTAGGTGTTTCTAGTTCTTCTTTACAATATTCACAAGAAGGGTTATCTAAAACTTCCAAATCTGCAACATTCTGTTGGTTGTCAAAAATGTATATTGGAAAAAAAGTATAAAATTTGACATAACGTTGTTTCGTAGATCACTTTAAATACACTACCAAAAACATTTCATTATCTTTCTTGTTTTTTTTTCTTGATTAAACACAGAAAAAAATTCTTAAAACAAGCTTTCTGTATCTGAAGAACATTGTGTCCAGCACGAGTTAACATTTTTTTCTGAAGTAAAGTTTTGTTACAGAATTTTTCTGTAAGATTATTCTGCTTACACACTTCTACTTTGTAAACTAATGTTACATCCAGAATGGTATTCTTGTTGTAAGGCTTTTAAGTTACTACAGATATTTGCATCTGGGTTCTTGCGTTTTTAAGATTACTTTCTCATTGGACTGCCTCACCGAAAATGGTTTTTCTCATTTGCTTCTTTTCTTATGGAAAGCTTTTCTTACGTGAAGGAAATTAAGAAAATGTGCACAATCTCTTCATGTCATTCCTTATAGATTGAGCTTTCTCTTTTATTCTTAAGAAAGTATTTCTATCATGATACTAGGCAACAAAAATTTTCTAAAAAAAATTAAGAAAAAATGTTTTCATCTTCCTATAATATTAATTTCCTCTGATGAACTAAAAAATATTACGAGTATTCCATAAATTCTAACTGCAAGAATTTGAAAATACAAGAACTTGAATATTCTATCATGAAAGTAATTATTGCATCAAGATTCGGGGATTTTAATATCTTTACTATACTTCTATATAACTTGATGATAGTTATAAATCCTCACAACAAAAAATTCTAAGATGCATGTTCTCAAATCGAAATTCCCTCTCCCTTTGGCATTGCTTAAGGACTGAATTAGATTTTTTACTTCTAAGATTTATGTTCTTACATAAAAATACTGTTCTCACTGTTATGAAGAATTATGAGACTTCCCTTTCTCAAAGTTTCTTGATACTGAAAAAAATATTCAAGACTGTTATTGTAGCATTTATACTTAAATGCAGTTTCATACTTTACCAGTGAGGAATCTTTTCTCACTCCAACATTCTTACTGCCTAAAATGTTTTTTGACCTTAAATATTTATGTACTTACATCAACAATACTTTTCTTACTTCAAGAGTGAAAATTCATATTGCCTAAAAATGTTTTCTTACCTCTATATACCAAAAATGACTTTTTTTGTTTTTCTTCCACATAGAAATTCCTATTGTCTCGAAAAAATTCTCTTACTTCTAAGATTGACATCGTAACACCAAGAATACTTTTCTCGCGTCAAAAGTATAAATGTTATTATAATACATAGAAATGTGTTATTATTTCTACGATATTGATACTCTTACACCAAGAATGATTTTCTTACTTCAAGTGAAAATTGTTTTATTGCCAAGAAAGTCTTACATCTAAGATTAATATTTTACAACAAAAATACTTTTCTTACACCAAGAGCAAGCATTCTGTCTAGAAATATTTTTAAGATTGACGTGCTTGCACCAAGAATAATTTTCTTACATCAAGAGCACAGGTAATAATGTCTAGAAATATTGATATTCTTACACCAAGGATATTTTTTCTTCTTTTCTTGGCCTCTCTATTCTATATGCGGTATATAAAATGTCATCTGACTTGGCAATGCTTCCAGATATCAATTTCAACACTGCCAAAGATGCTTGTTTTGCTTACCCCATGGACAAATCTTATATGAAGAAAATATTCTTGCAATAAGAAAATGTAGAATTAGATTCAAGCAAAACAAACTGCAGTAAAAATCTTAATTCTCATGCGAAGAACAATTTTCTTACTCTTCTTTGGTGAAGAAAATTTTTCTGAAAGATTTTCACACCTAAGAATTTTCTAGAACTTTAAGCAAAATCTTCTTATTTTTCCTTATGATGCAAAAAAAAAAATATAAAATTGCTTGCTTTTTTATAACTCTTAAGAAGTACAAGAATTTTTGCTCTTGATGTAAGAAAAGTATTCTTGGTGTACGAATATTAATCTCAAAAATTTCTAAAAAATTAAAGCAAAAATTAGCTTGCTCCATGGACAAGCACGTTTTTAAAAAATTCTTGGGACAGATTAACTTTCGTCCTGGAATATAAATTTTCAGTGAAGGAAAACAAAATAAACAAGAAAAAAAATTTTGGTAGTGAACTGCATAACCCTTCCACCCCAGTTCTATTTCCAACGGCAATCGGAGTGATCACAATCCTCTGACATCCGGAAATAAGTGAAGACTATGTAATTAGTGAATATGTACTTTCTATTGCACTGCCAAAAATGCCTTTTCTTGTTTATCTTGTTTTGCTTCCTCACAGAAAATTTTAAGATGTTCTTACACCATGAACTATTTTCTTACTTCAAGAGAAAATTGCTATTGTCTAGAAACGTTTTCTTACTTCTATGATTGACTTTTCTTACACCAAGAAAACGTTTCTCACCTAAAGAGTAAAAATCGTATTGCCTAGAAGTATTTTCTTAGTTCTAAGAGATTAGATGTTCTTACACCATAAATAATTTTACTTCAAGAGAAAATTGCTGTATTGCCAAGGAACTCTTTCTTACTTCTAAGATTAGTATTCTTACACCAAGAATACTTTTCTTACATCCAGAGCAAAAATTCTTACTGTCTAGAAATGTTTTGTTCCTTTTAAGATTGACGTTCTTGCACAAGAATACTTTTTTTCACCTCAAGAATAAAAATCTTATTGCCTAGAAATATTTTCTTACCTTAAGATTAATATTCTTACACCAAGAATACTTTTCTTACATCAAGGGCAAAAATTCTTAATCCCTAGAAATATTTTCTTACGTCTAAGATTGATATTCTTACGCGAAGAATATTTTTCCTAACAATGCCTAGAAATATTTTCTTACTTGTAAGATTAATATTCTTACACAAAGACTACTCACCTCAAAAGTAAAAATCTTATTGCCTAGAAATGATTTCTTACTTTATCATTGACGTTCCCACACCAATGTTTTTCTTACATCGAGAGCACAGTTCAAATATTTTATTATTTCCATGATTGATATTCTTACACCATGAATATTTCTAACTTTAAGAACTGAAGTCCTATTACCTAGAGATATTTTCTTAGAGATTTATGTTTTTACACCCAAAATACTTTCCTTGCTTTAAGAGTTACAGTTGAAATGACACGTTTGGTGGCTTCGTGTTCTGTAGATTGTAATGTACAAAACAACAAAAATTATATTTTGGAATTCATTCATTCATTTGCAGAATATCTTTGGCCTCTCTATTCTATAAGTTGTATATAGCAGTCTGATCCGTCTTGGCAGTGGTTCCAAATATTCAACTGCATAAAGAAAACCCTTCCAGCCCAATTTTATTTGCAACGGCAATTGCAGTGATCACAATCCTCGGACATCTGGAAATAAGTTAAGACAAATTGTCATTGATTCTGTACTTTCTATTGTGAGTTTAAATATAAACTTCTAGCATATGAGGTAGCTTGTAATTTCTAGATGTTTGCACCTAGAGGGTTGGCTCAATGTAATTTCAACAGTTGGTTGGTCCACGATGTCAGCTGTTATCGTTACACCACACATAATTCGACGAACATCTGTTCAATCACATCTGCAACTTCCGCCTCGTCAGTTATAACTATATTTCAACACCGATGAAATTGACAGTCCCAAACATCAAATATAAGATGAACAAAAAGAACAAACCGAAATCCAAACTATCCAAATTACAGAGAATATAGCGGCGATTTGCGAAAAATTACGAGCGGACGGCATGCAAAAGAAACGTTAAGACTTTACTTGACTGCCACCCAAATCACGTAAATATCGATACAACTCAATCTATCCCAATATATGATTTGCACATCTTTAACAAAAATAAGGGGAAAAACATCAACTAATACCAAAACTGTACCAAACATGTCTGTTAACGGACATATTGATGCCAAATATATAACAAAAAAGTGTGGCAATTAAAATTATTGCCATGGCGACGGTTTTATTGTTTATAAGTAAAAAAGATTGTTATTAAGTTAATGGATTTTCATAGTCGTATTTCATTCGCATGACGATTAATGTTCAGAGAGTATTTATTTATCTATTATTTGTTTATTATTTATTTATCATTTATTTCTTATTCATCTATTATCTACTTATTATTTATCTATTATTTATTATTTGTTTATTTATTTATCATTTATTTATTTATTATCTATGTATTTATTAATTCATTACTTATTTATTTATTATTCATTATTTATTATTTATTTACCAGTTATCATTTTTTATTATTTATTATTTATTTATTATTTATTTATAAATATTTATTATTCATTTATTATTCATCTATTATTAATTTATTATTTATTTATCATTTATTTATTATTTATTTATTTATTATTTATTTATTTATTATTTATTTATTTTTATTTATTATTTACTTATTATTTATTATTTATCTATTAATTATTCATTATTTATTTATTAATTGTTTATTTATAAATTATTAATTATAATTTTTTATTTATTATTTATTTATTATTTATTCATCATTTATTTATTATTTATTTATTTATTATTTATTTATTATTTATTTATTATTTATTTAGCATTTATTTATTATTTATTTATTATTTATTATTTATTTATTTATTTATTATTTATTTACTATTTATTTAGCATTTATTTAGCATTTATTTAGCATTTATTTAGCATTTATTTAGCATTTATTTAGCATTTATTTAGTATTTATTTATCTCCGGTACGTCTGAAGTCCTAGGCTTGTCTCAATTTCGAATACAGAAAACACTGCGGTGCACACGTATAGGCCTATACCGGTATGTGCCCTGCGACTGGAAAGCTTACCCGTGGAGGTAATGGTTCAGTCCGGCATGATGCAACTACGCGCGCGTGGACGTTTGCATTCCTGACATTCCTGTACAGTTTTTGGAATTCTTTGCAAACAGTCACTCACTATACTATTAGGCTCGCCCATGAGGCGTCGCCAAAAATTAATGTACCTACAAGCACAACACAAGGGGCAGCACGAAACAACAGCACACACAATAGATAACAGACAATGTCGCCAAACGTACATCATATCAAAGGGATGCCCAAAGACGTTGGTAAACGACGTCAGCTGTTGTCGTTACATCACACATAATACGACGAACAACTGTTCCATTACATCATGTAACATATGTTAGACAACTCATAACCCTCCCTATCTGCTTGGAGATAAGCTGATTACCTAATGCTAAAACACATTGCCTGTTCCACAATACCGAAAATATAGGGGTGATTTATGAAATAATTACACCGATTATAACAACAGCTACCGCGAAAAAATTCGCAACATCATTTCACAACAGACTATGAACATGCCAAACCACATACGAATGCAGCAAACGGAACATAGAGATATAAATGCGAGCATTCAGCACAAAAACCATTTACAATACTTTGTCAACGGAGGTTACCCTCCAGTCACAAAGTAAAAATGCAGTTATATATCTTTCAACAATGTTTGAGTTCACTATGGTAATTAATACATTACAATGATGACCAAACCCATTTACTAAAAAGAGGTTCTAATTTAAGACACAAATTTTTACAAATATTGTATCCAATTGTTTTTAACCTTAAACTTAGATATTTACCGGAAATATGTACATGTTGCAAGGGACCACCCTGCAGTGAGAGAAACAGTGTAATCTTCCAATGACCTTTAGGTCATGTGCAAATACTAGTAGCTAATTTGGTCATTTGTAAGTAGAAAATGTGGTTTTAAGTTTAACGCAAAGAGTCCACACATATCATTTATACTTACTATTTACTTGTTGTCTTTCATGGTGTAACCATCCAGGGCCCTTTTTTGGATTTAACATTAGTTTAACTGTTTGTCATGCATCCCTTCAGGGGAGGGGGGCACTTACCTCTTTCATAACTAGTTTCCTGCGTCGTTTCACTCCTTTCTGTGCCAAACTTGGTTTCTGCTACAGGTTCAGGCCATGATCTCCTTTTACATTCTGGTACATGTTCCCTTGTTTCAGTTTTGACTTTTTTGAAACAGTCTCGACTGTCTTTAATTGATACAAATACATCCAGAACTGACCAGCCTCATCAGCTCATCGGCCACAGCTGCCTGTTCTGCAAGCAGCTGCTCTACTGGCATTCAATCCACCAATCAGGAGTGAGAAAAGATTATGTGACAATGGACCAATTTTTTGCACGTCTTGCTAGAAAAATTAAGACTTTAAAGAAATTTATTCTTGCCACATCACAGACCCCACATGCCGTTAAGAAATATTTTCATTGTAGTTTTAATGAAAACATTGTCCAAAAAATGTTATGCCAGTCGTAACGTGATCCTTGTCTTAATATACGTACATGTGTAGCTTGATTTTCTTCTTGTGTCCTACCAGTATTAGTTAAGAAAAAGTAGAAACCAATTCCTGGCTACATCTTAAACATTACAAAGAAAAAAAATCTCGATCCTTCTATAGATATTTATAGACAAAAAGAGAACTTTGAAGAATACAAATCTTAAGATAACATAGATGACGTCAAGAAAGGGAAGAAAAAGCTTCTTGTGTTTCTGAAGAGTTGAATCCGGTTATAAAAAAGCAAGAATTTCTAGAATCTTTTTTCTTCCATTATAAGAAAAAACACAAGATTTTGCTGAAAGTTCAAGAAAATTCTTGGGTGTGAAAATCTTTGAGAAAACTTTTTTCACTAACAAAGATAAGAAAATTTTTCTTCGTTTGAGAAGTAAGATTTGTTTTCTTGAAATATACTCTTTATTTTCTTACATCAATAATATTTTTTACTTTTAGAACATAATTCTTATTGCCTAGAAATGCTTTTTGCTTGTATGATTAATGCTCCTAAACCAATAATATTTTTCGTATATCAAGAACAAAATTTCTTAGTGCCTAGGTTTTTTTTTTTACTTCTAAGATAAATGTTTTCACATCAAGAATATTTTTCTTTACATCAAGAGCGATCGTTCTTATTGCCTAGAAAGGCTTTCTTACTTCTAACATAGATGTTCGTACATCTGGAATATTTTTTCTTACATGGGGGGGGGGGGGGGGGGGGTGTTGAGGCCAGCCCCCTCTAAATCCTGTCACTCTTAAACGACTTGGAGTCCATTCCAAGTCACCGAGAGGGATTTTAAATGAGACTTTTAATAAGTTTGAATTACTTTGAGTAAAAGAATATTTCAGTCACATAAGTTCTGAATTTTTCAATTAAAATATGGAAGTTTGAACACGTTTGAACCTGTTTATATTTGTTGAAAAAAATTAGGAAAGTAATGGTATAATTATCTCTTTACTTAGAATAATTTTCAAACATTTATGTGTTTTGGTTCCCACAGTTTGCGTAATTTTCCCTCAATACAAACTTTTATTGCCCCATAAACCAAGCTGCTAAGCTGGGTTTTTTGTTTGGGTATTTTATTTGTAGATTTTCTTTTAAAATTAGTAGATAATGGTGGCTCTTTGTAAGAAGCTTTGAGACACTCAAAATTTCCTGCACTTGGCTGGGATTTATGAATGGCCCTCTTCCCATGCAGCTCACGGACCCAGTTACACAATATTGTTTCAATGTGAGAACATGTGATCAGAAATGATGAATCTATGTTGGAACAACTTAGAAACTCAAATAATGTATTTGAGGTTAGAAATGTTTCCAGAGTCCATTCCAAGATATAGTTAGGGTTTTTAAGTTTTATTTTTGTTATAATTTTGAATCATTTTGAATAAAAGAATATCTAACACACAATAATGAAATCTTTAAAAATGCATATGACTACGAAAATATTAATCTTTTTTAATTCCTTTAAATATTTTAGAAACATTAGAAGTAACTGTACAAAAATATCTTTATTTAGAATAATTGTCAAACTTCTGTGTGATTATTTTACATTTACAAATATTTAGAAATTTTGTAATTTTTGCAAAATTATATTATGAGTTTATTGCCCCCATAAAAGTAAGCCCTATTGTTGCCTCTGTATATTTTTAGATTTCACAGCTGGGCACTGGTGGGTCCTTTGTGGTGAGCCATTGTTGCATGACACACAACCATATCTTGCAAGGATGTGTAAATTGTCATCTTCCCAGCCCACTGATCCTTTTATAAAATGTTACAAAAATGGTAAACAATGGTAGAATGCTGTTATCATTATTGAAAAACCATTATCATATAGCCAGGCGCCGCGGACCAATCAGAAGGCCCCATTCCATGTTGGTTATGAGGCCGTAACACATAGATTCCGGCCAGCCAAAATCAAAACCGGTGTTGAGTCTGTTTGACACATATAAACCAATCAGAAGGAGCGATAGGCAGGAAAGTAACCTATCAGAATATCACTGAGTAGGGAGGAAAGATCAGACCCCGTAGGGAGGAATGATCATGAATACAGTACAGTAAAAGTTTGAAAGGGTTTGACATGCCAAGACTGCAACGTTTCGAATATTTTCTGTTGAAATTTTGGTTTCAAAATGCAATCTGTAATCTTCTTACAAATGTATCACCAAAGAACAAATACGAATTTTCTGAAATTCGACAATAATTCAAACGTATAGTACCAAAGCCAGGTATCTATGCGCCATGCAGGAGTTTGCGATTTCGGATAGGTTATATGATGAGAACGTTAATGACCCATCCCCAGGTGTATATATAATGGTGTCATAACGTCTGGTCCTTTGCTATAACCAACGAATAAAACCACCGAGTGAGCGAACCCTTAATTAGAAGTATCCAATTCCACATCATGAATATTTCCAGAAAGTTTTACAGAACCAGGGTGATATTTATAAAGTTGAAAGATATTTGAAATATTTCTGAAGTATCAAATGTCCTAGACATATAATTACAAAGCTCTAAAATTAATTGTAAACAATGGCAACAAATATCCACACGGTGACTTGGAATGGACTCTAACATGTATGCATACTGTAAATTATTTTAGAACATCACAAGGATGTTAGGAATAATTCTAAACTGTTACTTGTCACAGTTAGATTGTCATAAAGGTTTCCAAATTTTTTTAACTAAAGGCAAGAAACACCGTTTCGGTAATGTGGAATTGACTCTAAATATCTATACAGATAAAGAAATGTGACGCTATTATGGCACGCCATGGCGTAATATGACGTAATTATGATTGTATTCGCTGAACCATGAAAACGGGATATTTCCAGAAAACTTCAGGGTATGCTCCAAAAATGAAAAATCAAGTGCAGATATGAGAATTATAATGTTTGTTACGATTTCTGTTGCCAATAAATTAGCAGCAGTAATGTAAGAAAGGGAAGAGAAAAATTCTAATATTTCCTTAAACATTACGTGAAAAATAATCTTGTTAGGCAGAAAAACAAGAAATTTAAACTTGAATTAAAAGAAAGAGCCAAAATCTATTAGAGAAATAATTTCTTACATTAAGAAAATTAAGAAATTATTCCCTATTGTAAGAACTCCCGTTGAAGAAATCTTCAGTTTTCGTTTCTTATTCTCTTATTTTAATCTAAGAAAATTTGTCCACGAGTTCAGACAAATCAATTAAAGTAAAAAAAAAACACATACAAAAAGTTCCCTGGTACAAAAAACACCAATTCAGCGTTTAAAAAAAATGCCATCCTTCCACCGCTGGGTTCGATCCCGGGATCGCATGCCCATCTCCAAACATAATCTAACGCTTATACCGCTGCGCCACGGAGCCACCTGACTTATGTCGTTGAAATTAAAAGTTTCTGAAGACATGCTACTACGAGATTGTACAAAGAGGACAGAATGTGTAAATGTTAATGCTATATTGTGACCAAAGGTTTTTAAAAATTCTAAGTAGAGACCGCGAAGGCAGCTTTACTGAAGACATTATTATCATTGCACCATTCGTTCAATAATTGGTAAAGAAGGCGTTGTTGTCATCGTGCGATAGTTAGCTCAGTCGGAAGCGCGGTGCATTATGAAGCATTGCTTGCGAATCAGGCGCAGGTTCGAATCTGGCTCTGTGATGTTATAGTTACTTGTGTTGGTATTATGTTCTGTTATGAATGCATTGGTGTTATAACATGTTATTGGTTGTCATACATGTATCATGATGTTGTTGATGTATGCATTGGTGATATGTATGTCGAAAATGATACTGATTGCGATTTATCTATGTCATCATAATGTGAGTATGTGTTTCGACCTTGCTTTGCGATAACAGGACATGCTTATTATTGCTCAAAAGATTTGTATGTTACCATGTTTATCATGTATGTATCTCGGTTGTTATTTTATGACACTTCTTGTCCGATTTTATTCCGAACATATCTGTACATGCACATGCGGTGTCCTCAAATGTCAATCATTTCGGTAGCCAAGGAAACCGTCACCACGGTGAAGTGCGTCACTCACAGGAGTTGACATAAACCCCGATATCCGTCCTCGTCCTTTGATCAAGGATAAATCTCCTTGAATAAACTAGGTAAAATGCCTTTTAGACAAAGGTCGTTGGTTTCTCTCAAGGCTTCTTTTAGTTGTATTCTATTGTGATTCTCAAGAAGAATTCTTTTGAGAAGATTTGTTGACCCTGACGCAATCTAGGGTTTTAGAACGCAATCTAAGGTTTGGAGTTTTGTTTACGCTTCGGGGCCGACCTGACTCTTCCTCAGACCATCATTGCGCCACCAAAACAACTCCTATGAACGGGCTTTCCTGAAAGATATAAAATGTTATAAATGTATAAAATCGTCGACGTATAGCATAATATACGAAATAAAGTAGTAGTGGGCTAAAAATCTGGAGCCCTCACCAAAGGAGAAAACATACCAAGTGATTTACGTTTTATTTTTTCTTTGGACTACTTTGCTTGGAAAAAGAACCGAAGCGCGGAGTCGCGGACCAAGAAGCACCTGGTGCCCTTACACGGTGCCCTTACACGTCAATCATTCCGGTAGCCACGGAGACTGTCACCATGGTGAAAGTGTGTCGGCACCCTGTCACTCACTGGAGTTGAGCCCGATGCACGTGGTCTCCTTAGCTGTCAATCATTCGGTGGCCACGGTAACCATCACCACGGTAACCATCACCACGCGTCGGTATCCCGTCACGCACCAGAGTTGACATGGCGCGGCCGAGTGTACGTCAGCCATTTTTGTTTTTGTAGTCTTGGCAACGTTTACTTATTGCCAAGACAACGGTAGTCGTTTTGAAGTCGTACAAAGGAAACGACCGTATTTGGACTTTTTAGTCGTAAATTAGGCGGTTTTAAGTCGTAACTCCGAAATATGGTCGTAAATAGGTCTTAAAAGTCCGATTTTCCGACTTAAATACGTCTGATTTACGACCCATCAAAACAGCGTCCAAATTTTACGACCTATACACGACCGGTTTTAGACGCGGTGCAAAATACGACCTACGACCCATTCTGGCCTTCTATACGCCCGATCAACGACCTCCCTGTGCACTGTGGTATTAGCGTATTGCCTTTATTATTTTTCAATTATGTCATGATGCACGTCTTTGAAACTATATGCTGACTTTTGGTGGCCAAACAAATGCCTTGCGGTATGGGGGAGGGGGGCGATGGGTGAGCCTTCAAAATATTCAGTGGATTGTTCCAAAAAAACAAATGTGGAGGAGGGGTGGACTGTGGAAGAGGTGCAGAATTAGGTTTTTGACCCTGCCCTAGTTCCTAATCCAAAATTCTCAATCCTCCTAAGTTTCCAAATGATCATCAGATCAAACCCTGCCCTATTTCCAAACTAATCTAAAGTTGAACCCTGACCCTGCAATCAAACCTCTTCCACCCCCACCCGTTAGCTGAAACACCCGTCTTACTACATTCTACAAACTTATAAACAACCATATGAATATTGACACCACTAGTTTTCTCCAACCAACCCAGGGGCGCACCTGAGGGAGCCACCAACACAAACTACAGCCCATACTAGCCCGAACGGACACTTACATTCAAGTTACAACAGGGCTCGAAATTCATTTTTGGTATTAGATGCACTGGTGCACCCAGCTTGACAAATTGGGTGCACCAAAAAAATTTTGGGTGCACCACCTAAATCTTAGCAATAACCTACTAGTAATAAAAAACTTAGTTACAAGCTATCAAATTCTTAAACAAGTACCATGACAGACATTTTTTATTATCTTTCCAACACTTAGAAGTTAGATGTCAGGAATATGATATACTATTATACTTTGATATCTTAGCATACATAAACCAAGAAGAAAATATTTAGGTGCACCCTGTGCACCCACTGAAAATAATTGGGTGCACAGGTCCAATTTTGGGAGCACCTGGGTGCACATGCACCCAGTATTTCGAGCCCTGTACAAATATTATTTTTTTCCCCGAACTATACCGGAGTGGAACTCCCTGCCTGGCATGGTCGTGACAATCCCTACAGTTGGGTTCTTCTGTGCCAGGCTGGAAGCTTGCCTGCCTTAGCCTGGACTCTCAACTCCCCCAACTTTCCTCTGATAGGGTTATTGGGGCATAGTGGAATGTAGAATGATGTAGATCACTCACTCACTATCCGATGTAGATGTTATTTTCCCTGACAGCCCAAAAGGTTTATCGAAGCTAGAAAAAAAAACTAGAAGTTCTCCACATTCTAACACCTCGGTTCTCCCCCATGTTCCAGGGCGGGCGACCTGCGGGAAGGCACCTTGGTGGGAGTGGACCAGTTCGGAAACAAGTACTTCGAGAACAAGAAGTATTTCTACGGTGGGCAGAGTTTCTTCTTACTGTATAATGTGATGTAAAAGTAAGATGACAGACTTTTGGATACTGTAAGTCCATTCAATATTGTGGTAGGTAATTCTAGCAGTTGGTGGGAAAGTGAGCAGTGCTGGCAGTTGATTTTAACAGCGGAAACAAACTTTGCTGTCTGAGTGAGCAAATACATGTCATGACGAAAGTTTAGCAGAGCTCTGAATAGCGACCGCTAAAGCTGCAAAGATAAGTTGCCATAAACAAATCAAGAATTATAGTAGTATGATAGTATGGAAGTGGAAGATACAAGTCATATATCACATTATACGACGTGGTTGTGTTTCTGCACATTTATCCATCACACTTCCCTGACTTGGCCAGTGTAGTAGCCTAGTAGGACATACACTTGCCCAACCAGCACTTTCGCTTGCCCAGCTGGCACTTTCACTTGCCCCGGGTAATCCAGCTGACGGACGTGTTGAACCCTGATTGGTACCAAAATCTATGGACCAGTGGTAGCTATGTGTAGAGTGAGTATGTTGGCAGGCCTGACTCACTGGGTGGAGTATGGAGACAATCCCCACCCCCAACATGCATACAGGACTGATTGATAAAATGTTCCCCTCTGTCCACAGCCCGCCATAGCTGGGTGGAGTTTGGAGACACACACACACACACACACACACACGTTCATGCAGAACTGATTTACAAACTGTTCCCCTCTGTCCGCAGCCCGTCATCGCTGGGTGGAGTTTGGAGACAAGCAGAAGAGCTGGTGGGAGCCGGACGCTAGCCAGATACCTGCAGAGTGGTGAGTTTTCTCTTCCAACATGATCAGTCATTTTCATGTGTAAACTATAGGTGATGATTTTACTAGATAGATGAAAATTCCCAATTTTGTGTATCATTTTTTTTGAGGCACCAAATAGGTGTGCACCCTTAGAGTTAGTATGAAGCTGCTGTATACCCTTACAGTTACACATTGGAACAACCTACTGCCAGACACACGTACACGTATGGCTCCAAATCTGACCTGCTTTAAGAGACTCTTGAAGTAAAGTAATGACCAAAACGAATGGACACGGACTATGAACGCTGAACTTTTCCTTACAACTATATATCTTGTACCATGTATGTGTAGTGATACAGGTTAATAGATGTCAAGTACTCAATGTAATCTGTATCTGTGTTATATTTTATCTGACCCTTACCTATCTCATGGCATCAATGAAAAGCGGCCTGCTGGCCAATTTGAGCTTCTCATGAGTAAATAAAGGTTCAAACAAACAAATCTTCAAAACTTCATATTTCCCATTTTCTACCAATAATCCTGACTGTCCATCACTGTTTGACCAATATATCATTATTTTGCATTACCTGAACGATTTACTATAGACTGAAAGTAATGTGTTTTGATAATTGACCATAGATTAGCATTGGGATTAAACTACAAGGAGACAAGTGTTACATTTTCTACCGTTCCTCCCCAGGCACCGGTGGATGCACTGTATCGGGGAGCACCCCCCGACAGAAGTGCCGCTCACCAACCCCAAGTTCAAGCAGGAGCATCGCATCAACTTCTCGGGGAACAGCAGAGAGAACTACGTCCCCTACACCACCACACCCCCTAAGATAGAGAGCTGGCAACCCCCCAAGAACACCCCCTCATAGATGTATCAACCCCCCCCCCCATCTCTTAATTATTGGTTTATTTGAATACTCATACAGTCTTCAGAAAGAATATGTTATGATAATTGAATTAGTATCACATCAATTCAGACAATAAACAGCTTGATTCCTGTCAAGGGAAATGCAGCAGACTTCTTTGTTTCGTTGTCATGTGCTGCTGTGATGACGAAATACCTGTTTAGATATTTCTAGCGCCATCTTCCTGTAGGTAGTGGTACTGCAGGTAGCATGTCAGTTAGAGTTGTATTGGCTCACAAGGACTTTGTTGTGGTGAATTACACCAGACACAGAGGATGGATACACTTTCATGTTTGAACACATGTATCTAGTACATGGATGTGAGCTGTAGAAATCCAAAAGTAATTCCAAGACTTGAGATTCTTCTGTAAATCTGTGCATGAATAAACTATTTAGAACAATTATTTGTTGTTTTGTATTTGATTTCAATCAGAATATTTTGGCTGGGTCATCTGTGTTTTGGTTTGGATGAACACAGTTTTTAAACATGTTTTACTGTTTGTATGGTGCATTGATGCTGTGCAATGTCAGGAAAATTTTGTATTGTCCAAATGTTCCTTAGTCCAGCTTTAAATTGCCAAAAAAACATCATCAGTTGACTTACATTTTCTAGAACTCGTGCATCAGATCGATAGCTTTCCAAGTTAAAGTAGCCAATGGTTAAAGAAATTCAATCGTGACATGCTTACTATGAACCTAAACAAACAACAAATAACACAATTTGAGAGAAAGTTGAGAGTTCTGCTAAAAACTCACATTTGTCCAGGTAGACTGATTAATCACAACAAATCTTGATAATTTCTCGACTTTTTGAATAATACAATGTTCACACGTGTAAAACCATATCTTGCTAATGCATTGCGGCAAACAGAAAAGACAACTACCAAGTCTATGGCAGTCCATGGCAGCAATGTTTTCACATCTGTGCTGAAAGCCTTGCTTAGGCCACACTGACTTGATTTTTTGGATGACATCCTGTTCTTAAAAAAGATTGTGGCCTCATTTCCCCCATGTCAATCAGAATTTCATGCTTACCGGAGGACCTGGTCTCAAGGCTAGGGGGCACATGGTCAGGGCATGGGACCACAGCACCACTGTTCCCTCTTTAAACGAGAATGGCATTATAGATTTGGTTGAAATGGCGACGAGTGTCTCTTACTGGAAGTGAACATAAAACAAAAGCCTGGGAAAAGTGGTCTGGATGTTTAGTCCTGTGGATTAACTTAAGCAGCACTTTTTATTTTTGCTGGATTTTTTTTCGCCCACGCGCATTAGTTTTGAGGTGTCCAAGGATGTCATTCATACAATCAAGCCGGTGTGGCCTTAGGCTGGTTGTTCAAAGCCGATTTTCTCGATAAAAGCACCACAAGTGCTAACCTACATCTTGTCAATGCTAGCCATAAGGGCAAACCCAGGAAAGAAAACAGCAAATCTCTGAACACTCTTTTTTTTTGGACCCTGATGTTGCTACACCACCTGTTGATTAAAGTGTAGTTTCTCATTCACCACATAACAAAGGCCCTCTGTCCCAACATGTACATGTCCTTTAGAAGCCAACTTCCTCCATAGAACAGTGCTGAAGTCACTGCATGAAGAAAAAAACATTATCTAAGTTAATCCGATTTGAGATATTTATGTCATAAACATATTTCTACGTAAAAAAAGTAACCACTGGATCCTCACTGTTTTTCATAATGGATTGTTAAAGAAAATCTCCATCTATGATAATTGACATGTTTTAATTTAGATGAAATTATACAGCGTTTTGCATATACTTGTTTTGTTGCATGCTGTTACAGTATTGTGGTGTGCAGCAGCAATGGGACTTTTATATAAGATATGTTTTATTGTTTGAATCCACATGAATCTATTTGGTTTTTGTTATTCGTTTGTTTCGCATACCCGTTAAACTGCCTAATGGCATACCATACAACGTTTGCAATGAACAGTACAAGCTGTTGCAAGTGTTGTGGGTTCTTTAACGTGCTGAAAGTGTGAGTGAGTGAAGTGTGGCTCTCCTCAAACACAGGACCTCCATTTAATGCCCTATCCGAGTGACGGACCTATCCGAAGCTCATTTTCACCTGAGTAAGAGGAAAGTCGTGTATTATAGTTAGTGCCCTTCCCAAGGGCACAAGATCGGTGGCATGGCACATCAACGGATTAAAACACAGAACCTCTGGATTATGAATCGAACACCCTGCCGATTGCACCACACGGCCCCACTCGGTGCAGGGCACCATGGTTAATTTCACAGTTGACAATATTAGCCTCCCTCCTGAGAATTAAAATGAAACAAAACTGGCTATGACGAATATAAGTACATGTACAACTAGAGAGGCTGGCATTTGCTAGCTTGAGAGCATAGTTCAGTCATCTACTTCCCCCATTGAACTGTCAAATGTTGTTGTCCCGGTGTAGATATCGTGTACACGACCTACCTCCCTATGTCAACGATAGGCCTGGAACGGGGAAAACACGGAAAAAGAGCCAGGTAGCACCTCCAGCTACTGCTCCCACCGGACCACCCACAGCGCCAGCAGCCACGGCGGTGCTGAATCCAACAATATCTCTGCCACTTTGAAAAGACAGAAAACAAAATTAACTTGAAAGTTCATCTGTGTTGGCAGAAGTCATTCTTGATAAAGTTGAACTGTAATTTCCAACACAATCCACTGCTTCTGTGACGTCACATTATGTAGGTAGCACACGTGACTCCTTAAACAGTGGATCATAATTTGCAAAAAGTAATTATAAGCATGTAAGAATGGCAGGCCTGTTGTGGCATATCTAAGAGCATAAACATACCGGGGTTGCCACAATTAAACCTCGGTACAAATATTAAGTGTTTGTAGTGCATGACAGAGAAATTGTCATGTTGCGACTACCCTTTAAAGGTAGTATAGAAAGTAAAAATGCAAGAGAGAAGCGGAAGGCAAAAGATGAAAACCGGGTCATGTCATGTCCTAAAATTCAGATGGTTCCTTCGTTCCTAATATCTATTTTCTGAACTTAAACATTACAATCCGTCATTTAACTTGGACTAAAGGTAAAAACGTCTCCATACACGCAGGCTGCCTCCTCAGATGCTCCAACTGCTTTGGCGCCATGGTACGATAAGAACTCAGTCGCAAGAGATAAACACTGCAATGGTGTCGTGGCACCCTTCAGGAGGGCTGCAAGATCATCGAAGCAAAATAAACAATAGTTATTCTAATGGTAATAGCTGATACACTACATTGTGCCATATACAGTGGCAAATATACAAAAGTAACGGTCTCCTCTGTCAGCACTGGAACACCAGTGCTGAAGTGGTCGTCAGCACTGGAAGTACAGTGCTGAGCCGGCGTCAGCACTGGAAATCCAGTGCTGAGGCAGCTTCAGCACTGGAACCCCTCCTGTCAGCACTGGAAACCGAGTACTGAGACTACAATCGGCACTGAAGTTCCAAATACTAGTAGTTTTCTACCTGTAACTAACCTATTGTTCGTAAAAACAAAAACAAGTGAGCTCTTTACCACACACAGAGTAGGTGATAGTTGTCTACCCGTAACTGCTTATTGTTTGTAAAAAAAAAGACGCTACTTTGCCGCACAATTAGAATGTGTTGTCAACCTGTAATTATAACTACCTATTGTTTGTATAGTCTTCATGTAGTGTCAATGTCCGCTAGGCAAGGTCTCATGGGGCCCTAATAAGTTATTTTTGTAGTATTGATAACAGAAACGGGCGTATGCTACACGAACATTATGTTCAGCACTGGGACGTTCCAGTGCTTTACAAACGTCAGCACTGGAAGCCCAGAGCTGAAGTTTTTACAGCACTGGTCTTCCAGTGCTGAAAAGTTCCCGAGCACTAGTAAATCCAGTGCGGAACCCGTTACTTTTGTATATCAGCACTCGGTTCCAGTGCTGACGACGGTTTCAGCACTGGTACCCGAGTACTGGATTTCCAGTGCTCGGAGAAGTTCAGCACTGGAAATCCAGTGCTCGCATTGGGTTCAGCACTGGAATTCCAGTGCTGAGGGAGCTTCAGCACTGAAACAAGGCCGTTCAGCACTGGAAAACCAGTGCTGACGTTTCTTCAGCACTGGAAAACCAGTGCTGAGGCCGATTCGACCCATTGATTCAGCACTGGGACACCAGTGCAGAACCCGTTACTTTTGTATACTTGCTATACAGTGGATCGGTGCTGTCTCTGTAAAACTTTCCCGTGCATGCACTCTAGGATCTGTCAGACTTTAATCTACTATAATTACCTTATTGGTATTTCTCTTGGGGTATTGAGTACCTTCAAACAAACACAAACAGTAATTACCTGCAGTATTATGGGTGCCATCCTCCGTAGTGACCGCTGGCTCAATACTTTCGCCAGCCAGGGAACGAATTTAGCCAGCGGTCACTACGGAGGATGGCACTCAGACTATACCCAGGCTATGTCAGTAGTGATGTGCCTCTTTTTAATGAGTTATTCTAATTACCTCCATGAAAAATTGGGATATAGTTTTGGGTGTGTCTATCTGTACATGTCTGTGTTTCCAGCCATTCTAGTCAGCACAACTGTAGAACCACTACATGGGTTGTATTATGATATTTAGTATGTGGGCAGGCCTACTGAAGACAATGGTCAAGGTCAACTTTAGCCCCCCTGCTATACTTCATTAACTTCCGGTTTTTGTATCTTTTGTCCTGGACATGCTGTGGTTTTGATTTTTTTTTTGGTAGCTTTTCATGCAAGGAAGAAACGGTGTAGGATTGGGATTACTCTGGTACTTCCAGGGGCGCTATTGTATCGTTCAAGAATAACTCAACAAAGGAACAACCCCTTTCCACACACATCAGTACAAATTTTGCAAATGTGGACTTCATTTGCATAATCAATGAGGAAATTCTTTGATTCCAACGTTTTTCATCATAGGACATAATACAAGTAACTTATGCAATTTATGGTAAGCGGAACATTGACAGACAGATACCAATCATGCGAACACGTGCCTAATTAACTTAATTATGTAAAAGTGTCAATTCTCTAGTGGTAAATGGTGGCAATTACATACTTGTGACATGTTTAACTAAAAGGGTACATCACTGCGTCTATATTATGTAAATGTGCAAGTCATTTGCATGATTTATGATGAAATGTAAGCATTGAACTTTACCAAAGTAAATGACTTTACACGTACGATATATGTATATGTAGTGAAGACCATAGTTTAAGATTTTGCAAATTAACCCTATTTTTATAACCAATAAAACAAGAAGAAACAAAGAAAAAAGGCTCTAAATATTTCATGGAAGTATGAGGTCAGAACGATTGCTGCTGCTTTCACTTGATATTTGAATCATGTTTTTAAAGTGAGATTTGCACCATACCTTGTGCCGTGGCCCGTTTTACTCCCCGTTTCACAAGCTCTGCTATTATCTGTTCTGCCACAACCTTTGTTTCCGCCTTTCCCATCATTTCATAAGCCTAACATGCAAAAAAGAGCTTGTCTGTGTTAAACAGCATTAACATCCACTATACTTATTCAGAACGAAAACTGCTTTTTGTTAGGTGGATTTTTGTTACTTTCTTCAGATCTATACCAAAGTCTGGTCACTAAATATCCATAACTCAGGTTAGCTGAAATTAAAATCCCCATCTGATAATTTAGATTTAGGTTTATACAGTTCTTTTAGCCCTTCTCACTGGGTTAAGGTACTGATGAGGTACGTTGAAGTTTGACAACGCAAAGGTTCCTTCATCCTGCCTTGAACAGGCGTCTCTGGGCAGTAGTATATAGTCAACAGAATGAGTCCCATTATTCAGGCGGTGCAAGGTGGTGCAGGTCAGAGGTCAGATATTTAGTCAGGCGCGGGTCAGAGGTCAGAGGTCAAATATGATTTATTCAGGCGTAGGTCATGGGTCAGAGGTCACATAACTATTCAGGCGGCGCAGGTCAGGGGTCAGATATCATATATTCAGGCGGAGCAAGGTAACTATGACAACCCCCCCGCCCATCTTGTGAGACACGCCCTTATTTGGTCTAGTTGTCACAAAGAAAAAAAAACACATGACAACGACCGTCTGATTTTTTCGTTCTTTTATTCTCTACTTTTAAAAGTCAGCATCCAACGTGAACTTTTGCTGTTCAGAGGAAGACATCACCCCCATCTTCTGGTACTCTCCCACCTTCTTCTCAAAGAAGTTGGTCTTTCCCTCCAGAGAAATGTTCTCCATGAAGTCAAAAGGGTTCTCGCTATTGTAAATCTTACTGCACATGAGTTCTCCCAGCAGCCTATCTGCGACAAACTCAATGTACTGTTTCATCAGGTCCTGATTCATCCCAATCAGCTTCACAGGAAGCGCTTCCGTCAGGAACTCTTGCTCAATCTTAACAGCATCGTCGATAATCTGGTGAATGCGCTCCTCACTAGGCTTATTGATCAGATAGCTGACCATCAGACAGGCAAAGTCGGTGTGCAGACCCTCGTCTCTACTGATCAGCTCATTAGAGAAAGTTAGCCCGCCGTTATGAAACATTGCTTTGGAGTAACTATACGTGTTGCTCCGGAGTAAAAACACTGCTCCGGAGTAAAAGAAAACTGCTCCGGAGTAAAATAAACTGCTCCGGAGTAAAAGAAAACTGCTCCGGAGTATGCTCCGGAGTAAGTGAGTAAGTATATTTGTTGTAAGTATGTATATTTGTCATGTACGTACGAACATATACCATCTATATGTACATGCAGTGAAACATTGCTTTGGAGTAACTATACGTGTTGCTCCGGAGTAAAAACACTGCTCCGGAGTAAAAGAAAACTGCTCCGGAGTAAAATAAACTGCTCCGGAGTAAAAGAAAACTGCTCCGGAGTATGCTCCGGAGTAAGTGAGTAAGTATATTTGTTGTAAGTATGTATATTTGTCATGTACGTACGAACATATACCATCTATATGTACATGCAGTGAAACATTGCTTTGGAGTAACAATACGTGTTGCTCCGGAGTAAAAAAAAACTGCTCCGGAGTAAAAGAAAACTGCTCCGGAGTAAAATAAACTGCTCCGGAGTAAAAGAAAACTGCTCCGGAGTATGCTCCGGAGTAAGTGAGTAAGTATATTTGTTGTAAGTATGTATATTTGTCTAAGTATATTTGTTGTAAGTATGTATATTTGTCATGTACGTACGAACATATACCATCTATATGTACATGCAGTGAAACATTGCTTTGGAGTAACAATACGTGTTGCTCCGGAGTAAAAAAAAAACTGCTCCGGAGTAAAAGAAAACTGCTCCGGAGTAAAATAAACTGCTCCGGAGTAAAAGAAAACTGCTCCGGAGTATGCTCCGGAGTAAGTGAGTAAGTATATTTGTTGTAAGTATGTATATTTGTCTAAGTATATTTGTTGTAAGTATGTATATTTGTCATGTACGTACGAACATATACCATCTATATGTACATGCAGTGAAACATTGCTTTGGAGTAACAATACGTGTTGCTCCGGAGTAAAAAAAAAACTGCTCCGGAGTAAAAGAAAACTGCTCCGGAGTAAAATAAACTGCTCCGGAGTAAAAGAAAACTGCTCCGGAGTATGCTCCGGAGTAAGTGAGTAAGTATATTTGTTGTAAGTATGTATATTTGTCTAAGTATATTTGTTGTAAGTATGTATATTTCTCATGTACGTACGAACATATACCATCTATGTACATGCAGTGAAACATTGCTTTGGAGTAGCTATACGTATTGCTCCGGAGTAAAAAAAAAAAAAACTGCTCCGGAGTAAGTGAGTAAGTATATTCGTGTTAAGTAACGCATACGCATTTGCTATGTACGTGCCTGTTATGTACTAGGCATATATCAACACAACAATACAAAAGACAGAAGTGTACGGTGATCCTGTTTCTTAAGACTTTACTATCACTTGACGTCCATAAAAAATGTATCAAGGAATTCATAACCAATGCACATCTCGTCCGATCCTGTATGTCAAGCATGGTATGACATCAGGAAAGAAAAGTTGTACTGCAGGCGATATGGCGACCTCACATTACTTCAGGACGAGGTAACCATATTTTTTCATCAATGTCTGTTCCGAGACCCAGTTCTTGCTGTGTACAATCTCATTACTGTAACGAGGCAACGCAGCGAACTCTATTAGATAAAACTTTTTGCCAGCGCGCTTCGTCTGTTTGATGACACTTTGAGGAACATCGCCTGGCTGGTGAGGTAGTGCGATGGTCAAGTCTCGATAAAGTGTCCACTCCTCCTCGTCACCGCTGTGGTAGCCGCTGTCGTAGCCGGTACATTCACTTTCATCAGACGAAACCGTCCCGGAGGACACATCTGTCCCGGTATCACTCTCGGAACCACTTTGTTCGCTGTCGGTTTCTTCTGTGGAGTCTCCCTGCTCGGAGCCCATCACAGATTCGGCATCTGATACGCTTCCTTCATCCTGTGACACCGTCGAACCCCCTTCTTCGGAACCAACCGTGTCAGTATCGTGTTCAGACGACACGTCGGAGTCGTCGAAAACATCGCGCTCCCGGTAAGAGCCCGTCTCGGCATCAACGACGACTTCTCCCGAGGCAACACCTGACTCGTCTCGGTGTTTTCTTTCCAGATGACGCTCGAGGTTGAACGCACGATCAAATTCCCGATCACAAATTTCGCAGACGTGAGGCATACTTTTTGTTCGGCGGACAGAAGGGAAATGATAAGGTATTGATGTGCACACATATATTTGTCGCGCATGAAAGTTTTTAAGGGATCGGTCGTTTATCTTGTATGCATCATGCATCTACGTATGCCGTTACTGCATACGTGGTATTGAAATATTGTTGTCATGAATGAAACGTAGATGCATCCAGGGTGCATACAAGATAAACGACCGATCCCTTAAAAACTTTCATGCGCGACAAATATATGTGTGCACATCAATACCTTATCATTTCCCTTCTGTCCGCCGAACAAAAAGTATGCCTCACGTCTGCGAAATTTGTGATCGGGAATTTGATCGTGCGTTCAACCTCGAGCGTCATCTGGAAAGAAAACACCGAGACGAGTCAGGTGTTGCCTCGGGAGAAGTCGTCGTTGATGCCGAGACGGGCTCTTACCGGGAGCGCGATGTTTTCGACGACTCCGACGTGTCGTCTGAACACGATACTGACACGGTTGGTTCCGAAGAAGGGGGTTCGACGGTGTCACAGGATGAAGGAAGCGTATCAGATGCCGAATCTGTGATGGGCTCCGAGCAGGGAGACTCCACAGAAGAAACCGACAGCGAACAAAGTGGTTCCGAGAGTGATACCGGGACAGATGTGTCCTCCGGGACGGTTTCGTCTGATGAAAGTGAATGTACCGGCTACGACAGCGGCTACCACAGCGGTGACGAGGAGGAGTGGACACTTTATCGAGACTTGACCATCGCACTACCTCACCAGCCAGGCGATGTTCCTCAAAGTGTCATCAAACAGACGAAGCGCGCTGGCAAAAAGTTTTATCTAATAGAGTTCGCTGCGTTGCCTCGTTACAGTAATGAGATTGTACACAGCAAGAACTGGGTCTCAGAACAGACATTGATGAAAAAATATGGTTACCTCGTCCTGAAGTAATGTGAGGTCGCCATATCGCCTGCAGTACAACTTTTCTTTCCTGATGTCATACCATGCTTGACATACAGGATCGGACGAGATGTGCATTGGTTATGAATTCCTTGATACATTTTTTATGGACGTCAAGTGATAGTAAAGTCTTAAGAAACAGGATCACCGTACACTTCTGTCTTTTGTATTGTTGTGTTGATATATGCCTAGTACATAACAGGCACGTACATAGCAAATGCGTATGCGTTACTTAACACGAATATACTTACTCACTTACTCCGGATCAGTTTTTTTTTTTTTTACTCCGGAGCAATACGTATAGCTACTCCAAAGCAATGTTTCACTGCATGTACATATAGATGGTATATGTTCGTACGTACATGAGAAATATACATACTTACAACAAATATACTTAGACAAATATACATACTTACAACAAATATACTTACTCACTTACTCCGGAGCATACTCCGGAGCAGTTTTCTTTTACTCCGGAGCAGTTTATTTTACTCCGGAGCAGTTTTCTTTTACTCCGGAGCAGTTTTTTTTTTACTCCGGAGCAACACGTATTGTTACTCCAAAGCAATGTTTCACTGCATGTACATATAGATGGTATATGTTCGTACGTACATGACAAATATACATACTTACAACAAATATACTTAGACAAATATACATACTTACAACAAATATACTTACTCACTTAGTCCGGAGCATACTCCGGAGCAGTTTTCTTTTACTCCGGAGCAGTTTATTTTACTCCGGAGCAGTTTTCTTTTACTCCGGAGCAGTTTATTTTACTCCGGAGCAGTTTTCTTTTACTCCGGAGCAGTTTTTTTTTTACTCCGGAGCAACACGTATTGTTACTCCAAAGCAATGTTTCACTGCATGTACATATAGATGGTATATGTTCGTACGTACATGACAAATATACATACTTACAACAAATATACTTAGACAAATATACATACTTACAACAAATATACTTACTCACTTACTCCGGAGCATACTCCGGAGCAGTTTTCTTTTACTCCGGAGCAGTTTATTTTACTCCGGAGCAGTTTTCTTTTACTCCGGAGCAGTTTTTTTTTTTTACTCCGGAGCAACACGTATTGTTACTCCAAAGCAATGTTTCACTGCATGTACATATAGATGGTATATGTTCGTACGTACATGACAAATATACATACTTACAACAAATATACTTAGACAAATATACATACTTACAACAAATATACTTACTCACTTACTCCGGAGCATACTCCGGAGCAGTTTTCTTTTACTCCGGAGCAGTTTATTTTACTCCGGAGCAGTTTTCTTTTACTCCGGAGCAGTTTTTTTTTACTCCGGAGCAACACGTATTGTTACTCCAAAGCAATGTTTCACTGCATGTACATATAGATGGTATATGTTCGTACGTACATGACAAATATACATACTTACAACAAATATACTTACTCACTTACTCCGGAGCATACTCCGGAGCAGTTTTCTTTTACTCCGGAGCAGTTTATTTTACTCCGGAGCAGTTTTCTTTTACTCCGGAGCAGTGTTTTTACTCCGGAGCAACACGTATAGTTACTCCAAAGCAATGTTTCACTGCATGTACATATAGATGGTATATGTTCGTACGTACATGACAAATATACATACTTACAACAAATATACTTACTCACTTACTCCGGAGCATACTCCGGAGCAGTTTTCTTTTACTCCGGAGCAGTTTATTTTACTCCGGAGCAGTTTTCTTTTACTCCGGAGCAGTGTTTTTACTCCGGAGCAACACGTATAGTTACTCCAAAGCAATGTTTCATAACGGCGGGCTAACTTTCTCTAATGAGCTGATCAGTAGAGGCGAGGGTCTGCACACCGACTTTGCCTGTCTGATGGTCAGCTATCTGATCAATAAGCCTAGTGAGGAGCGCATTCACCAGATTATCGACGATGCTGTTAAGATTGAGCAAGAGTTCCTGACGGAAGCGCTTCCTGTGAAGCTGATTGGGATGAATCAGGACCTGATGAAACAGTACATTGAGTTTGTCGCAGATAGGCTGCTGGGAGAACTCATGTGCAGTAAGATTTACAATAGCGAGAACCCTTTTGACTTCATGGAGAACATTTCTCTGGAGGGAAAGACCAACTTCTTTGAGAAGAAGGTGGGAGAGTACCAGAAGATGGGGGTGATGTCTTCCTCTGAACAGCAAAAGTTCACGTTGGATGCTGACTTTTAAAAGTAGAGAATAAAAGAACGAAAAAATCAGACGGTCGTTGTCATGTGTTTTTTTTTCTTTGTGACAACTAGACCAAATAAGGGCGTGTCTCACAAGATGGGCGGGGGGGTTGTCATAGTTACCTTGCTCCGCCTGAATATATGATATCTGACCCCTGACCTGCGCCGCCTGAATAGTTATGTGACCTCTGACCCATGACCTACGCCTGAATAAATCATATTTGACCTCTGACCTCTGACCCGAGCTTGACTAAATATCTGACCTCTGACCTGCACCACCTTGCACCGCCTGAATAATGGGACTCATTCTGTTGACTATATACTACTCTGGGCCTTTAATTGGTATCGCGGTGCCTCAAACGAACTGAAACGTGCCTTTTTGCAAAGGCGCTGTATTTTGAAATTTAAATAAACGCAAGTGGCAAAATACCCTTACCGTGCCTCCACAGTGCCCTCACAATGGCACCACCTAACCTGTAACTATCAAAACGCGAATGTCAGCTTCAAGCTTCAACGTATGTTTTATGATGTGTTACCTATATTGCACCAAGTATCAAAAGTGTACATCCTTTTATCACTGCAAGTCTTTTCCGATGCAGTACACACCGCGAACGTTGGGAGCTAATAGGCAGCAATGGGTACAAAGCAAATGCAGGTGGCGTCGGGCGTGGCGTAACTGGTAGAGCGCTCGACTCGGCTCGGAATCTAGAGGTCTTGACTACGATACCCGCCGTGCCCCCGACGTTGTTCCCCTGGGAAAGGCTCTTTACACGACCTTCCTCACTTCACCCAGGTGTAAAAATTGGTACCTGACTTCGGTCGGGCGCCGGTATCTTTACCTTCTGTCTGTACCGTGTATGTGGCACTGTTAATATATGCTGTCAAACTTAAGTGCAATGCCACATTGTCCTCGTCTGTCCAAAAGCAAATAGAAAAGAAAAGCAAACGCGAATGTTCCCCAACAGGTGGCATTCATTCTGAAAGATGTAAATTTTAAGGTTTGTTTGCTCTATTATCATATATTTATCATTATCATATATCATTACTAATACATGGCAAAAACTTCATACTATAACAAAGTCAGTTATATGGTTCGTTTAGGTCATTTTTTCTATAAGTGAACAAACGACCGCAATGAAGAATTGGCTATAAAAGTGCAAACTCCAACGTACCTCACCAGTACCTCAGTGAGACAGGGACTTAAGAAGTCGATTTGTCTCGATGGCATTGTCAGTCAATGGCATTGCCTGTTCACACTGCTGTTTGGTAGTTAGTATGAAAGGAGGGCAAGCAGAAACTATGAAACATTAACAGGGAAGAGAAAGGCGAACACATTATTCAAGTCAAACAAATAGACTTACCTTGACTCCCACCAAACTGCGCATGGCTACACTGCGGTTGTAGCTGTCATCATTGTCGCCCATTCTGTCCAAACTAATTGAAGACGAAGATCACTTTATGGTTGTATGTCCCAAATATTCGGATATACGCAATTCTCTATACACAAGGCTGTCATTTCATACACATGTACAATGATTTATCTCAATGGACCTGAAGTGCAAATTTAAATACATAATGATATGTGACAACCCCTGCATGGCAGATATAGGAAGATATATCAAAGAATATTTAGACGTAAGGAATTATTCCAATGATTGTAAAAGCCTCCAATAATTGTAAAAAAAAAACCTTATCCCACACTAAAACTTATGTATTAGTTAGATAAGCCTTGAGATAAGCTGTAGAACTGTAGTTATGTAGATGCCATACTTTGTACCTTGTACAATTGTTGTACTCTCCAAGCAGAGGTTGAGTCGCGGAGAGTACAATTGTTGTGCAATTAAGTTATTATCAAAGCCCAACGCTTCTTTCATGCACCAGCACTTTTTACACGAACGCAGCATCCCTGATGATCATATAGCATTAGTTGCCACAACATGATCTGATATGTTATTACTTTTTTGTTTATTTGCACAAAAAGAAATGATAAAATGTGATAGATAATCAAAACACGTGTTGCGTGGAGGAGGTCATATGCTTATACTATGTCCCCTCCCTGTACCAATTAAAATTGGTTATGTTATCAATTACCAATTCTTAACGAATAATCATAAAGTAATACAAGTAATACACTGTACTACAATCAACATCATTGGTGTGGGGGATGTTGGGGTGGCTTGATTAGACGTGAGTTCGAGTCCCCATCTTGAAATACAGACGAAGGTATTCCATTTCTTGAAATTAAGAAATTTTATAGGAATTCATGTTATTTAGGTGCCGTCTTGCTAAACAAATATCCCATCAGACGATGGTATATAACAAAATAATGTGATTTAAGCTTAGGCACCATAGGAGCGGATTTCACATTCCTGTAATTTTTGAAAGTCTTAGAAGTTCATGATTTTTAACGCAACTAATCAGTTATTATTTCAAAACCAACCAGGACCACGTGCATGTAGGTGCAGTTTACAGGTGGTGTTTTCATAAACATGTCACGACGACCTAAGTAAAATACCATTACATGTAGTGTTGTCAGGGAATAATTGGAGAAACGGAACTGCTAAAGCTAGGCTACTACCAACCAAATCCACCGTTAACAAAGCCGTTAGACATATACGGATATGCTACCATTCATCGTGCACATCGTCTCGTTCCTCTTCTTAACCCTATTCAGACCTGGCTTTTTTTGTCAATCTCTGCCGAAGGGGGGATGCTTTTGAGGTCAGTGGGTGGCAACTCCTGTAACTTCTAACTTATCATGTGATCACCGAATTTTGTAGGGAATGTTGTAGACAACAATTATGAGGGTTGTAGAAACTGTGAAGTCATTATGACGTAATATGACTTATTATGATATGATATATTTATGTGATTGTATTGGAGCCAGGGAAAGGGTATTCCAAGAAAACTTCGAGGTGTGCTACAAAAATGTAACAGCCAGACTGAGTGTAGATAATAGAATGATAATGTCTGCTACGACTTTTGTTGCCAATAGCCAAAATGTCGTCATACATATTTAAAATACCACAATGGGTCCGCCATCTTGGGTCCGTCAACTTGAATTTTAAACTACTTTTTTTTCAGCAAATAATCGCAAAAGATAATGAAAATAGATTATTTAAACGTTTATTTAAATGTTTTTTATGAAAAGATACCAGGCAGTTACGAATTTTAAGGGATGATAAGCTAGTTATACTTGATCTGGTGAAATGGTTCACCATGGTGTATTTTTCCGATGACGTGATCAAACTAACATAATTTATGAATAACATTAAGTTTTCATTTATGAAGGAAAATAGCAGTAATGTAGCAAGTAAACCTGAAAATACATTGTTAGAACCAGAATTAGCGATTTTCGTCTGTGCCCGTCAACAACCGGTGACCATGGCAACACGGAAAAATTGAAAATCGAAAAAACTTATTAAAATTTTTGGCAACTTAATTCTGGGAAAAGTCACTAAATTTGGTCGCTCTAGCGTAAGCCGCTCTGGCGTTATGCAACACGAAAGTTGGCGTGAGCCTCAATCACACACACACACACACACACACACACACACACACACACACACCACACATCCCGTCTGAAGAGGGTTACAAGTCTAGTATAGTCAAGTCAAAATGTATTGCACAGCAAGTGTCGCAGGTACAATGTAGGGCAAAGTAATATACATTATGCGAGGCCTTACGCCGAGACAAGCTGGACATCAGCATGTGCAGCTTGTTCTGTTAGTATAGACATCAAATGATGACTCATTCGTTTCTTTACACCAATATTAGTTCGGGTTTATAGCCCCATTGGCCCTGCACATATATGTAATAGATTTAGGCTACGCGTGTACTTGACACAAGAGACCTGGCAAGAATTTTCTTCACAGACTTGTATGACATGATAAATGTTAAACGCTTGACTTAAACTCATGAAAAATATAACTAAATAGTGAAACAATTACCTCAGTGTGTACCAACGATGTCTGCAACTATGTTCAATGCAGCCTGAAAAAGGTTTCACTTTCAGCCTAGTGACAAAGCTAAAAATAGATTTGTTTGCTTAGTTCTTTTCATTGCAGATCGCTATTGGAGGACTTAAAACCAATATGTCAGAGAAAATGTGTGTCTCTTACGTTTGGTACGTTTGAATTCACAGCATCTCTAGTCACCCGACTTTTGTATTGCAAAACGTATCGGCCAAAATAAGCACTGAACTTGTTTGAAAAGTGTACTTTGATATACCAACGTACTAGCAATCACTAAATGTATACGTGGCACTTATCGCCTGGCAAGAATTTGCTTCGCAAATTTAAGTCTTGCACGTAAATGTCTAACGCTTGACTCAGACTCGTGACAAGTATAGAGAAACCTTTACCTCAATGTAGACCCGGACCAATTTCTGCAATGTCAGAGAGCTGAAAAACGGTCTTTCGCGTTTAGCTTAGTGAGAATACTAAAAAATACCTTTGTTGTATAGTTCGCTTTATTGAAGATCGCTCTTGGGGTAGGTACAAAATTTCAGAGCAAACTTCTGGCTTTCAACTTTATTGTGTTTGAATTTACAACATTTCCCCTCATCCAGACTTTGCATTGTAAGATAATCCCTGCCATACTTTGTTGAAAACAATCACAGGACTAACTTGGCAATTTTACTTCAATATATTGACACCCCTACGGTAGTCTTGACAGTGGTCATTTCCTGTTTCTTTGTCATGCTCTAGGCCCACACCTCATACCTGACAAAAGCTCTTTGGTGTAAAGAAGAAGGGTAAGTATTTTTCACAAGGCAGGCGGAAAGGTCGAGCCTTGACAATTGATCCATTGCTCCACTCCGGCATACCTGCAATTAACAGACCACAAAGTCAACCATAGTTCCCACAGCGTAAATCCAGTATGTTTGGAACGGCATTAGGGGACGTTACGATATTTATCAGGGGGTGGGCTGGTGCACTGGAGCGGAGGGGCCATAAAAATACCACCTAAAGTTCTTGCTATTTTGTAAAAAAAATTCAATATACTTAGTTTAGTCTAGTCTACCAGCACATTTTGCCCCCCAAGATGCAAAAAAATGGGCAGGCGTTTCAGAGGGTCGGGATTTAGAAACATTCCCTGGGCTGGAGTCAACTGACCTCTCTTTGGACGCCTCACGCCTAAATTTGGTGCTGGACATGGAGAAACTATGTTGGGGGGTCATCAAAAACAGAAGCTGAAACCCTTGTGAATTTTCTCTTAGAAATGTCAATGCCTTAGATTAGTATGTCAGCAAAATTTGCCCCTACAAATTAAGGAAATGGCGTTTCAGGGGGTCACAATTTACTAAGGGAGCATGGCCCCGGACCCCCTAGAATTGTCGTGCCTTCAAATTCAGAACTCCACATATTACAGGTTTGTATACATGTTATCAAACTGTAAAGCCGGCTGTCCATGGTATAAAACTTGGGAAGACTTGGACTCTGATTGTAGACACATGTATATAGATGCCATTTCAGAGGGTTGAATCGTACGGGATGCATGCCTCGGAACTAGAAAGTTCTTGCCTGCGGTGCTCGTCTCGCGCATTTGGCGAGTCAAAACAAATCTACAATAGAACACCCAAATAAAAGCCCCTTGCTATGATGTAGGTAACATGATACAAAGTCAACATTCCGATTCAACTCCAAGGAGGGAAACAAGAAGGCGTCAAGCAAACGTTCGTCTTACATGAATAGGTTCAATTACCATTTCAAATGCAAAACGCTGTATAAAAGGTGTGGAGGTTACGTAACGTTGCAGTATAGCTTTGGACGCTGGGAGGAGCCGCTGAATCGACGGAATTCTTGTTACGTCGTCTCTTAAACACCAACAAAAGAAGAACAAGTTCGGACAATATGCCATATTGTAGCTCCAAGTCAGTGCGGCCTTACGCTGAAGCTTACGCCCCGAAAAGGCACACACGACTCGTCCCAACTTTGGCCTAGTCGAACATTTTACGGAAATAACTGACATGCCGAGTTAGGCGGGAGCTAAAAACGGACGAACAGCCGGGTTCTGCCGCAGTGAGCTGAGCTGCTGCATCTAACAACTAACGGAAGGTATTTCATGTTTTCTACTGTACAGATCTTCACTAAACTCCGTTTTACATCTTCAAGTACACATCACATCACATTACAAAGTCCCGCTCGAGGCTTTGCGTCTAGCGGGGCAGGTGCAGCAAACCGGTCAACGTGCCCTGACTGATCTATCATATACGTGTATGTATTTAACGCAGACCTAATCATTGCATTGTGCGAAAAGCGGTCTTGAACGCTTAAACTTGTTTCTGTGTAACACCTTAACTGGAATTTACCGCAAAGTAAATGCCATCGATAAAAGATCTGCAAGTTGATCTGGATCAATACTGAGGAACACCCCTCCTGTTGGGGTAAAACGCCCAGGAGAAATGTATCACAATCTAAATCGTCGACCAAGAATAGAGGCGCGCCTACACTGGCTACAGTATTGTTATCATTCTTGTGTTGAGGCCTGGGCGGCTGGCCAACGCCAGTTTGTGCTGCCGCTGCTGTTCACGTTATTCCGCCCGAGAAAATCTAGCAGTCCTTTGTATGGGTCCCGTGTAGAGGCAACCTGGGTATCATCCTCCGTAGTAATCATCGGCTCAATCTTTTGGCCTGGTAACTTCGCGGTGATCATATTTTAGCAAGCTTAAGCGAAAAGATTGACCCAGCGGTACCTGCGGAGGATGGTACCCAGGCTAATGTTGAGATGCTGGTTCTAGCTTTGGTCTTTCAAGTGACGTAACGTTATATACGTTATATACTGGCTTGAGATTCTGTTGGTGTCACTGACGTTGCTGACATTTGTCTCCGGCGTTGGGAGTGAGAGTGATGCCCAGGAAATAACAGTGAAGAAAGGTTTATTAGGTTTAAAAGGGGGTTCGCATGTCACGTCGAGCGTCTATGAAAAAAATCAGTTGCCCTAAGCTACCCTAGAAACCAGACTTTAGCCAGTCCCGACAGATAATCTATTCGGCAGCCAAGGCAGAGCTTCCCGCAGACTTTAGATAAGGAGGTGACATGTAGGGTAGGATTTTGCCCGCCCTGGTATTTGATGATGCCCGTTGATAGGAAAATGGTGAAATATAACATTTGATCAAACTTGAACCGGTCATGCCTTACAGCTGGGTATGGCGTATGTGTGAAGCCAAAAAGGTTGGTGGCCCGAGGCCTGGTTATGGCCTACATAGCTGTACGTAGTTCGACATGTTCGGGTCATCAGGGTACTGCATTCCGCGCGAGAGCTGCCAGAGGGTCTGCATGCCGCTTTTCCGTAAGGCATAGGCTGTTTTGTTCTTCCGTATCATGATATCAGTAGGGAAGGCCATTTGAATCACGTACTTTGTTGCGATGCGACCAAATTTTGCGAAATTGCCTGACGTTGAATTTAATTCTGATGTAGGGTTCTTCTGAATTCTGCGTTGTCGGCCAGCCATATAAAACACCCCCATACAGACCCTCCATTTAGGGGAACAGCTGAGACGGTGTGTTTGGGTTAAGAGTTGTACGGATGATGTCCACTTGTGCTGTTTGATGTCAGAAAGTATAAGTTGGTTTTGTACATATACTGTGCTTCTTCATTCTTAACGGTACCGGTAACTTAGTTTTAGCGACTTAAGCGATCACTATTCAAAATTTCACCATCGCAATCATTTCATCACTCCAAGACTAACTAGTAAAAATGTTTTCACCGCCGGAGTTAAATCAAATGTCGTAAGGTAGCAGACTTCTTTCGAATTCCCACAACCTGTAAAATCACCGAGCGCAATATTAGATGTATGCACAGAACAAAACAGGCCCGGTCTGTAGTCTTGGCTGATGTAAAATGGCCAGCATAGCAGAGGGCCCACAATTGTCATGTCGAGCTGTCGTAATCTGCCGAAGCGAACCTAGCGGCTGTAAGGAGAATAACCAAGTTTGCCAGCGGCGTTCGGCACACTAGGGTTTGACTGGCCGCACAGTTGGGAATGAAAAGTGGTAACCTGTCCGGCGACTGACTCTCCTGACCAGTCATTCCTCCTTTTGCCGAATCCACGTACGGATATTTTCTAAGCAGTAGTTCAGCTCCGGTTGTTTTTGACATGTTTTAGGAATTCGTTTTAGAAACATCTATTTTGCACCTTCTCAAAACGCCTAAAACACGACATCAAAAACAGCCGGAGTCGAACCTCTGCTTGGAGAGTACGTAAGAAGGCCAGGTGGCTGATACATTCCTGTTCGTTTTACCTGATACAGAGTTACTGACAGACTCAGACGACGACACCGAGCACCCAGCGAACGGCAGCCCCTCCAGACCCTTGCGATTTAGCCCCACCTAGCATAGGTAGACCACGCAAAACATATCTACATTAACTCTGTGAAGATACTGGCTGCTCGGCTGAAGATCTGCCCAAGGCTATGGAGGATAGGGAAGGATGGAGGAAGAGATTCATGTACATCTGTGCAACCAGCACGCCCGGATGATGATGATGATTGTAAACTCTCCACAACTCAGCCCAATAACAATACTAGTATAACAAATGTTCCATTCCTGTTTCTTCTACCCTAATACAGAGTTACTCCAGTCAGACTCAGACGAGACCGAGCACCCAGCGATGGCGGGCCAGCTGACGGACGAGCAGGTCGCGAAGATGAAGGAACAGTTCTCCACGTTCTCCCAGGACGGAAGCGGGATATTAAAATATAACAAATGTTACATCCCTGTTCGTTCTGTCTGATACAGAGTTACTGCCAGACCGACACCCAGCGATGGCGGGCCAGCTGACAGACGCGCAAGTCACGAAGATGAAGGAACAGTTCGCCGCGCTCTCCCAGGACGGCAGTGGGAAGGTCACGGCGGACCAGATGATCCAGGTGTACGGGGCGCTCGGCATCGCGCTGAGCGAAGAACAAAAGCAGGTATCATATCATAAAGATGTTATCTGATGCTACACTATTTCCTTACACAGTAAAGTGCTCAGCAACCGTTGAAGATTCCGATCAGTTCTCTGATCCTTCTCACGTTAGCACGCCTTGTCTGCTACTCTGACGGTGGGGATGACGATATATTCGTAGGTGATCCTTGAATATATCTACTTGTATTCCAGTTTAACATGACATTCACTCTGCAATGTGTTTATTTATTATCGCAATTCATTGGTTTGGCTGTTCGGCACACTATGGGCTATTAGTGTAAGCTGCAGTTAGTGTTGCTTACATGAAGATAGGATTTTTAAACCTCAGTGAGAGACGGATGCTCCACCAAATAGAATCATTTGAAGCGAAATAGATCATTGAGTATCGCACTTTAACAAGCTTTCACAGATTCACCTGATCCTCTGGACCTGGACCGTACCTGGACCTGAATTTTCTGTACCTGTACCCACCGGGTCCCACCCCAAAGTAACGGATGTTCTAACATGACGTCACCCTGTGCAGGAGATCCGTAAAACTGTGCTGTTGGTTGACCCGAGCGGAGGACCAATCAGCGCCGACGACTACCTGGCGCGGATGCAGATGACTGACTCGGCAATGGCCGCCTTCAAGATGTTTGACAAGGTAAGGTTGGGAGTAACGGGTATATGTGTAACCTGTACATCGTCATCGATGCAATTTTTTTGCAATAAATCAATATACATATTATATATAGTGTTTTAAAAGGACCCAGAGCTCTAATTATGTTCGAATATCTTGACATGCCACCGCGGTTATGCTCTTGGGAAATGCCATTTACACGACTTTGCTTTAGTTTATTTTATTCAGGTGAAAATGACTACCCAGCTTCGGATAGGGAACTCTCTCGGATATGAAGATAAATGGGGTCCGGTGTTTGAGATATCTCCGAATTCATCCGGTTAACTTGCCTTTAAAGCAGTTAAAGTTAAAAGTCCGTCCCGCAGCAAATGGTGCATCTCCATTTCTGTAGCCCTGAGCCAAACAGCTTTGTATAATCACTACAACAGGGGCTAGTCCACTTGTAGTGGTGTTTTTGTTCAATTACCAAACTCTTTATCGAGCGCTAAGCAGAGAAAGCAGCACGTACCTGGTTTTGTACCATGTTTAAAGTCTTTGGCATGACTCGGCCGGGGACCGAACTAACGTCCTATCGAATGCAAGGCTCTACGCACTTGGCCATTGTACCTTTTAAAAATTGCGTTTTGATATGGAACTTACTGTGCTTGTGACAATGAACCATTGGATGGATATTCCAGGACAACAGCGGGTTCATCGACAAGGAGGAGATCGTACAGGGCATGGCGCAGCTGGGGATGCAGGTCACGGAGGAGGAGGCGGAGGAGATGCTGCAGGAAGCTGACACGGATGGAGACGGGAGGGTAAGGGTTCCCCCCCCTTCACACACACACACACACACACACACACACACACGTACACACGTACACACTCACTCTCACACACACACACACACACACACACACGTACACACGTACACACTCACTCTCTCTCTCTCTCACACACACACACACACACACCTTCACACACACACACTCTCACAACCCACCAACACCACAAACACACACCCCACACTTACACGCGTACACAGGTGACGGAGGAGGAGGAGGAGGCGATGCTGAAGGAGGCTGTTACAGATGGAGACGGGAGGGTAAGGGTTCCCCCCCCCCCACACACACACACACCACACATATACACCCCCCCACACACACACACACACGTACACACATACACACAAAGGTGACGGAGGAGGAGGCGGAGGAGATACTGCAGGAGGCTGACACGGATGGAGACGGGAGGGTCAGACTCAACTCTGAAACTTCCCTAATCACATACACACATGCATACATACACACAGATGCACTCAAACAAACACACACACACGCGCGCGCGCGCACACACACACACACACACACAAAAAGCACACACGTTTTACCAGCAAACGCTTAGTAACAAGATTTCGGCCAGTCCTCTGGTCCCTTCGAAGATTTAAGGATTCCAGCTACCTTTGACCCGTTGCTGACGTCACACTTCCACTCAGGCCACGTGACATACGCTTTGGGTCATTTCAACCTGAGACGGGTCAGAGGACTGATTAAAGGTTGTTAGTGAACATTTCAGTTTGTGTGCGGAAATAACTTTAAAATCTCTAGAATCTTACATATAAACTTCATACGAATGACTAGCACTGGGAAAGACAACAATACACAAAATAGAATTTACATGCAATGAAATATAAATTTATGTACAATCATGAAATACTGGAGCAGACGAACCGATATCATCCTTCTACTCTTCGTTTTTTTTCCAGATTAACTATGAAGAGTTCGCGAAGACGTTCCAGTAACGAGGAAAGCTGGTTCGGGAGAACACGCTGTGGCCCCCATGATATACTGGAACAGTCCAGTGCAGATCCACCCCGCCCCGACTAGATTAGTCTAGTCCAGATGATAAATGTCACCAGAGTCAGAGTAGCCTTCTTTGCTACCGAACGTGCAATGATGAATGTGGAAAAACTGTTTGATGGAACTTTGCCTAAACAAGAGTGTATTACAACTGAATGAAAGTAACAAAAACGTCGACATGATCATGATGGCAAAGTTCCGATATTATTCTCACTGTTATGTATTGACTGTATATAACTTAGAATTGTTATCGAAGATCAGCAACAGAAGGCGACTTTGTTCTGTCTAATGTTAATTCTTCCATATTTGTTTGCTCTGCTTGTATATGCCAGCTTTTCTTGACAAATGACGTTAGATGTATTTCACGTGAAACACATTTATGTATGTTGTGATGTATTTGTTTACTTTGCACAGTTACACGTCTGTAGCTGTTGCCATATCGACATTGTGCGTATTTGTGTTACCATACTGAGCAATGTATTCTGGTATGTATTGATCAATGCATATAATACGAAGTCACTATCTTTTTGGTTTTATACATTACAAGTTGAACCTACCTTATCTTGTTATTATCTGTTTTGCACTTCACATTATATTGATATTTACAACATGTGAATGCGGCTTTGCTATGTTGTGAGAAAGTTTTGAAATATGCGCAATTCTCTCCGCCAATTGAGTTGTCCTGAATATTGCCCAACTTCCTGATGAATCAAGGATCACGCTTGAAAATGTGTGTGTGAAGCTACTGTCAATAACTACCTCTGTAAGGAGGCTTGAGTTGAGAGGAAATATTTCAAATAAAGCATTTACGGTTCGTCTGTATGTAAAAGAGACTTCTTCTTCTCTTCCTAAAGGGCGGCCGTTTTATGGGCTTTTGAGCTTCCAGTCATCCTCACACAATTTATGTCGTTATCATTTATTCTTATTTATTTATTGTTACCACTATAAATTGTTACCACTGCAAATAAAGAATAAACAAATAGATTTGAACAAAACTCTGAGGTGCCGCCCTAGTCTGGTCCGTATAAAACACGTGTCCGGATTGATGTACATCACGCCAGATCGATGTATTGTGCGCAAAGCGTATTTGGACGCCATGTTTCTGCGTAACGTGTAGTCGTTCACCGGAATTTACCGTAAACGCCATCGATGTAACTTAAGTGCATCAGATTCTAAAGCATCGACCGAGAATAGTATTGTTATCATTCTTGTCTTGAGGCTTGAGCGGCTGTACCCCGAATGTTGCAACGTCAGTTTGTATGGGGGGTTGAGGGAGGGGGGGGGGTTCTGGTTGCGGAGTTGTCGTCAATAATCATTTATGTTTTTTGTGTTCAAGAAGATTCTATTGGCTCCTCTAAACCTCATAAAATCCCAAACTTTCCCAAACTTTGATGCATACTTGTAGCTGCTAGGTGGTCTAGTGTTGTACATTCTATACATATGTATACCTACTCGGTCGATACAAGCGCAACAAAATAAAAATACGAATACAAACCATTTATACAATTTTAACCTAACGCAAGATTTATATTCCACTAACTGAATTCGACTTCTCGCTTCTTTTAGATGAGAATGTGGGTAACTTCACTAGCCTTTGCATCCGTCGTGGCTAAGCATAGAGCGCCCCCATAACACCCCATACTGGCCTCGTGTTAGAACTAGGTCAAGCGAATTACGTGCACATCACAGACCATAAAGGCATAACGATCGGAGGAAGCGGCTAGGTCGGTAGGTTTGGTTTTGGCATGTTGGCATGTTCAGGCGCAAGTTGTGCTTGTTTGCTTGCGCTTTTATCAATGTGTGGTTACACAATTTCATGTTATTGGTACTGCATCAAGCTTAACATCACTATTGTTCATGGCTTTGTACATAAAAAACAGTCTTGTCTGTAGATGTCGGTCAGCATACGGTTATTGTTATGGACACCATGTAGATACGCATTCTGGCTTGGGTCTCGCTAGTCATCGATGTAATACATGCCTTGCTCAATGCATGCCTTGCTTGCCTCTGTATCTGTATCCGTACAGCAGGTATAACCGCCCTTCTGCGTAACACACAGCTTCTGTATCTGTGTGGCCGGGATAATCACCCTTCTGCGTAACACACCAGCTTCACAGGCACGCGGCGCGACAGCAGCTGGTTATATCAGACTGAACGGCCCGTCATACCTAGCTTTTGCACATCTGGCTGCAGCTGCACCTTACCTCTCTGATCTGCCTTCAATATACGCTTTTGAGGATAAAGCTGGTCATAGCAGCGACGTTGCTGATATTTGTTTTCGGCGTTCTGAGAGTGATGCCTCGGAAATAAAGTTTGAAAGGAATTCGCCTGTCTCGAGCTTCTTCGTCCCTGTAGAGACCCAAGGCCATGGCTTTTTTCTGCTGTCTTGGTTTGTTCTGTGCCATAGTCTAAGTTGAGCCCCATGGACGACAAATAAGGCAACTCTTTGAAACATTGTCCCTTCAATACTGTCCGCTCTGCCTCATGTAGCGATGGCAGACCAACAACGAAACGAGGATGCGAAGGAAAAAACCCTGTCCGAGATGTCGGCAGAGCTCGGCGAGATGGACGAGAAGCTGTGTGCGCGGGAGGAGAAGCTAGGTGCGCTGTTAAGCGAGCTTCAGCAGAGTCGGGACAGGCTAGAGGCCGGTCAGTCATGTCAACGTTTAATACTCTACAGGCGAATTCTCGAGCTCGTCAAAACTTTACTTGTATCTACAGTGCATCTACCAGGCTCCACACAGTAGAAACTGGCCAACGGGCAGATAACATTTCAGCTAGCTGCAGAGGAGTTAGCCGGCCCAAAACGACTTTGCCAACTCCTCTGGTGTGTTATCTGTAGCTATTTGGCTAATTTCTACTATTTTCCAGCCACATGTGGATCATGGTAGAGGCTAGTACGATCTTCACACTCATGGTCTATGACACTACAGGACAAAACCCTGTACGAGACATCGCGGTTCGGGGTACCGGTCCAGTGGAGTGGGTGAAGATACGCCGATTTGGCAAAAGAAAGAGTGGATGATGCGTGCTGCCAGGGAATTGGTGAAATTTACAATTTGACCAAACTGAAACCAGTGGTGGGTATGGGTGGGGGTAGGGTGGGGCGCCAGACCGGCGGGTCATCCTGACCGCCTGGCCAAAATAGATGCCCAGGGCCAGACATGGCCAATGGTCAGTAGGGCAATACATTCCGCACGTTACTGGTGGCTGCTTGAGGGTCTGTGTGCTCTTTTCGGTAAGGCATAAGCAACTTTTTTTTATTTCCCGGATAATAGACAACCATAGGAAAGCTATTCATGTACTTTCTAGCGATGTGAAGAAATTATGCATAAATTTTCGGCCTTGATTTTTTTTGGGTAATATATAGGGTGTTCTTCTGAATATAGCGCAAAGCGTTGTCCTGACCCCCATGCAGACCCTTCTGCTTGTAGAACAAATACCTACTTTATTTTGGTCGAGCTCCCGATCGCACCAAACTTGAAAGCTGTCTTTATAAATTACTTCACTCTATCTTCCACCAGGGACTTGACTTCCTTCACTTCAGACAGGTTCGTGTCGGTTCTTAGGTTGGCTTGTATGTATTTGACTTTTGGTCGTCCACGCGTCTTTTTAATTCTCTCCACTGAGAACAGTTGGGACAGTATGTTTTTGCTTCCCGGACCTGCAGACGTATGGAAGTACGGCTGACGCCTACTTGTGTAGTTTGTGTGTGAAGTCAGAATAAGGTAGGTCGGTGCTGAGACGAGGTAGTTTATAAATGGCTTTCGTATACTGTCATTCTTGATTTGTTAGCGGTCACTCTTCAACCGGTAAAATTTCATCGTCGCAATCATTTCATCACTTTGAGGCCAGCTAGGGACTGTGGATGAGAGTGGTGCCCAGGAAAGCAGGTTCGTGGGTTTGTAAGAGTCTGTTGCGCTACTTAAAATGCTGCAACATGTTCGAATTTCCCAAAGGCTGTGTTCCTTCTTGTAGTCTCTACCGGACTTACCATAGCCTGGAGTACAGACTTGTTACCCTTGGTCCGCTCCCAGTGGTCGCTACCCTGCTGTCTGCGTCTGGAGCCGACCAAAGCTATCAACGCTGGACTCCGGGCTAGGCTAACTGCAAAGAGAATAATTTGCCAGGGGAGCTTGTCCACCGTAGAGTTTGACCGGCCACACAGATGGGGATGGAAAATGTTAACATTCCCGGCCCGCTGACTGACTCTTCTTTAGCCTTTTACTGAATTCTACAATCCATAATTTTACGTACCCCCTCGGGAAGGCCTGATGGAGGCTTTTACTGAATTCTACAATCCATAATTTTACGTACCCCCTCGGGAAGGCCTGATGGAGGCTAGGTTAGATTCCTGTTCGTTTTGCCTGATACAGAGTAACTGACAGAGTCGAGACTCAGACGGAACTCAGCGAATAGCAGCCCCTCCAGAACCGTGCGATTTAGCCCCGCCTATTGTAAATTCCTCACAATTCAGCCCCAATAACAGTAACAAATGTTAGATTCCTGTTCGCTTTGCCTGATACAGAGCTACTCGAGTCAGACTCAGACGAGAAACCCGAGCACCCAGCGATGTCGGGCCAGTTGTCAGAGGAAGCCATCGCCCAGATGCGCCAGCTGTTCGCCTCGTTCTGTAAGGACGGCAGCGGCAAGATCACGGCGGAACAGATGATAGAGGGATACAAATCCATGGGCGCTCCGATGGGTGAACAGGAGCAGCAGGTATGTTATCATAAAGTTGGCCATGTTAATTTGATTATATGGATAACATCCGCACACTGATCATTTTCATCTGTTTTAGAAGTTAGAATAAAAGTTTTTGACCATAATTTTAATCGTCCAAAGCAGTTGTAAAATCAGCACAAGTGCAGTAGATTCATCCGTGAATAGTTTCATCATGTTGGTACGATACTGAATCAAGAGACTCTTTTTACACAACCATTGATTTATTCATGCCGACGTTTCGGTGACCGTCTGTCACCTTCTTCAGGGCAATTCTGACTGGCAGTACAATGTGAACCAGTCAGAATTGCCCTGAAGAAGGTGACAGACGGTCACCGAAACGTCGGTATGAATAAAGCAATGGTTCTGTAAAAAGAGTCTCTTGATTCTGCAGTAGATTCAAATAACATATCGGAAAACGGATACCAATGTAATAATAGCACAAATTCCAAAAGTCAAAGAAGATGAGAGTCATGACGTCATACTCTGAAGATGTATCGTGATTGGCCAAACGGATGTTCTAACGTGACGTCATCCTCTACAGGAGATCCGTAAAGCTATGCTGGCTGTTGACCCGAGCGGAGGACCAATCAGCGCCGACGACTACCTGTCCCGGATGCAGATGACTGACTCGGCGATGGAGACATTCAAAATGTTTGACAAGGTAAGTAGGTTACGGTGGTAGGTAGGGTGTTTGGCAATGGATTCAGAGTCTTGGGTTCGAATTACCTGACATGCCAGCGACGTGTTACCCTTGGGAAAGGCATTACCACGAATTCCCTTAGTTCACCTCACGTCCCTAAGTTCACTCAGGTGAAAATGAGTACGTGGCTTTGGTTAAGACCGTCCCTCGGATAGGACGTTAATGGGGTCCAGTGCTTAAGGAGGGCGTTAAAGAAAGACTTATCTAAAAGACACACTTAATCTAATAGAGCAGGGGTCCAGCTTCAACATTACATTACACGTATACAGTATCTACTTTTCCACCGTTTCAGAAATCAAGTGTTATAAAAAGATCGCAGCCTATTGTATGTGACAGTGCATGCTGATATTGAATTGCTCGCTCGATCGTGCCTGTGAAAATAGACTATTGATTGGTTGATGGAGGTTAGACATCAAGGCAACGTTATACATAATGAGATGAGCAAAAAGCGTTTTTTCAAGCAACTGGATATGATTTGGGAAACGGTCAGACGTTCCAGGTATCATCCACTACCTTTTATCAGCTACGTATATATGTATACGCTGTACCGGCGGCGCGCTTGCCAGTCTCTCGGACGGAAAGAAGTGGATGCTGCATGAAGCGTCTGACCATTCCCAAAATCATATCTAGTTGCTTGGGTAACTGCTTTTTGGCGTAAACCACTACCCTGGGAGCCAGATAGGTTTGGGTAGCTAGCGAGTTTTGTTCGGGGATCCAAGGCAGTCAGCCCGACGATCTCACATTAGCGTTTCGGGGAGTTGAAGCCCGAAGGAGGTCCACTTGCCTTTTGTAGCGATAACTCATTCGGGCTTTAACTCCCCGAAATATCCGAGCGCTAACAGGATATCTGCGGGCTGATTGTCTTGGGCCACCGAATAAACTGTCCTAGCTGCCCGATCCCGACTGGCCCCCAGGGTTCTAACCGCTGGTTGGACTTAATTGCCAGGACAAGAGCGGGTTCCTGGACAAGAGCGAGATCATGCAGGGCATGAAGCAGCTGGGGGCAGAGGTCACGGAGGAGGAGGCGGAAAAGATGCTGAGGGAGGCGGACACGGATGGGGACGGCAAGGTCAGGGTCAACCCCCTCACACACACTCTCCCCCACCCCCACCCCCACCCTCACCCGCAACACACACACACTGTGGGGATGTTACACGGATGGCGTCAACGTCAGGCTCAACTCAGAAACTTTATCCGCCCTCCTCCCCACACATACATAACGAGAAGACTAACTCCCAACCACAGATGACTTTGCTCACGACCAAGAACTTGAGAATGTCGAGTTAAGTCTTTACCAGATTAATCTAGGACAATAATTTGGCAGGGGAGTCTTGCTACTAACGCTTTGAATTAGGGCTGGGTATCGGTACAGCGTACCGGTACAAAACCGGGTTTTCTTATTGGACCGGTCCAGAAAAACCGGACCTGAAAAAAAATAGGTGTACCGGACGTTGGACCGATTAGAAAATTAACAGATTATTTCATCAGGCATTTACACGTTTTGGCGCTTCCAGGTGGAAGAAAATAACAAGAGTGAAGTAGAGTAGAGTTTATAGTAATTTCTACCAAGTTTTACAGCCAATCGTACAGGTGCAGTTAGCGTTGTAGGATTTAAAAAAGGCGGTGTAAGTCTACTACTCCACCAAACAGATTTCTTTGTAGTGAAATGGACCATTAGTATGAGTCATGCTGAATCAGGTCCAGGTTCAGGTCCGGACCTGGACCTGATCCTCTGGACCTGAACCGGACCTGGACCTGAATGTTCTGTACCGGTACCCAGCCCTACTTTGAATTGTTATCAGAGGAATGTTTACCTTAGCGTGGACTGACTCTTCTAGCCATCTGCCGGGTCATTTTCCCTGAAATCTACGATCCGTCCCCCCTAGTCTGGTGGAGGGGTTGGGGGCTAACGATCTTTTCCTGTTGCTGTTGTTTCTACAGGTCAGCTATGAAGAGTTCAAGGCGTCCTTCCAGTAACAGCCATGCTGTCCTTCGGCACCTCCTCAAGGGAAACGTATTTTACTTGTAATACAAAGTGTAGCTAAGTTGAATTCGTGTTTTTTATACTTTTGAAAGTGAGTGCAATGTTAACTATTATAATCATTACCCATGTAAAGATGTGTTCTGCTTGTACGTGTATATGCTTCCTTTATCAACCAACATTATATGTGTTCCCTGTGGGACACGTTTATGCATGTTTTGGTGTAGTTTTGTGCAAGCAACAGGCTGTCGCTATTGAAATGTCGACTTTGAGTAAACATTCATATTTGGCATAAGAGCATCTTCAGCTACTCTGTACGCTAAACTAAGGGTTTTATAATCATATTTGTGACGGGTTTCTCTTTCTGAATGTTTGGAGAGAGACTCCATGCAAGAAACAACTATTCAGGGTGTTGCAGTCATACAAAACAGCAATAAAATCTGTCACACAAGGATCCTTGGCTCACATTTGACATTTATTCACTTCTCAACAATTTTCAAGAGTTCTCAAATGTAACAGTTCGGCATCAATATTAAGTCAACCAGTACAGTAAAACGAAAAATGAAAAAATCTCGGAATTTGTAGGCTGCGCCCTTCTGCTTGTCTATAGTTGCGTCCAATCTTACATCTATAGGCCTATAAGCAACAATGTGTTCTCAAATACATATCTTTTCATAATATCCAACATATGAACCTTTCATCATTTATAGTGCAATTTTTATCTCTTAGACAAGGTGAAAAAACACCTATTTTCAACGGAGCTACGTCTACTAAACCACGGAATCTTAAATACAACCAAGATACGTCAGGCAGAATGCTTTGAAAGCAATGGACAGTCTCTTCTTCTTCTTTACCCAACCCAATGTATCATCTCTCTTTACAAAACTAGTGTCTGGAGTTAGCTACTACGTCAACTTTCGTGTGAACTACGGACGTGTAACAGCATCGTTATTGCCTGAGGTCCGCGATGCTGACTTCATCTCCCAGTGTGCACTGCTGGAAGTTACGGCGTAGTAAGCTGACCCGCCCCCCTCCCCCTTTATGACAGTCTCCATTGTGTAAGTATCTAGGGTGGGGAGGGGGGGCGGCCGTTCGGATTAGCATTGTGTATTGTCCCGACAAACAATATGTTCGAACATCTTTACTGTCAAATTTTCTTTAGCGTATCTGGTTCAGAAGTGACATCGTCACCAGTCCTGTACATGACGACTGTACACATACATACACATGGCAACATTTGGAACGTCGAGCCTCCGGCGGCCCCTGTACATCCGCGGGTCTGGAGTATTAACAGGGCCGAGGGCGCTACTGTGTACTCAATATGTCCATACTTCTGCAACAAGGAGGGTGGAAGGCGTGGGGAGGGGGGCGCTAGGCGAAGCCGAAGCCTTCGGAGCACTCCTGGATGGCGATCTTCAGCATGTAGTGGAGCTTCTCATACGTCTCGTAGGGAGGAAGGTCCAGCTGGTTGAAACTGGCGGCAGAAGAGAAGATAAACAAGAGTGAAAAATGTATCACCATAAATCCATGAGTTCTAAAATCCCTTCTTCCTGACAATTTTGATTCACTGCAGACATCATCATGCTTCCTGCTTCCAATGTCATTGCGGTGAATCAGACGTCTGATGAAGGTCATCAAAATCATGACTTAAAATTTAAGCTGAAATTGCACCAGCTTATGATGGATTCTACCAACACCAAAGCACAAGCAATCTGCTGGTTGTCCCCAGCTTCCATTTGAATATTTATTAGTCAAAAGTACTTTTTCACATCAATTCAATGCCTTGGTTTTTTTACTGTTTTGAAGTAAAAGATTTAGCAAGATCCAGAAAAGAAGATGAAAACAGGGACCTGGGTTGAGACAAAACTTTGACCTGCCATGAAACTGTGTGCTAAGGTATAGACTCACCAGTGAAGACCATATGAGAATTCACCAAACTTGTCCAGTTGCTTGAGTAACTTTCATATTACATGGATGTCTAGCCTTCAGTGACATAACAGTCTTACTACACAAGCAAGCACAAAGTTGTACCTAGTGGCACAATGGTGAATGAAAGAGTAGTAAAGGCGCCCCCTACCATGTGTGTGCGGAAGGCAGCCTGTCGGTGGAGCGGTCGTCGCGATGGATCTGGAACTTCTGCGTGCCGTTCATGCCCTCCAGGTGGGAGAAGCCCTGCAGAGGCACCTTGGACGTCCCCGTCACAAATTGCAGGAACTTGGCACGGTCCGCCTGCAAAACAGAGAGGGGATTGAAAACGATCTACAATTAAAAAACATTGGAGAGACCATTTTCTCTCTAGTTTCAGTTAATCTTAAGAAAGCTCCTGATAGTAAAAAGGACATAGTACATGTAGTGGTAAGGAGTAGTTGTAGTGCTATCCAACATTTGATCATACTTACTCTGGTACTTTACTGTAGTACATTACTCTGATACTGACCTGGTCATAGGACCTGTCAGAGCGCTCTCCAGAACCACTGGAACTGCAGGGAGTTACTCTGGTACTTGTGGTACCTTACTGTGGTACCTTACTGTTGTACCTAACTGTGGTACCTTACTGTGGTACTGACCTGGTCGTAGGACCTGAGTGCTCTCCAGAACCACTGGATCTGCAGGGAGTTGCTCTGGTACTTGTGGTACCTTACTGTGGTACCTTACTGTGGCACCTTACTGTGGTACCTTACTGTGGTACCTTACTGTGGTACTGACCTGGTCGTAGGACCTGAGTGCTCTCCAGAACCACTGGATCTGCAGGGAGTTACTCTCAGACTGGTACTTGCGGTACCTTATTGTGGTACCTTACTGTGGTACCTTACTGTGGTACCTTACTGTGGTACTAACCTGGTCGTAGGACCTGAGTGCTCTCCAGAACCACTGGATCTGCAGGGAGTTATTCTGGTACGTGTGGTACCTTACTGTGGTACCTTACTGTGGTACCTTACTGTGGTACCTTACGGTGGTACTTTACTGTGGTACTGACCTGGTCATAGGACCTGAGTGCTCTCCAGAACCACTGGATCTGCAGGGAGTTGCTCTGGTACTTGTGGTACCTTACTGTGGTACCTTACTGCGGTACCTTACTGTAGTACTGACCTGGTCGTAGGACCTGAGAGCTCTCCAGAACCACTGGATCTGCAGGGAGTTGCTCTGGTACTTATGGTATTCGCTGTTGGCCTTCAAATCGTCCAGGTCGATGTTGGGTAGACCGGAGATCAGCAGTTCCAGTTCCTGGAAAAACAGTCACAGATAATCGATGATCAATGGTAATCACTAATGTCTGACAAAACCCTGTGCAAGTAAGGTAACTTGGATATAGCAAATGTCAAAGTCAAGATAACATTCAAAGAACTGTATGTTGTGGAAATGAGAAAGGCTCTTTGCAGTCAATCCACTTAATCCTTATCATCTAGGATCAAAGATGGAACAATCAATTCACATCAGAAGTTTTCTTACAACATGAGAGCATGTGTTTTTTTTTTTTCATTGATAGCATTCGTCACGAAGGAAACATAGACAAGGGCTTATTAAGGAGAAAAAAGGGAAGAGAAACAGTAAAGGACCAAAAACGATATTGCTTTTTTTTCTTTCAAATTTGCCTCTTCCCTCATGACCTCAATGAAAAGTGGCCTGCAGGCTGATTTGAGCTTTCATTAATAAACAAAGGTTCAAATGAACAAACAAATGTTTACCTGCTCGTTGAAGATGGAGATGAGACGTTTGGGGATGATCTCGTAGAACCCCTCCAGGAAGGCGTCGATCTGCTTGCGGATGGAGCCGGTCATCTTCAGCTGGCACACCAGCTTCACGTACTCGTGCTTGTGGTCCTCCGTCACTGTGATGTTGCGCCCGTTCTGCTTCAGGTCACGCACCTCCGTCACACCAAACTCCTGGATCTGTGGAAAAAAGGTAAGAGGTTAAGGTAGTCCCTTGTTGAGGCTGTAGGGGTAGTGGTTTATTATCCTCTAGGGACACGGTATTCTTTCTTTCTTTATTGAATGAAAGACCTTTATTGTACATCTATGCTCCAATAAGCTAAGTACAGGTCGTAGCGTTAAGGCACAATTTCATGAAACAACTCATTACACGGGTCTGCCTAGGCAGCTTTGGGCTGGTAGCAGCAGACCCACATTTGGGAAGCGAAGCTCAACCCTGTCCTTCCACTGCCTTTTACCTCCCCATGCAAAGTCAGGTTCCCATTTTTACACCTGGGTGGAGTGAGGCAAGTCTTGTAACGTTGTCTTTCCCAAGAGCAGTGGCATGACTGGATTCAAACTCAGGACCGCTTGCTTCTGTGCCAAACACCCTGCAATGAACAGTAACTGTTCCATACTACAAATACATGCAGAAGTAAAGACAGCCTACCTCAGTGCTGAACGTGAGCTCCAGTCCAGACTCCTCTATGTTGTTCTCCAGCAGGAATGTCAGCCCCTGGTAGAACTGGTAGTCTTCACTCTCCATGTCTGTGTACCTACAGGGGGAGGGGGGCAGCAAAGGTTAAAGGTCAGTCTTCACTCTCCATGTCTGTGTTCCTACAGGGGGGAGGGGGGCAGTAAGGGTTAAAGGTCAGTCTTCACTCTCCATGTCTGTGTGCCTACAGGGGGAGGGGGGCAGTAAAGGTTAGAGTTCAGTCTTCACTCTCCATGTCTGTGTACCTAAAACGTCACATCAAACTTTGACTCATAGGAGGTTTTATAAAACAGCAATGTGCAAGCCTACATCTTCATCATCTAAGTCTTAGCTCACTAAAGCTCTTCACACCATTAATGTAACAAGAAGAAAAGAACAATGGAAAAAATTGTGCTTAGTCTTACTGTTGGTAAACATGTGCGTCGTTGCTATGAGCAAGTGCTATAAGATATGGCAGGCTTCTTCCTCTTACCCGTTCTACTTTGCAATCCTTTGTGTATATAAAATGCAATGCTGCAATTTATACACTGGAAATAACAGAAACACAAGTCTGGGGAAGGTTATCTCAGGTTCTTACTTGACATTCTTGCCCAGGAAGTGCTTGTAGAAGGAGCGAGTGAAGTAACTAAAAGTGAGAGTGTCTTACTGGATGTTCTTGCCCAGGATGTGCTTGTAGAAGAAGCGAGTAAAGTAGCTAAAACTGAGAAAGTCTTACTTGACGTTCTTGCCCAGGATGTGCTTGTAGAAGGAGCGAGTGAAGTAACACTCCAGCAGCTTGTTGTCGTAGATGGCCTTGCCGATGACGCGCCCCACGAACTTGAAGTAGCTGAGGTGGTTGGGGTTGCAGTGGGACGAGGGGTTCGGCCGGTACGTCACTCTGTCACCTGGAGATGGGAGAAAATTTTACATGTAGCTGATCTAGTCACTGCACTAAGGGGTGACTGAGGAGATGCTGTAATTATGTTTTCTCAAAAAGAGAAAACATGTTGTTTTTGGTCTATTCTTTTTCTTTCTTCCTCCCAGCAAAAAGGGTTTACAGAAAAGGCTGGGCTGTGCACCAGGCCTGGCTACCTGGGCTGGCTATCATGTCAGGCTACTCAAACACCCCCATTCATAGCCCCATTTTTTTCACTTGCACACAGTACTTTGGGGGAGAACCTAATGGTATAGCATTGTGTGCGAGTAGCTTATCACAAGGTTAGAGGGAAAACAGGTTTTTGCAAAAATGTTGCCTTTGTAGTTCATTTTTGAGCAGGAGGCAAGCACTTCTTGCATCATAAGAAAGTTCAAGTCACTTAACAAAATTGGGGAAATGATGAAATGTACCACCAAACACAGATGTGCCAACTTTTTCAAGGGTCAACGAATGCTGGCCACATAGGGTGTGGTCGGGGTTTACTGCTTACCTGGAGATGTAGTGAAGAGGGTGTAGTTGGGGTTTATGGCTTACCTGGAGATGTAGTGAAAAGAGAGGGTGTGCTTGGGGTTTATGGCTTACCTGGAGATGTAGTGAAGAGGGCGTAGTTGGGGTTTATGGCTTACCTGGAGATGTAGTGAAAAGAGAGGGTGTGCTTGGGGTTTATGGCTTACCTGGAGATGTAGTGAAGAGGGCGTAGATGGGGTTTATGGCTTACCTGGAGATGTAGTGAAGAGGGCGTAGATGGGGTTTATGGCTTACCTGGAGATGTAGTGAAGAGGGCGTAGATGGGGTTTATGGCTTACCTGGAGATGTAGTGAAGAGGGCATAGTTGGGGTTTATGGCTTACCTGGAGATGTAGTGAGGAGGGCGTAATTGGGGTTTATGGTTTACCTGGAGATGTAGTGAAGAGGGCGTAGTTGGGGTTTATGGCTTACCTGGAGATGTAGTGAAGAGGGCGTAGTTGGGGTTTATGGCTAACCTGGAGATGTAGTGAAGAGGGCGTAGTTGGGGTTTATGGCTTACCTGGAGATGTAGTGAAAAGAGAGGGTGTGCTTGGGGTTTATGGCTTACCTGGAGATGTAGTGAAGAGGGCGTAGATGGGGTTTATGGCTTACCTGGAGATGTAGTGAAGAGGGCGTAGATGGGGTTTATGGCTTACCTGGAGATGTAGTGAAGAGGGCGTAGATGGGGTTTATGGCTTACCTGGAGATGTAGTGAAGAGGGCATAGTTGGGGTTTATGGCTTACCTGGAGATGTAGTGAGGAGGGCGTAATTGGGGTTTATGGTTTACCTGGAGATGTAGTGAAGAGGGCGTAGTTGGGGTTTATGGCTTACCTGGAGATGTAGTGAAGAGGGCGTAGTTGGGGTTTATGGCTAACCTGGAGATGTAGTGAAGAGGGCGTAGTTGGGTTTATGGCTTAACTGGAGATGTAGTGAAGAGGGCGTAGTTGGGGTTTATGGCTTACCTGGAGATGTAGTGAAGAGGGCGTAGTTGGGGTTTATGGCTTACCTGGAGATGTAGTGAAGAGGGCGTAGTTGGGGTTTATGGCTTACCTGGAGATGTAGTGAAGAGGGCGTAGTTGGGGTTCATGGCTTACCTGGAGATGTAGTGAAGAGGGCGTAGTTGGGGTTTATGGCTTACCTGGAGATGTAGTGAAGAGGGCGTAGTTGGGGTTGAAGATCTCCCTGGAGATGATGAGGTACCACTCCCTCAGCAACCCGCCTGCATCCTGGCCCTCCTCTCCCTCAAACACGATGTACAACCTGCCAGAAAACACCAACAGTTACTCCAATATTGCAACAACTAGAAAGGTAATATTTGCAAGCAAATACAGAATGTTACCTTCACATGGTTTAGTCTAGCATTTCTACCTGGAAGGGTAAACTGATTAAGTTGCAGAAGTTGACACAGGATAAGTCATGCAAGAAGGTACAAATAAATTTTGATAATTTTTTATCTGTAACGTTAAACATCTTGAATAATGAACACAACGTCCAATATTGTTCCAAACAGGGTTTCTCATCATCATCTCATCACAGCCCCATAGCTACAAGCCACAGGGGCAGTCTGTCCAAAAAGGTTTTCCATTTCTGACGGTCGTCAACAGGGTTTACTCGACGACATTTAGCGTGTTGTCTGCGGGAGCGTCAGGGCCTATGATTTTTTTCGGCTTGGGGGAGGTCCAGGGAGAAATTTCTTGGCTTGCGGAGGGAGAGCCATGGCAAAAACTGGTTTCCTTCAACAATATGTATTCAAATTAAAAAAAAAAAAGATAAAGCTTCGAATCACTCGGGAAATTCATAATCTCTGACTTGGTGCAGGACGCGCGCCGCGAAGTTCAGTTGGTAACATAAGAATAAGTTCAATTTTGCGCTTTCCGTCATTGTTGACGAACAAACTCGGCGCGTAAATATAGACAAATTTTGCAAAAATCTCTAAAAAATCAGCGAATGTTTGCGGACGGTGCAGACTTAGATGATAATTCCTAACGCCCGCCGGCGGCGAGAGAGAAGCGAGAAGCGACTGGTCGAACCTGGTCGATGCCCCTCCCCCTACTGTTCTGGTCAGTCGCATCGTGCTAGTGCCGATGTTTTTGTTGTCATTTTCCCGGCCCCGATTAACTGTCAGTTGTTGCTACCATAGAAGGAAAAAAAATTGAACAATATGTGAAATTAAATAAGGTACTTTCAAAATAGTATGGTACTTTCAAAATAGTCTCCGGTAAGCCGATCGGACCTCACATGCTTGCGCTCTGGGACATGAAATTAAACGTGACAAATAGGTTTGCTTTTGATTCTTTAATTGACTGCTTATAAAATATGGACCGAATCTACCGGTGTCATCATGTTGCACCAAATTTGGGCTGACCGTCTATGAAAATTAAGATGTCGAAGATATTTCCCCAAAGATAGGTAGAGATTTGTTGATGTTGGCGGTGTTGTTTTTTTCGTAATGATTTTCTTAGTCGGACCATCGCAAACAGTACATTCAGCCCCTTTCCCCGTGAAAACATCAGGTAGCTTGTGCTAGATACAGCCTCACATGAGACAAGAAGTACATACAGTCACAATTTTATTGTCAAATATTATAGAATTGAATTCTCGTTTCTGTCTACTTGAATTAGACTAACTTCTGAAGAGAGCAAAATTAAAACAAGCGTACCAAGTTACGGCACACTGCGTAGCACAAAATCGGAAGGTACATTCACAAAAACGTCTCACAGAGTTTGCCGCTTGTACTACGCAGCGCGAAGGGTTCTCCTCAGCATGCTCAGTCACACTTTTACGTTTTCTATGAACTAGGTAGGTAGGTAGGTAGGTAGGTATGAACCACATACCCAGTGTGAAATCGAAGGTTACACATATCCTGTTTATGTCGCAGAAATTATAAGAGCGCAGCGCGATCGCCGTCTAGTGGAAAGGGGGCCTTACAAACTACTGTAAATCGCACAAATTCACAGAAACAGCTGATTAGCGTAATCGCTAAAATTGCCACAAATCTATTATATTCGTTCACGTCCCGGAGTTGCCGGACACTCTCAGAGCAGAAATTGATATGGCTACCCCTGCACACTGCAAGTGATCTTCACAGTACGCAGCACATCTCCGCTATGCTTCCTGTCACAGTCAATCTGTGTAAATTCATTCATATTTTGAACGGCTCAATCATTTTTTGTCAGAGTCCGCAATTCATATTTCATAAATTTCTTTTATTTTTAGCAAACAATTTTGATTTACGTTTGATGTACATAGTTTGTTTATGCCCTCATTATCAATACGTGCCGCAGTCGGCACACTTCAAACCCGTCCGCCTGTCAATCATGCAAACTTCAAGGGGTTAGGTTTCTGCTACACTAAACTTTCCGCGGCGTTGGCTTATGCTGATTTGTGCCTGGGGTTTTGTGCTATGCCGACCACTCCCACCGTGTATAAAGCTGTAACGGTTAAGTAGATTAATTGTAATTCACCCAGACTTCGTTTCCGTGCTCCACTTGCTTGCTGGGGACCAACGCAGCGCTGTGGTAACTTATACATGATGAACAACAAGGTGAACGGAATGGCCGTGACCTAACATGGGGAGGGCGTTCCACGCTGCAGTTAATCTTGTTTGTTCAGGTCAGTTTAAAAGCGAAATAAACTCATCAAGTCCATTGTTTGTGTTTCACATACCTTATGTCTCAGGCGTAAAACTTTGAGTTTGCATGACGATCGTTATGCATGTTTTTTTTATGTAACAGCCGGCAACACGCAGTGACCTTGCGTCTAACGTAGTCATGTGTTTTTTTTTTCTCAAATGTTCTTGTTGACCAAAAAATCGGTTAACTACAACCGTGACACCAATCCGTGTTTCATTTAGAGGACAGCTCTATGTATGAACTTGAAAAATGAACAGGTCTCGCTACATTTTTATGCCAGTTACTTATCATGTCAGGAGACATCCAACGAAATCCCCACGTTACCACATACACGTAACGTTACCACTGTCAGTTGTCGGCCTGTCTGAGAAAATTGCACTAGTGCTCTGAATGCGCTTGTTCACCAAATTATCGCGTGAGTACGCACGAGTGCTGGCGTACTACACATCGTGTGTGTTCTCGATTCTACGTAACTCAAACACAACATAGAATCTGAACAATGTTTGGATGGCTCAGAGTTAAACTGGTTTGTGCAGGTTGCAAAACAATAGCTTAAACAAAATCAAGAAAAGTATCGAAACAAATACTTAGATCTGACTCGATTAGACCTTAACCGAGACACATTATACTTTGGGGGCATTAAATTTCATTCTGCGTGCGCTCAATTTCATTCTAGTATTTCTACCTTCTTTTGAAGTGTATACTAGTATGCAAAAGGTGCCGATATGCGGCAAAATAAAGTCAAAGCTCTGTGAATTTCTTGATCTTTTATTACTTATTGGTAAAATGAATTCCACAAATCATTCAGAGGACGGCTTCTGCCTCAATTCAGGCCGTCTAAAGCAAGATGAAGTCACCATTTGGCGGGCGGACACTTCCGTGTTGCGTAGCGGCGGTCGTTGACCTCGTTCGAATACCATGTTCCATAACTCCCGGGCGGGTTCCATAGCTACCGGTCGTTGACCTCGGGGTTCTAACGTTCTATGGGGGCTCGAAAGTTCGATTTTGTGTTAAAATTGTTAGTTTTTTCACCCTTTTTTACCCCATAAATTAATTTTTTTGTATCTTTGGGGGACCAAATGACCAAGGTGCAGTGTCTTATGTGCAGACCTACCAGCTTGCTGAATTACGAGATATTCCAAGGTCTAGTTTTGGAGATATTCATGTTTTTTATTTGTGCGGAAAAGAAGAAGAAGAAACAAAGCAAAAACAGTATGTACCTTCTGTGAAGGTAACATAATTAAGTGGGAATACTAGTAAATACTTGTAATTCTACATCCATAGCATCTACTATACACACACTGGAACACCGTTCACTTTAAACCTGGAAAAAAAATGACAGTCTAAAAAATTGCCAGAAAATTGAAGTTTGGTACAAACCTTGGTGCCGGACAAATGTAATTGTCCCTCGACGTGGAACATGGTGATAACTCAGCGTGGCATCCTCGCTTCCACGCCCATCTTAAGCTCATTCGTAGTCACTCGAAAGAAGAAGCTCCTCCCCTTTCGGTGACGCATGCGCTCTCGGCTTGCTTGATTTCTTCAGTTCTTCACAACCTGTTCTGGCCGACCATCCCGGGGTGGGAACAGCCAGTTGCAGGCCGGGTCATCACCATGTTCCACGTCGAGGGACAATTACATTTGTCCGGCACCAAGGTTTGTACCAAACTTCAATTGTCCCTCGACGCTGTCACATGGTGATAACTCAGCGTGACTTTGAAGCGGAGGCCAGAACAGAATGACCAAAATGAGACAAATTTGAAGGTTTGTTGTAAAACTTTTCAAAGGTCGAACTACTAGACCAGTTTGCTGCTAGCATTATATCCTTCACTGATACCCCGGATTGACGGGCAGCAGAGGTAGCAGCACTTCTGACAGAGTGGCCGGTGAAGCCTTTGGTGACTGAACTAGCTTCTGAAAGGACAGATTTGAGCCAACGAGCAATCGTAGCTGAGCACACTGCCTTGTGCGGTTTGACCAATGCGCGGAACACACGCGAATCAGAATCCGAACGGAACGATGCTGTCCTAGCTAAGTACGCTTTCAAATAAACCACAGGACACACTTCCTTCTGCTCAAACTTAGCCACAAACATAGAATGAGAGGGTTTGTCTGGTCTAGAAGTCTTTGTCAGTTTGTAAACTTCAAATGACAAACCGTCCTTAGAGGAACTCATATGACTAGTGTCTAACAAAGCTAAGGATTGGCTTCTTCCTGCAGACACCAAGGCTACTAACATGGCCACCTTGAGAGTCAACTGCTTTAACTCAAACATTTTGCCGGTGCCCACTTACGTAGGAATTTCAGGACAACTGAAACATCCCAAATAAACACATGTTTTGGTACGGGTGGACGCAACTCGAACACACCCTTCATGAAACGAGAAACTAAAGGGTGAGCACCTATAGGCCTACCTTCTACATTCAAGTGTGTCGAAGAGATGGCAGAACGATAAACATTGATCGTGCGGTACTGTAGACCCTTATCAAAAAGGCGATACAGAAAGTCGAGTACCTTATTCAGTGGCGCCGAAATGGGATCAAGACTTTTTCCACCACACCAGCGAGACCATCTCCGCCAGGAGGACGAGTATAACCCACTGGTTCTCGGTCTCCAGGATGCCAGGAGCACTCTGGTAACTCCATCCGAAATTTCAGACTCTCGGTATCGAGTCCTGAGACAGTCCACACGGCTAGACGTAGCGACTCTCCTAGCGGTGAGGTGTCCCGTCCACCGGTTGCGTGAGTAGAAACCGACTCGTTGGCAGCCTGACTGGCTCTTGGACTAACATGTGGAGGAGCATGGGATACCAGGCCGCTGTCTCCCATATAGGTGCCAGGAGATGTACTCTCTGCACTTTGTCTTTTTCGTCAACACCCTGCCGACAAGGATGAACGGGGGAATGCATACAGAGCCTCCCACTGGTTCCAATCCAGGGTGAACGCATCCGTTCCCACCGCCTCTGGGTCCGGCTCCCAGGACACATACAGGCGGAGCTTCCTGTTGAGACGGGATGCGAAAAGGTCCACTGCCCTCGGATTCCGGAGGGCGGGACATATCTGCAGAATGATCTCGTACACACTTGGTGACACAGACCATTCGGTGAGGCGGTTGAAGTTCCTCGACTTGAAATCTGCTCTCACGTTGTCCAGGCCAGCCACATGGACGGCCGACAACAGGAGGCCTCTGTCCACGCAGAAACTCCAAAGGTTGAGAGCAAGGTCTGCTAGGACTGACGACTTCGTGCTGCCCCGACGATTGATATACGCGACTACCGTCGAATTGTCGGATTTGATGCGAACCGCAGAATTGACTTTGTCCTTGCAGAAAGACTGAACCGCGAAAGTTGCTGCCATCATTTCTAACTGATTGATGTGACGAGCCCTTTCCCTGACCGACCAACGACCACCTGTGCTTATACCGTCGGAGAAGGCTCCCCAGCCAAGTTGCGAGGCATCGCTTTCGATCACGATGTCCCCTACGGGACAGTGAATCGGACGGTCGTAGTTTTGCGGCAGACTGTCTCTCCACCAGACTAAATCTTGCCGCGCGTCTTGTGGCAGATGAACTAACGCGTCCCAATCTCTCCCTGTCCGCCGAAGTGTTGAGATAAGGAGGAGTTGGAGTTGTCGGAAATTTAGTGGCGCCAGAAGCACCGAGACGGCGGCTGCTTGAAACTTTCCGATAACATGAGCTAACTCCCGTGCAGTGAGTCGACCTTTCTCGAGCACAGCATTGGCTAATCGACTCAGCTCGATCACCTTATCATTCGGTAGAAAGAGAGACATGGTAACAGAATCTAAACCTGAACCAAGGAAAACAATACGCTGGGTTGGCTCTAAGATAGACTTACCCAGATTGGTCACGAAACCCACGTGGGCAATGAATTCTGTTGCTGTTTTGGCGTCTTGCCTACAGCGTTCATAATCACTGGCTATAATCAGCATGTCATCAAGGTAACAAATTAACCGAATACCTCGTCGTCTCAAATGCGAAGTAACGACCTTCAAAATCTTCCAGAAAATTCTCGGCGCCGTGGAAATCCCAAACGCCATACAAACGAAGGAATAAAAACGATTCTTCCACGCAAACGACAAGAACCTCTGATGGGTAGAATGAATCGCAACAGAAAAATAAGCATCAGTAAGATCAATCTTACAGAAAAAATCTCCTGGACGCACCAAATCTTGAACTAAGGATAAATGCTCCATCTTGAACTTGGGAACAAACAAACATCTATTCAGAGGTCTGAGATTGATGACGGGCCGAAGGCCCCCTGATTTCTTGGGTACAGTGAACAACCGAGAAATAAAAAGATCTGAACTGAAAGGGACCTCTTTCCCTGCACCTTTCTGCAACAAGGTTTCAACTTCTAAATCCAGGGCCAAATCCTCCTCTGGAGACATAGCTCGAGTCCAGGGAATACTAGTCTGTACTGGAGGCGTCCGCTTAAATGGCAACCTGTACCCCTTAATGATGTCAAGAATTACTGAATCGCTAGTCAAAGTACGCCAAACCGGCAAAAAATGCTTCAAACGGCCCCCATGAGGAAGGGCTCGAACTAAGGGGCGAGGTACAGGTTGTGATTCAGACGGACACCGGCCTAAATCTTGCATACACAAAGAAACACAACTACTTGCTAGATTTCTTCCCGTCTCCGCCTTGACCGGAGGAACGGGAGTACTGCGCACCCCAGTAAAACTTGTTGTTACCGCCGGACTGGCGGGGAGGGGGGGCGGGATTTACGTGAATTGGAGCCGCGGCCCCGGCCGCCGTAACGCGAGGCGCCCGACTGGCCCCTCCCCCATCGGGGCCTCTGCTCATATTTTGGCTTCAAAGAGTCAACTAAAGCCCTTTTGCCCGCCACTAACTCCTTAGCTTTGGACGCTAAATCCGAACGAACCAAGTGTGACGGCTCATCGGGAATCATCCCAAACAAATCCTTGGCTGTATCTACGGTAGAAACCTCGGCTAAAGACAGACGTCTCATTTCAGCAAGGTAACGATTAGCGGAACCCAGCAGCCAAATAGCAGTCGCTGCACAATCTTTCATAACAGTCAAGTCAGACGACGAAAGATTACCATCACAATCACCAAGCATCTGCCATAGATTCAGAATCGGAGCTGGTACATACAATAACTTTTCCTGCAAAGTGAAAAGCGGCTTGTCCGCATTGATACAATGCTTACCTCTGATCGGGTCAACCGCCGGCAGTAATTTCATCGTAGCGTTATCGAGCTTCGGCACCGTGAGATTTTTAGGTGCATTTGTTGGGAGAAGGAATTTACCCTGCCAATGTTTAATATCGGCAAATTCACGCTTCTCTAACCCGAAGTACTGCTCGGTGTAACTAACAACCGACGGGCGGGCCGTCCACACTTTATCCGGGTCGGGCGGTTCACGCTGCAGCGGCACGAAAGACTCAACGCTGACCGAGGAGAAGTCCGACTCCTCGCCGCTGTCGCCCGTACGAGCCCGTTTCGAACGAACCGACTCCGCCTCTGAGGGAGGCACCGAAGGCCTCTTTGAGCCTACGGAAGCCGCAATGGAGCCAAGAATTTCTTTAACTCCCCGAAATTCTTCAGTCATAAGGCCGAAGGCCGCACGGAGAGAATTTTGATCTTCTTGTAGGGTGTTGACCCCTAGCATAGCACGGAACTCCGCCATATTTTCTGGAAAATTTTCCTCATGCTCATGATCATGCCCGGACGAAAGCTCCCGCTCGGAATCCCTAAGAGAAAACTCGCTGCCATGGAGCGTAGAACTCCCCTGTGCTGCCGGGAGAGCAGCCATACGGCGCTTAAACTCCGCCAGGCTAGTAACAGGGGGGACGGCAGCTGGGTCACGAACATGTGCGGGCATGTTGGATTTTGCACCACGTGGTGGCGCCGGCGGGGCAGTACTTGCCCTGAATTCACGCGGCGTTATCTTCTTAACACGCTCGTGTTTCTTGTCCTCTTGAACTTGCCGAGAACGCGACTTATGTTTGTCACTTTTGTGTGACCGCTGAGACTTACGTTTATCACGCGAACGCGAACTACGGTCACTCATTGTGACAGAGCTATTACAGATAGGACTATCCGATATGAAGCAAAAATTACAACTGAAGAAATCAAGCAAGCCGAGAGCGCATGCGTCACCGAAAGGGGAGGAGCTTCTTCTTTCGAGTGACTACGAATGAGCTTAAGATGGGCGTGGAAGCGAGGATGCCACGCTGAGTTATCACCATGTGACAGCGTCGAGGGACAACTAGGTATCTTCTTACACTTAATATGAGGGAAAAAACTTGACACCCCTTGAATATCATACCCTTAGGAAAACACAAAAATCCACAATGCTGATGGAAGCATGCTTCTTGTGATCAGTGTTATCTCTTACATCAATCTCTTTCGGTTGTTGTGAAGATGACTTTCTTTTAGAAATTCTTTTAATCAAACAGAAACTTGCGAAGATAGTTCACACAGAAGCACAACTTGAGGGAAAACGACACCCACCTGTTTTTCAGCTCCTCTGGTGTTCTGCGGTGCAGCTCGCGGAACGAGTCCTCGAACACGTGATCCCTCCGGACGTGCACGGCCAGGTCTTCGCGCCGGATCCCCTCGTCCATCCGCTCCAGCTCCTGCCGGAAGAACCGCCGCTTCACGTCGAAGTCCAGGATGTGCGTGTGGTCCACCAGCACGGAGAACGGCCCGTCCGCGAGGTGCTGCGTGGACTGGCGAAGGATCTGGTTCAACACTGTGCGATGGGTTTCTAAAGATGGACAAAGAACAAACAACAAAAAACAACATCTGTGAGTGTGTGTGTGTTTATAGTCCAGGATCTGGTTCAGCACTGTGCGATGGGTTTCTGGTGAGACAGGGAAAAAAATTTAGCACGGGAACAACAAGAAACAACATCTGTGACAGCATATGTGTGTGTGTTTGTATTCCAGGATCTGGTTCTGCACTATGCAATGGGTTTCTGCAGGGGCAAGGAAAAAAAACAACATTTAGCACTGGAACAACGAAAAAAACATCTCTGTGTGTTAATAGTATATAATCTAGTTCAGTATGGTGCCAAGGGTCTCTGGAGGGGCAAGGCAAAAACAACATTCAGCACTAAAACAACAACAAAAAACAACTCTGTAAATTTCATAGTCTGTGACAGAAAATGGAATTTAGCACTAAAACAGCAAATCAAATGTGTCTCTGTGTGTGATTTCATAGTACAAATTTTGGTCATTTATCAAACTACAGAGTCCAGCGTGAGAGTTGACCAATCCACATTCATTCCATCATTTTACAACACTGCAGGGGTGCATTGTAAATTTACCACAAAATGGACTGGTTTTTTTAACTGTTAAGAACTGTGTTCTGCAAAACAGAAAACTTCGACCCCTTACAAGCCAACCTATAAAAAAAATATAAGGTAGAAGACTAAAGCATTGACTAGTGATTTATCAGAAAGTCGTCAGACTGACTTGCGAATCTGAGGAACTTCTGTGTGTTGTGTGGAAGCCTTAGTGATCTCAAACATACACATACACACGCGTGCACACAAACACACACAGACATACATATACAGACAGACACACATACATACGCAGACAGACAAACACACACAGAGCTGGAATACTGACTTGCGAATCTGAGGAACTTCTGCATGTCGTGTGCAAGCCCAGTGATGTTTGCTACAGACGAGACACACACGCATGCATGAATGCAAAGACACACACACACACACACACACACACACATACAGACACATGCGCACACACATACAGACACACAGACAGACACACACACAGAGCAGGAATACTGACTTGCAAATCTGAGGAACTTCTGCGTGTCGTGTGGAAGCCCAGTGATGCTACGGACAGACAGACAGACACACACACACACAGAGCAGTAATACTGACTTGCAAATCTGAGGAACTTCTGCGTGTCGTGTGGAAGCCCTGTGATGTTTGCTGCAGACGAGACACACGCACGCACGCATGCACAGACACACTCACACACACAGATACATACAGACACACACACACAGACACACATACACACACGCACACACACACACAGAGCTGGAAAACTGACTTGCGCATCTGAGGAACTTCTGCGTGTCGGGTGGAAGCCCAGTGATGCTACGGACAGACACACACACACACACACAGAGCTGTAATACTGACTTGCGAATCTGAGGAACTTCTGCGTGTCGTGTGGAAGCCCGGTGATGTTTGCTGCAGACGAGACGGAGGCGACGGACTCCTGACGCCCGAGACTGGTGCCGCTGTCGGCGGGCGTGGCAGGGAGCGGCGACATGGGGGCGTGGTCGCTCAGGTGGCTGTCGTGCCGCTGCCTCTCCGATTGTCTGCAGAAAACAGAGAAATGAATGTGTTATAGAAATAACTTAAACTGCAAATGTATATCATAATGCATATTTGAAAAAAAATTGAAATACTGACTTATTACAGTAACCCTTTGCCCATATCCCTTTAACTTTATCTACTTCTTTCAGTTTTCTTCTTTTGAATTGAGTATACAGTTCTGCATACCAGTGTTTAACTTTGTTTGCCATTGGCCTTGGTCATTAAGTTATAGCAATTACTGTAAATGCATTTAAGTTTGCGGGGATTTAATTTTGCGGTAGGGGGAAAAAGGACTTTTCGCTGTGGTTTTAAGTTCGCAGTAGCACCATGCACTGTAGTCTCTTACCGCCATGGCGGTGGTTTTAAGTTTGTGGTGAAGCGGCCACCGCGAAAACCGAGAACATTAAATCACCGCGAAAGTTTCTGCATTTACAGTATCCTGTAAGATTTTCCCATTCACAAACAGAAATGCCACTGAAAAACAATGATAGATGTAACAACCCACCTCTGCTCTGTCGTTTTCTTCTCCTTCTCAGCAGCATGCACCAGGAAGAAGGCTTCCACAGCCGGCTGCAGCACCAGCACCGCGTGGTGGTCCGTGGTGTCGGACAGCGCTGTCAGACACTCGCTCAGGGTGTCCCACAGGTCCTCAAGGGTCAGCTGGCTGCTCAGTCTCGGCAGCTCAGGCTCCTCAGCCTCCTGAAGGACACGAAAGGGAAAGTGATGATGTTAAGAATGTTCCTGAAGGACAGAGCTGACAGACACTCGCTCAGGGTGTCCCACAGGTCCTCAAGGGTCAGCTGGCTGCTCAGCCTCGGCAGCTCTGGCTCCTCAGCCTCCTGAAGGGCACAAAAGGGAAAGTGATGAGGTTAAGAATGTTCCTGAAGGACAGACACTCGCTCAGGGTGTCCCACAGGTCCTCAAGGGTCAGCTGGCTGCTCAGCCTCGGTAGCTCAGGCTCCTCAGCCTCCTGAAGGGCACGAAAGGGAAAGTGAAGAGTTTAAGAATGTTCCTGAAGGACAGAGCGGTCAGACACTCGCTCAGGGTGTCCCACAGGTCCTCAAGGGTCAGCTGGCTGCTCAGTCTCGGCAGCTCAGGCTCCTCAGCCTCCTGAAGGAGGCAAAAGGGAAAGTACATGTATATAAGTTTAGAAGGGTAAGGAAAAGGACAAAAAGAAAAGAAAGGAAATTCAGAAAGTTCCTGAAGGAGACGAAAGGGGACGTAATCAAGTTAGGAATGTTCCTGAAGGACACGAAAGGGAAAGTATGGAAGCTTGGAAGTACATGGAAGATGACTAAGGGAAAGTAAGGAAGTTCTGAAAGTTGCTGAAGGAAACGAAGGAAAGTAACGAAGTTTAGAAAGGTAAGAAAGAAGACCAAAGGGAAAGTAAGGAGTTTGGAAAGGTTGTCAAGGAGGCAAAATGGAAAGTGATCAACTGATGAAGAATTTTCCTCAAGGAGTTGAAAGAGAAAGTTTCAACTTGGAATGTTCTTGAAAAAGACAAAAGTGAAAAAGACATAATCAAAAGTGTTTACTATGATTTAGTGGACTTTTGATCTTTTTCATACTGGGTTCTCATTCTGAAGCAAATACCAAGAAGGCTAGATAGTGATAAGAATAAGGACGAAAAGTTTTCCGACCTCCTTTTCCTTCTTCCCAGCTGCCTGTTGTTCCTCCGACTGTGCAGGAGTCTCCTCGGCCGCGGGTGCCGCGGGCGCTTGTGCCGCGGGCGCTTGTGCCGCGGGCGTTGCTGCTGCCCCGGTGGCCTGGGGCTCCAGCTCCATGGGTGCTTCTCCAATGATGTCGCCCAGGGCGGGGCCCGCGGTCTGGTCTGCTGGCGCTTCCGCCTGAGAAGGGAGAAATACATGTGTTAGAATATGGAGACACACGTCTGAATTTTATGACAACCAGAGCACATCTGAACTTTATTTGAGGAAGACACCTGCTATATTCTGTCGGTTCTAGAAAACCTTCTTTCTTACAGGTTTAGATTGCCCACTCGAGCAACGGAGTAAAACAAGAACAACTCGACCTGTACGAGATAGCGTACAGGTTCATTAAGCTTCACCGCTCCACCAGCATTTTCCATTACACATGCAGTGAGCCATGTCTCAAGTAACAGTCTAATGCTTTCTGGATATACATTGGACATTTAAGTTTCATGCTATTTCAAAACAAACACTTTCCCTTTTTTCAATGTTTTTTCTGTCATACATTTAAAAATTGTGGACATATTTTCTCTGAACTCCAAGTTTGAAAGAACAAAAAGCAAGAAGGACAACTCCACCTTCTGCTCCCATATCATAGAACTACAAAATTGTGCATTTGCTAAGGTCCAAAAACAAGGCCCTTTTCAGAAATTGTCATATAAACTCTACACTTTTGGTCTTGAAGTACAGTGTGTCACAACAAATTGTACATCAGTAGCTTAAGTTAAAGAAACTGAACCCTTTCCAGAACTTTCCTACTTGGGAGAGGGACAAGGGACTGGGATATTACGTCCAGACTTTTAGTCCTGCTATAGGTTACTTCAAAACAAATGATGCATCAGTAGCTTACAGAAACAGAAACATTTCCAGAACTTTGCAACTTGAGAGAAGGACAAAGAATTGGGATAAAAACACTGTTCCTGCTTTAGGTTAGTTCACAACAAATGATGTGTCAGTAGCTTACAGAAACATTTCCAGAACTTTGCAACTTGAGAGCGGGACAAAGAAATGGGATAAAAACACTGTTCCTGCTTTAGGTTACTTCACAGCAAATGATGCATCAGCAGCTTCCAAAACAGAGCCTTTGTCTTTGTTTGAAGTTTGCATTGTCTGTGTCGAAGTCCCCACTATTCTCTGGCTGGTTACCCCCGAAACGGGGAAGTGTTCATGGGAGGGAGCTACGTACAAAGGACAACTACACACAGTTTAGGTGCAGGTCATCCAGATTCAAAAATAGCACACTTCCTTTCATTGTGTCATTGCTAAATGAGTCTTAATGAAGTTTTTACCAAACGTACTGTGTATCATACACCAATTCAGCCTTGTATGGCTGCAATGATATGTACATGTATATGCACACTTGTTTTTGTGCTAAGAAACCATTCATTCATTCAGAGCCACCCTTACCGGTGCAGGCTGGTCCTCGGTACTGGTGGAGGCCCCCGCGGCTGCCGTGCCTGGCGCAGCCGGCGCAGAGTTCTCCCTCTGCAGCCTCTCTCGCTCCCTCCGTCCCACCATCTCTATGATGGCCTCGGCTTCGGCCTCCAACGCTGCAACAGCAGAAGCTACACTTGAGGCTGTGGTGCCGAGGTTAGGGCCTCCTGTGCATGCAGGGTTACATGTGTGTTGGACTCTAAACCTAAACATCCGCAGCAACCAGACTGCAGGAATCTGCTGCAGGTTTTTACTGCAGTGTTTTCACAACCTTTGAATGAAATTCAAGTTTCCGCTTCAACAATACAAACGTCTTTTGGCAGTCTGCCTTTTAAACATCTTGTAGAACTGTTCATGAAAACAAACTTTTTGTAGAGGTTATTTACTAGTCCATTAACCTTCTCCTTACTGTTTAACCCTGTAACCAACGCAAACTTGGTTCCTAAAGGCTCCCTTAGCAGGAGAAAGGTTAAGAGAATCTCTGCTGGGGGTAGGAATTTCCTACTCAGCTAGTGGAGGCCGTTTCACATCAGTAACACAGAACATTAAAAACTTACGGCAGCACACAACAGGTTTAGTCAACCAACAACTCTGTCAAGTCTGCTACATTGTTGTTTAAATGAGGAAAGAACAAAATGTTATCTAGCATGAAGTCATAAATAGCTGACCCCAAAACAACAATGCGACAACAACTTTCTTCCCATATTAAAAACTTGATTATATAGAACACCACTCAATGTAAATTAAGAAGTAGTATTTACACTGGAATCATGAATCTGTCAGTATTCAAATAACGTTTGCATACAAAATTTTTTTCTGCCTAACAAAAGTCAACTCCAAGTATCAACAGTCTCTAAATGTAATTTGATTTGACTTCAATAGAAAACATTTCAATATTCTTGATCTTACAGCAGACAGGGAAATCAGTTCTACTCCCAAATAATGTCACAAACTTGTAACTAGCAACTCCATAACAACAAACCAAGTCTCCCACCTTGTCTCTTCTCGGCGTCCCGTGCCTTCTTGACGGCTCTCCTGGCCGCCTCTCTCAGCTGGATGATGACCTTGAGGATACGCAGGAAGAAACTCTGAGTCGACGTCTTGCTGGTGAGCTGAGCCATGCTGGGCAGCTGCAGCTCGCGGCCTCCTTTTACCTTGGTGGGGGCAGCGACTACCACCATCTGGCTGTCAAACCTGGGGGGGTAGGGCAAGGAAATGTTACAGTTTCTACACAATACTTCACTCATCACTACCCCTAGCCTTCGTGGTACATATTATCAGATTACTCAAGTTTCTACACAGAACATTTCAAACCCATTTTCACATCTGTCTGTCAATCCTAGACATAGCAGATTTTCCATAATTTGTACATCTCTGCATCTGGATGTGGGGACAAATTTGATAAGTGGACAAAGTTCTACACAAGACACCACTGAACCTCTGCCTGACCCTTCACTGTGCTATTTCAAATGTGTACAATACCATTCTTATCAAGACTTCAAGACAGGTTCAGGCAATTCCTCAAAATATTTTTCACCAGTCTCCCACACTATCCCAGGTGAGTTTCTGTCATCAGTAAGTTTACCTGTTGGAGATGACTCCCCTCTGTCTAGCCTGCGATGTCCCTGCCTCCTCTGGAGAAGAGAGCTCCTCCACCCCCCTCCCCACATGACATGTTTACCTGTTGGAGATGACTCCCCGCTGTCTAGCCTGCGATGTTCCTGCCTCCTCCGGAGAAGAGAGCTCCTCCACCCCCCTCCCCACATGACATGTTTACCTGTTGGAGATGACTCCCCTCTGTCTAGCCTGCGATGTTCCTGCCTCCTCCGGAGAAGAGAGCTCCTCCACCCCCCTCCCCACATGACATGTTTACCTGTTGGAGATGACTCCCCTCTGTCTAGCCTGCGATGTTCCTGCCTCCTCCGGAGAAGAGAGCTCCTCCACCCCCCTCCCCACATGACATGCTCACCTGTTGGAGATGACTCCCCTCTGTCTGGCCTGCGATGTTCCTGCTCCGCCCTCCTCCGGAGCACCTCACTCCTCCACCCCCCTCCCCACATGACATGCTCACCTGTTGGAGATGACTCCTCCACCCCCCTCCCCACATGACATGTTTACCTGTTGGAGATGACTCCTCCACCCCCCTCCCCACATGACTTGTTTACCTGTTGGAGATCACTCCTCCACCCCCCTCCCCACATGACATGCTCACCTGTTGGAGATGACTCCCCGCTGTCTGGCCTGCGATGTTCCTGCTCCCCCCTCCTCCGGAGAAGAGAGCTCCTCCATGCCTCCCTCTGCTCCCGTCTGTTTCAGCCTGGAGATGTGGTCCCGGACCTCCTGCAGCAGCTGGAAGATCTGCTCGCACAGCGTGTGGCCTGAAGGACAACAGGGGAGGTTGCCAATAAACAGAACTTCCTTTTTCTACTACGGTAACCAAAGGGTTATTTTCGTGTAGATTCATGAAAGGAAAGCATAATATAGGGTCTCTCTCTCTGCTTCTCTCATTGTTACAAACTATCAGTCAGAAAACTACATCACTCTTTTCAATGGAAAACATCGTCCTTTTTTACTTTTCAGCTTTAACCACAGCAAGTAAGATACTGATAATTTAAAGTTGGCCCTTGTTAGGATCTCCTTGACTGAATGCTTTTAGTACAAAAGATCCAAAATCAAAATCAGGTTTGACAAAAATTCATACAAAATGATGTTAAGCACATATCAAGAATATCAATGTCTTTCTGATCATAATCTGTATTGGTCTCAGGAACTTCCCTGCTGTGAGTACTAACCTAGTTGCCTGCCCCCCTGCAGCAGTAGTTTCAGCACAGACTCCCGCGTCTGGTTGTCTATTCTGGACAGCTGCAGCAGGACATTGGTGGCATCCTCCAGACCCTCCTCAGAACAGGAGTGGGACGTCAGGATCTGTAACCACAGCAGAGATATCAGCACTAAGGACAGGTGAAACCTGAACAGGAGTGGGACGTCAGGATCTGTAACAACAGCAGAGATATCAGCACTAAGGACAGGTGAAACCTGAACAGGAGTGGGATGTCAGGATCTGTAACAACAGCAGCACTAAGGACAGGTGAAACCTGAACAGGAGTGGGACGTCAGGATCTGTAACAACAGCAGCACTAAGGACAGGTGAAACCTGAACAGGAGTGGGACGTCAGGATCTGTAACAACAGCAGCACTAAGGACAGGTGAAACCTGAACAGGAGTGGGACGTCAGGATCTGTAACAACAGCAGCACTAAGGACAGGTGAAACCTGAACAGGAGTGGGACGTCAGGATCTGTAACAACAGCAGAGATATCAGCACTAAGGACAGGTGAAACCTGAACAGGAGTGGGACGTCAGGATCTGTAACAACAGCAGAGATATCAGCACTAAGGACAGGTGAAACCTGAACAGGAGTGGGACGTCAGGATCTGTAACAACAGCAGCACTAAGGACAGGTGAAACCTGAACAGGAGTGGGACGTCAGGATCTGTAACAACAGCAGCACTAAGGACAGGTGAAACCTGAACAGGAGTGGGACGTCAGGATCTGTAACAACAGCAGAGATATCAGCACTAAGGACAGGTGAAACCTGAACAGGAGTGGGACGTCAGGATCTGTAACAACAGCAGAGATATCAGCACTAAGGACAGGTGAAACCTGAACAGGAGTGGGACGTCAGGATCTGTAACAACAGCAGCACTAAGGACAGGTGAAACCTGAACAGGAGTGGGACGTCAGGATCTGTAACAACAGCAGCACTAAGGACAGGTGAAACCTGAACAGGAGTGGGACGTCAGGATCTGTAACAACAGCAGCACTAAGGACAGGTGAAACCTGAACAGGAGTGGGACGTCAGGATCTGTAACAACAGCAGAGATATCAGCACTAAGGACAGGTGAAACCTGAACAGGAGTGGGACGTCAGGATCTGTAACAACAGCAGAGATATCAGCACTAAGGACAGGTGAAACCTGAACAGGAGTGGGACATCAGGATCTGTAACAACAGCAGCACTAAGGACAGGTGAAACCTGAACAGGAGTGGGACGTCAGGATCTGTAACAACAGCAGCACTAAGGACAGGTGAAACCTGAACAGGAGTGGGACGTCAGGATCTGTAACAACAGCAGCACTAAGGACAGGTGACACCTGAACAGGAGTGAGATGTCAGGACCTGTAACTACAGCACTTAGGACAGGTGAAAACTTAACCGGAAAGGGATGCCAGGATCAAATTGCATGGTCTCCAGTCAATAAAGGACTTTGGTACTTACATCTACAGCCAGCTGGAGTTGTTTATTTACAGTTGAGTTGTTTACTTACGTCTACAGCCAGCTGGAGTTGTTTACTTACATCTACAGCCAGCTGGAGTTGTTTACTTACATCTACAGCCAGCTGGAGTTGTTTATTTACAGCTGGAGTTGTTTACTTACATCTACAGCCAGCTGGAGTTGTTTATTTACAGTTGAGTTGTTTACTTACATCTACAGCCAGCTGGAGTTGTTAATTTACAGCTGGAGTTGTTTACTTACATCTACAGCCAGCTGGAGTTGTTTACTTACATCTACAGCCAGCTGGAGTTGTTTATTTACAGCTGGAGTTGTTTACTTACATCTACAGCCAGCTGGAGTTGTTTATTTACAGTTGAGTTGTTTACTTACATCTACAGCCAGCTGGAGTTGTTTATTTACAGCTGGAGTTGTTTACTTACATCTACAGCCAGCTGGAGTTGTTTACTTACATCTACAGCCAGCTGGAGTTGTTTATTTACAGCTGGAGTTGTTTACTTACATCTACAGCCAGCTGGAGTTGTTTATTTACAGTTGAGTTGTTTACTTACATCTACAGCCAGCTGGAGTTGTTTATTTACTGCTGGAGTTGTTTATTTACTGCTGGAGTTGTTTACTTACATCTTCAGCCAGCTGGAGTTGTTTATTTACTGCTGGAGTTGTTTATTTACTGCTGGAGTTGTTTACTTACATCTACAGCCAGCTGGAGTTGCTTATTTACAGTTGAGTTGTTTACTTACATCTACAGCCAGCTGGAGTTGTTTACTTACAGCTGGAGTTGTTTATGTACATCTACAGCCAGCTGGAGTTGTTTATTTACAACTGGAGTTGTTTACTCACATCTATAGCCAGCTGGAGTTGTTTATTTACAGCTGGAGTTGTTTACTTACATCTACAGCCAGCTGGAGTTGTTTATTTACAGTTGAGTTGTTTACTTACATCTACAGCCAGCTGGAGTTGTTTATTTACAGTTGAGTTGTTTACTTACATCTACAGCCAGCTGGAGTTGTTTATTTACAGTTGAGTTGTTTACTTACATCTACAGCCAGCTGGAGTTGTTTATTTACAGTTGAGTTGTTTACTTACATCTACAGCCAGCTGGAGTTGTTTACTTACATCTACAGCCAGCTGGAGTTGTTTATTTACAGCTGGAGTTGTTTACTCACATCTACAGCCAGCTGGAGTTGTTTATTTACAGCTGGAGCTGTTTACTTACATCTACAGCCAGCTGGAGTTGTTTATTTACAGCTGGAGTTGTTTACTTACATCTACAGCCAGCTGGAGTTGTTTATTTACAGCTGGATTTGTTTACTTACATCTACAGCCAGCTGGAGTTGTTTACTTACATCTACAGCCAGCTGGAGTTGTTTATTTACAGCTGGAGTTGTTTACTTACATCTACAGCCAGCTGGAGTTGTTTATTTACAGCTGGAGTTGTTTACTTACATCTACAGCCAGCTGGAGTTGTTTATTTACAGCTGGAGTTGTTTACTCACATCTACAGCCAGCTGGAGTTGTTTATTTACAGCTGGAGCTGTTTACTTACATCTACAGCCAGCTGGAGTTGTTTATTTACAGCTGGAGTTGTTTACTTACATCTACAGCCAGCTGGAGTTGTTTATTTACAGCTGGAGTTGTTTACTTACATCTACAGCCAGCTGGAGTTGTTTATTTACAGTTGAGTTGTTTACTTACATCTACAGCCAGCTGGAGTTGTTTATTTACTGCTGGAGTTGTTTATTTACTGCTGGAGTTGTTTACTTACATCTTCAGCCAGCTGGAGTTGTTTATTTACTGCTGGAGTTGTTTATTTACTGCTGGAGTTGTTTACTTACATCTACAGCCAGCTGGAGTTGCTTATTTACAGTTGAGTTGTTTACTTACATCTACAGCCAGCTGGAGTTGTTTACTTACAGCTGGAGTTGTTTATGTACATCTACAGCCAGCTGGAGTTGTTTATTTACAACTGGAGTTGTTTACTCACATCTATAGCCAGCTGGAGTTGTTTATTTACAGCTGGAGTTGTTTACTTACATCTACAGCCAGCTGGAGTTGTTTATTTACAGTTGAGTTGTTTACTTACATCTACAGCCAGCTGGAGTTGTTTATTTACAGTTGAGTTGTTTACTTACATCTACAGCCAGCTGGAGTTGTTTATTTACAGTTGAGTTGTTTACTTACATCTACAGCCAGCTGGAGTTGTTTATTTACAGTTGAGTTGTTTACTTACATCTACAGCCAGCTGGAGTTGTTTACTTACATCTACAGCCAGCTGGAGTTGTTTATTTACAGCTGGAGTTGTTTACTCACATCTACAGCCAGCTGGAGTTGTTTATTTACAGCTGGAGCTGTTTACTTACATCTACAGCCAGCTGGAGTTGTTTATTTACAGCTGGAGTTGTTTACTTACATCTACAGCCAGCTGGAGTTGTTTATTTACAGCTGGATTTGTTTACTTACATCTACAGCCAGCTGGAGTTGTTTACTTACATCTACAGCCAGCTGGAGTTGTTTATTTACAGCTGGAGTTGTTTACTTACATCTACAGCCAGCTGGAGTTGTTTATTTACAGCTGGAGTTGTTTACTTACATCTACAGCCAGCTGGAGTTGTTTATTTACAGCTGGAGTTGTTTACTCACATCTACAGCCAGCTGGAGTTGTTTATTTACAGCTGGAGCTGTTTACTTACATCTACAGCCAGCTGGAGTTGTTTATTTACAGCTGGATTTGTTTACTTACATCTACAGCCAGCTGGAGTTGTTTACTTACATCTACAGCCAGCTGGAGTTGTTTATTTACAGCTGGAGTTGTTTACTTACATCTACAGCCAGCTGGAGTTGTTTATTTACTGCTGGAATTGTTTACTTACATCTACAGCCAGCTGGAGTTGTTTACTTACATCTACAGCCAGCTGGAGTTGTTTACTTACATCTACAGCCAGCTGGAGTTGTTTATTTACTGCTGGATTTGTTTACTTACATCTACAGCCAGCTGGAGTTGTTTATTTACAGCTGGAGTTGTTTACTTACATCTACAGCCAGCTGGAGTTGTTTATTTACAGCTGGAGTTGTTTACTTACATCTACAGCCAGCTGGAGTTGTTTATTTACAGCTGGATTTGTTTACTTACATCTACAGCCAGCTGGAGTTGTTTACTTACATCTACAGCCAGCTGGAGTTGTTTATTTACAGCTGGAGTTGTTTACTTACATCTACAGCCAGCTGGAGTTGTTTATTTACAGCTGGAGTTGTTTACTTACGTCTACAGCCAGCTGGATTTGTTTACTTACATCTACAGCCAGCTGGAGTTGTTTACTTACATCTACAGCCAGCTGGAGTTGTTTATTTACAGCTGGAGTTGTTTACTTACATCTACAGCCAGCTGGAGTTGTTTATTTACAGCTGGAGTTGTTTACTTACGTCTACAGCCAGCTGGATTTGTTTACTTACATCTACAGCCAGCTGGAGTTGTTTACTTACATCTACAGCCAGCTGGAGTTGTTTATTTACAGCTGGAGTTGTTTACTTACATCTACAGCCAGCTGGAGTTGTTTATTTACAGCTGGAGTTGTTTACTTACATCTACAGCCAGCTGGAGTTGTTTATTTACTGCTGGAGTTGTTTACTTACGTCTACAGCCAGCTGGAGTTGTTTCTCCAGCATGATGTTTGTCGCTCTCCCTGCGGAATCCTCGAACACTGACGAGGTTGAGGTGGGGCGGGGGGTGACTGTGTCCTTCCGACTCGGGGTGGGGGAGGGGGTGGAGGTTGCTGTTGGCACCAGCTCGAGCGTTGACTGGACAGCAACTGGAGAACAACAACACCACTATTAGGACTAGGGGCAAGGACCTTACACAGACTACAATAGCTGGAGATTAACAACAGAAATTACACCGTCAGCAGGGAGTAACAGGGACACAGTTTTGGGAGTTCCACAAGTCAATACTATAACAAACATTTTTCTTACATACAGGTCTATAAAAACTAAGCAAACAATTTCCTCCTCCAGAAGATGTCAAAAGACGAAGGCATTTTGAATTTGTCCTTTGCGGTACCTAGGGTCTTTCCTGTTGTGATGTTGCTATGGTTACTAGTTACCACCGTTACCTGTTTGTTCTGCTGGTCTCTGTTCCACTGCAGCTGTCTCCGCACCTCCAGTTGCTCCAGACTCTGTGGTAGGGAGAAGTCATCATTAGTCATCCAGAAGGACACATGAACCAACTACCACAGAAATCTTTTTAGTATCACAAACCGAGGACAGAGCAACGGCACAAGGATGAACTTGTCTGGTTATCTACTATTACCAACACTCATTTTTCAGCATTTGTACCTTTTTAACAACTTTTTAAACTCTATTTCATACGACTCAAATAACAGCATTTAATTTGGAAAAGGATCATCTAAATCTAGGTGTTTTAAAATCCTGCAACATTGCCCACAAGTGTCCTGACCTGCGGTAGACTCCTCAGTCCTGCTCTCCTCTCTCCTGGCAGCCTCCTCCCTCGCCTGCTCCTCTGCCTTCTTCATCTCCTCGGGCAGGGCGATGGACACCAGGGACAGCAGCCTCAGCAGCTTGTCAGTTAGAACCTTGTCGGGAGGAGAACATTTAATTACTGATCAGTTACACTGTGGAATCTGCTACCCAGGGATTTCAAGGTTGTCTCTGATACACGATTGTCTAGATGACAGATCAATTTTACGGATCATAATGGGTTTTAGGCAGGTTTCAGGAAAGGTAGATCAAGGGGCAGGCCTTAAGCTACACTTAGATGGCCGATCCTAGATGATGGAAGGAAAATGGGTCTAAAAAGCATGGAAAGCATGGCAGTAGCTGCTCAAGACCGCAACCTTTGGAGAAAGTATGCTCGACGAGTTGACCAACGCAACAGTGTTGCGGGAGGAACTAAGGTCTGAGGTAAGGAATGCTTTTAGTGTATCTAAACCTCTGACCTCACTCTTGATTTTAGACTTTATGTATGTATTCGTGTGTAAGTCTGACCCGTTTTTAGTGGATGTTATCGTATCTGTTTATGTATTTGTATATATTGTACGCCTTGTATGAGCCCTGGAAGATTAGTTCACTCTGAGCTTAACATCCTCCAATGCAGGGACATCCAACAGCGAAACCACCTGTCTGGATGTATCCTGCTCTTTCAGCCGTCACCCTTAGTTCCTGACCGCCCTGCTTATAAATATTAATGAGCTTATTCTTATATATGCAAGCCCCCTTTTGAAAACTGAAAGGCTTATTCTCTGACTGGCTGACAGCTGGTTTGGGGGGGACGTCCACAGGAACTAAAAGTAACGGTTGAAAGAGCAGGGCACATCCAGACAGGTGGTTTCGCTGTTGGATGTCCCTGCATCGGAGGATGGAGCTAAAGGGCATCTCAATAAACTCCAACTCACCGAGCTGCGCCGGATTACCGGGTGTGCCAACATCTGCAGCAGCGAGCCCAGCGGCGACGTCTCCAAACTCTCTCCGCTCGGATCCGATTCGCTCGTGCTCGCGCCCGCGTGGGACTTCGCCGTGCCCTTCCCTTTCCTGCCCACACTCATGGAGTCCAGTTTGACCAGCACGTCCCAGAAGTCCGTGTCCGTTTTACTACTACCTACTCTGTTTGTTGCAACAGTTCCTGCGGCCGGAGGAGTCTCTTTGACCTTGTTGGCCTGGGTTTGACTACTACTACTACTACTGGTGGAACAGGTCCCTGCCTCCCTGGCCTTACCAGGGATGAAATGTCCAGGGAAAACCTTGGCTAGAGAGATGAGGGTGTCCATGACGTGTCTACAGACGATGGGGGACGCCTGCGGGTGTATGTGCACCGCGCCGCTGTGCCGTTCCACGTGCTTCTTGCCGCCGGTTTTCTGGATCTGGAACACGTTTGCGCGGCAGCCCAGGGCGGCGTCCAGGCTTATGGACAGCCAGGAGGGCTGGGATGTTCGCGTGTCCATGGCCATGTCCTGGGAGGAGGAACTGGACAGACGGGACTTCTTCCCTGAACCCTTCTCAGAACCATCCGTGATCTCCAGGAGGGGCTGGAACATGATAAAATGCAGCTTTTATTAGCTTCTCAGACAACAGCTCAAATTGTGCAAATTTCACTACCATGACAAAAGCTCTAAAACATGACAAAAGTGAAATGTGCCAAACTTCCCATAACTCTGTCAAAGAACATTTTTCAAGCTCAACACTATTGACCCTCATGATACATACAAACAAAAAAAAATTTTCATTCCTTTCCTTGCTTCAGTAACATCTCTACATCTCACACACTCCCTCACCATCTAATTTAGCGTCAAGGATAATCTAAACATCTTTCTTCAGAATCCAGTACTGCAACCCAAAATGCACAAGTGGCTCCAGGAGCCATTTTGTGGTGAACTCTTTAGTAAATAAAGAAAAAAAAGGTTTTCAAACATCTTCTTGGACATTGTCTACCCATCACTTCTCTTGGGGTGACCATGAGAATTCTGGCCCACTACAGAGGCTAAAGAACATCTCTGCATCTACACATAATATTTGCACCCAACACGTGTCGTACCTTGCAGACATTGTCCCCTGTGCGGTCCAGTATGGACAGCAGGGCGTGCACCACCCAGAGCCGGGTGCCGTTGTGGTAGCAGAGGTTCCTCAGCACGCGGTGCAGCCGGCTGGTGTTCAGCTTCGGCTCGTCCACAAACAGTAGAACCAGCAGACACGCCAGCGCCTCGTGGTCCAACAGCTGCCGGCCTCGCAGCCGGACCTGGGGAGGATTTGGGTATCATGTTACAATTTTAAACTCCGTACACAAAATAGAGCTCTGATCCTTATCAATTTGAAATGACCCAAAGTCACACATCCAGACTGGAAGTGTGACGTCAGTAAAGGGTCAAAGGTGCTTAGAAGTCGGTATCGGCCTCCGTCTCGGTTGAGGGAAAGTTGGTGGGCTCTGATGTAAATGGCCTCTTTTACTCTTATGGAGAAAGTGGAGGTGATCTTTGTCAGTTCAGCTGACTGAAAAGCTTCTCTATTTACAGGTTCGTTTTACCGGGGAAATTCCTCTAGCTTTCTTCAAATATGATTAACAGTGGACCTTGGCTTAACGACCCATCTACGGACTGCAACCCTTTTCAGTTGACATTATCAAAGTCTTTGATATGAGATCTTGTCACAAGACTTAGGAAGGTAGTAGTAGCAGTTGCTGATTGGTTGTACTGTTTACCCACCATGTCTATTTTTACAGTTGTTCATGTGTTACCTGGTTGCTTGTAGTTGTGATTGTATTTTACAGTGGTTCATGTATTACCTGGTTGGCTATAGTTGCGGTTGTATTTTACAGTGGTATAACCATATTACCTGGTTGGCCGTAGAGGCGGTTGTATTTTACAATGGTTCATGTGTTACCTGGTTGGCCGTGGTGGCGGTTGCTGCCCGGTTATGCTGTGTGCCCCAGCGCCAGGTGTTCCGGTGGTGCTGAGGTAGCGCAGACTGGATGTAATGGATCCCTCTCCCTCCCAGCCGACTGGCCAGACCTGCAACAGAAAACCAACAACAAAACTTAACTTCCGCCCAGACAGAAAAAAATCCCTGCATAGCGTCAACAGATGGTATGTATGGCATTGGAAAAGAGTGTTCTTTTCAAGCAACGTCAGCATTTTTTCCTTCAACTTTACAGTAATGGCTTAACGAATTCTACCTTGTTTTGCCCAAAGCAGTGCTGAAGCAAAACTGATGTCACAGATTGAGTTCTTTAATCCCTGAAGAGGGAGGTTGAGCAGTGCTAAAACATTATCGGGGAAAGATGCTGAGGTTGCATGGAAAGAACACACTTGTCCAACAGAAAAAGCCATAGAAAATATGGAGTAAGGATTTGCAGCTGATGATGTTAGGATTTTCATTTTTATAATGTACAGTAACATCTGCAGTGTGAAGGATTCTCAGAGGATTTAGTTTTTCCTCACAAGGAAATTAAAGAATGTATCATACTTCATTCATGTCATGCCTTCCCCAGAAAATACTGATTCAAACAGAAATGTGCCAGAAGTTGAAAACTCAACGTCTTCAAACAAAAAGTTCTAATGTCAACCATTCCAATATCCAAATCCGGTATCCAAAGTGCGGTGTATGTAAAGTGCATACAAATTGTTCTACTGAAGCCCGTGGGTTACAAGTAGTATACAATTATGTACGGACTGGGCCGGAACACCCATATCAAATTTTATTGGGGCCAAGGTATGACATAAACCAAAGCGCTGCACTAGTGTGACGTCGTTCATCAGAAACAACATGACTGCCTGTTGTTGGAAAGGAGCCTGATGTATTGGTGATCATTCATCATGTAAATAAATGGACAAAACCTACAAAGTCCTGCAAGACAAAGCAGATATTGTACTTCATGAAGAAAAGTGACCAACAAGTCCAAAATGACAAATTTAGCATGAGACATTCTTGGCATTCATACATCATGTTCACCATATTGTGCTCGAGATATATGCAAAAGTGCTTAGCCAGCAGTGCTTCTGATAAATAGCGCAAGAACAAAAAATGGCATATCAGCAGTTTTACAAAATCAAACTTCAGCCAAAAGAAGAAAACGGAAGAAGAGGAAATAGCTTTTACGTGGCAAGAAGTGACAAGAAAAAAACAAAACAGGACTGTTGTTTGTGCTTGTTTCGTCAATTTGATTGGCAAGGGAAATTAGCCCCTTCAGGAGAAATTTTAAACCTCCAACTGCCAAAATAATGTTTTTTTCAAATGGGTTAATATCTGAGATGGAAGATAGCTAAGAAACATCAGAAACATCTTTCAAAGAAAAAGGTTTAAACAAGTCAGTCAAACGTCCAAAGTAAACACAGATATACACTTTTGTACAAAACTTAACTGGCTTAACTGCTTTTCCTCAGCTGCCAGGTATAAACATTCAAATCTAGAACCTTTTCTATTTTTAATTAACATAAAATGTGCAATTTCCATTAATTCTGCTCGTAATTATGCAAAATCATTTCAAAACAGGCAACGACTAAAACCTTGCTACAGAGTCAAATGGTTTGTGAGCTGCCTGTGCCGTACCGAGAATCCCTACCAGCATTTTGGACCATTTTTCTTGGTGTGTTTTCCTGAGTTTCAGAGGGGCTTGAACATTTTTCGGAGCCTAGAAATAAAGAAAAATTGTTTTGGTGGCTGCCTTTGTTCGTTTAAATCAATAGGTAGCATCTGAAGCTAAAACCATGTTTCTGGAGTTAAAACCATGGTTCAAACAAACTTGGTGTTTTTTTGGGGGGAGGGGGGGCTGCCTATACTGTTACAAACCAACAGGCAGCGTCTCAAACATTTTGCTGGGGCTACAACCATGTGCCAAGGCCTGGCTGAGTGCACAAACAGCAGCCCATGGTTCTTGCCTGAAGTCCTAAGGATAGCTGAAAGCACGCTACCGCTTGCCGCACTGAAGAGTCGCTCCTGCATCAGCTGTCTGTGTCGCTCCTCCAGCTCTCGGCGAAGGTTCCGCGCCTCCGCGGCGATCTCCGGCGGCATCACGGCCAGAACTGTGTCATCCTGGGGGGACAGGGAGGCTTTCAACATGTTCTACACACACACAGACACAAACACACACACAGACAGACACACACACACACCATCTACATACACACACACATACACACACACACACATTATGGCCAGAACTGTGTCATCCTGGGGACACAGGGAGGCTTTCAACACGTTCTACACACACACACACCATCTTTGAACATAATCTGCACACAAAATCAGAAATCACAGCAATGACTGTGCCATCCAGGGCAAGAATACAATGCGTCTTACATATGGTAATTGTTGGCAATAAGCTAGGTTCTGTGTCTATAGATTCCCATCACATCCCACAATCCCCAAATATCCCCCCCCCCCAAATATTCCCCCTCCTCCCAGTACTGTACTCACCATATCAGCGAGGACCTGCTGTCTGAGTGAGCTGGGCAGGTTCTGTATGAAGCCTGCGGGGTCCACAGGTTGTTCGGGGTTTGCAGCTGCTCTCTGTGCCTCCAGTCTTTGCTGTTCCATACGCTCGTACTGTAAAACCTGGAGCCAGGGTATCAACAAAATGCTTAAATCAAAGAGGCTACTACCAGAATCAGAAGTCATACGAACTATACAGCAGCTGCCCAAACACGTTCCTCTCAGATATCGAGAAAACGAGTAATGAATCATAGAAACATTTTGAGCCAATCTATAACCATTATGTCAGCGTGTTGACATCTTCTGGAATGTAGCCTCTAGGCAGACATCTGTCCTTTAAAAAAAAAACATTTTTTTCTTTCTTATGGTACCTGGAACTTTGGTCACAATGAATACTAAAAATTCTACTAGTACTTCACTTACGAATTAGCCTTAAATTCTACTAGTGCTTAAAGTGAACAATATGTAAGGCCATTATTGGTTAGTTTTGTTTCAGTTATCTAATGACGAAAACTCAAAATCAGCCAGCTTTTCATTCAGGCCATGAGGAGAGAGGGCAAGAGTCAGACAAAGTACAAATGATACACAGGTTCCAACAAATAAATGTTTCCCACCTCTTCCTGAATCTCGGGCGGCAGGGCTGCCAGGAACTCTGGGCTGACCTGGACGTTATCCGGCGCGGTCGTGCTGGTGCTGCTCCCGCTGCTGTTCCCCGCCTGCGCGGCAGGGGGCGTTCTTCTGATGCCCAGCTGTGTGCGCAGCACCTCCTGGCGGATGTCCTCGGGAAGTGCAGCCAGGAAGGAGGGGTCAACGCCCTCAGGAAGCTGTACATCCGCTGTGGAGGGAGGGTTTTGTTCATCTCTCAACTCATTTGTTGATTTGTCTTATTTCTTTGAGATCATTTATACCGATGTCAAAGATACATATTTGCTCAATTCTTATTTTCAACAGCCCTTATAATAGTGTCCAAGACACATGCAATACCCGAAGAAGAATAGACTTAAAAACATTAACCATTTATCAATTGATCAATCTGTTAATTTCTGTACAATCTATCACTCTTCAACCTTGATACCTTACTGTTATCTCACCACTTTGCCAGATAATCGTTACCTCACAACAGGCACCCACACACAGCACCAATGATCTAATATAATCCTAAAATGTTTCACACTGGATCATGGGTACTCTGTCCTTTAACCCTCAGCCTTCTGAGGTAGCCGTTTGGCTATTTTTGCTTATGGGATTAGGCAGCAAGAAAGGGTTAATACTAGACTTCCCTAACAGAAGAAGAAAAACCTGTTAAACGCAGTCTTACATCCCAGCAGTGAGTTGAGTTCCTCGTTGCCCGGCCCGGCCTGCGTGGTTTCCGCCGTGCTGGCGGCGCTCTGCCCCTCGGACGTTGGGGTCTCGGAGCTCGAGGCCGACCCCTCCGTGGTGCCCGTGCTCGTGCTAGGCTGCGAATCGGCGCCGCTCGTCGTACCACTGCTCTCTCCGTCTGACACGGTTAAAAACAAAAAAGTGTCAACTTCAGGTCACATACAAACCAGTCCTTGACTATAACACTTCCATGCCAGGACCTGTCACAGAGGTGTTTTACCTGGTTTAGTACCATGTTTTCACCCATAGTTTCTATGTCCATGACATGCAGCATTAGAGGGATGTTACAAATGGCACTTGCAAGAGTTTGTAGAGCAACACCCTGCTTGGAAATTCAGCCCAAACTTACCACAAACAAGAGACAGCAAACAGTACCTTATTTTACCCCATAGCATCCATCACGGTATGTGTGCAGAATTAGAATGTGTAGTTTCCATGATGCTTATATCTGTTTTGTACCTTATTTCCACCCATAGTTCTAAATTCATGATATGCCAAATTTGAGGGTATGACGAGAGGCACTTGAGCATGACATGCAACACCCTGCTTCACTGGAATTATAGCTCAGAAAACCAGAGAAAGCAGATACAGCAGGACAGGGGTGAGCATGTCTGTCTCGTGTCTGGCCTCAGACAAAGCTGGAACAGGAGGATTTTCATCAAGTCTTCACTCATCAAGAGAGATGATTCATCAGTGGCCAGAATTAGGACCAGGCAATTTTGCCAATTTAAAAGCAGAAACTGCTGACATTCAGCTTTAACATGCTTACATTGGGAACATATTGTATATGAGTCATTTGCCATAAAGCAGCCACAATGGACCAGCAGCCTGTTCAGCCTCCACTCCCACTGCTGTTCTCAGCCCCTCTAACACTTTGACCCTGACCCTCGACCCTTAGCCCTGCCCCTGCAGACATGACCTTTAACCCTTCCCCTGTACAAAGCCCCACCTGTAGTTTGCCCAGCAGCCTGCTCCGCCTCCCCTCCCTCTGCCATTACCCCAGCCCCTCCCAAAATTCAACCGACTTTAACCCTGCCCCCCGAACCTTATCCATGCCCCCGACCCTTTACCCTGCCCGTTGTGACTTGACCCTTCACCCCACCCCTGTACAAAGCCCCACCTGTGGTTTGCCTAGTAACCTGCTCCGCCTCCCCTCCCTCTGCCATTATCCCAGCCCCTCCCACACTTTCACCCTGACCCCCGGCCCTTGACCCTGCTAAAGCGACCTTTAACCCTGCCCTGTACAAAGCCCCACCTGTGGTTTGCCCAGTAACCTGCTCCGCCTCCCCTCCCTCTGCCGTTGCCGCAGTCCCGGCTGACGTCCCGCTATCCGCGCTCCCCTGCCGCTGTGTCGCCTCCTGCCCGACCGTTTCCGACGTGTCCATGGGCATGGCGGCGTCCGTTCCCGCGCCCTCCGCCCCCGCGCTGGGGCTGATGCTGACCGAGCTGTCCGTGGAGGTCGTCACGTCGTCCTGCCCTGATGTCGTGCTGCTGCTCGTCTCCATGGGAGCAGGCAGGAACCCGGCAACCTGGACAAACAAACAAACAAACAAAACATCAGGATCACATGGGAGCAGGCAGGAACCCGGCAACCTGGACAAACAAACAAACAAACATCAGGATCACATGGGAGCAGGCAGGAACCCGGCAACCTGCACAAACAAACAAACAAACATCAGGATCACATGGGAGCAGGCAGGAACCCGGCAACCTGCACAAACAAACAAACAAACATCAGGATCACATGTTGGAATCACTTTCATATCTTATACGAACATTTTTCTTGAACCCAGCAAGCTAGATAAACAAATAAGCAACACAAAACATCTAAATATCAATGTGTGTATCAAAATCTTTTTATTCACAACCTGCCAACCCTAAGGAACGTAACTGACAGGCTACCAAATGCTGGCAGGTAAAATATCATTGGATTCTTCCGTCCAAGAAAACCTAAATTATCCTACAATCTACCATCCATGAAAGTATTCATAGACACAAACATTGCTACTACTTATTGCTCCCTGCAGAATCACGATGCATCAGGTTGGGAGGAAGTAGCATACCTACCTACCTACCTACCTAGTCCCTTGACCTCCAGGTCGTTGGGGGGACAAGGTAGACATGAAGATCGAGAGTTGCCTCCAGGTTCTTAACACTCAGTTAACTCCTTTCCTGTTGTCTTTCATTCCTGTCATTACTTCAGTAGCTCTTTTTGCACTGTGATGAAATCAGTAAAGTACACAAACCTGTGGTGTTGTTTCCTCTGCAGGTTGCCGTGACGACGACCCCTCTTCCGCGACCTGCCGTGCCGTCTCCTCGGCAACCAGCTGTTGCAGGTCGCTAGGGAACGGAAGTGACGGGGTCACGGAGACGTTGTAGGACCGCGCCACTACAGGGGCGGGGGGTGCAGAGGCAGGGGAGGCTGTAACAGCTGATACTGTAGGTTCTGTGGAACCTGCGTCAGCCCCACCTGCCCCCCCTCTGGACGGAGTGGACCCTTCCGGCGCCTGTTCCGCGGCCTCGCTGCTGGGTTCGAGCCCGCTGTTTTCCAGCCCGCCGACGGCAGAGATGATCTCGGCAACGATGGAAGCCTGGGACTGGGAGCCGGGCAGGGTGGAGGCAGAGTCTGATGTTTCTGTGGACTCCGAGGTGCCAACCTGGGAGGAAACGACACCAATCAAATATCATTACAAGTTATACTGACCACAAATATCTGGAAATACAAACACACACCCAAAACAATATCTCCATGTTTACATCAACCACAGACTTACATAACATGTAACCTATCAATACTAGCCAGTTCACAACATTTATGGATCATTATCAAACACACATGACAGTTTAAAAAATATCAACTAAGACTGGTGGGTTGAAATTTGTCCCTCAATGCAAAATAAGGGCTTTTCAAACTTTAAAAAACATAAAGGCGAATTTTGTAAAAGTAAATGTAACCAATGATATTTCATAACCATTTCTTTTTATTTGAGTTTTTGCCTGTGTCTTGTGTTTCCTCACCTCCATGGCCTCTCCCTCCCGACCCTCGGCTCCGGTCTCTCCCTTCTCCTTTGCTTCCTTCTCTTTTTTCTTCTTATCTTCCTCATCTTTCTCCTTCTTCTTCTTGTCCTCCTCCTCCTGTTGTTTCTTCTTCTTCTCCTGACGTTCCTCCAGCTCCTTCTTACAGTGTTCTTCCAGCTTCTCAAGGATCGACTTCTTCACAGCTGAGGGAGGAGCGAGAGGAATGAAGTTTGGACCAAAAAAGATGATAACGAAAAGAAACAATGGATGAATTGATAAGAAGTGTAATCACAAAGGTCACTGAAATAACTGCAGGAGTCAGAGAATGGAAAAATGGCAAAAGGATTACAAGAAAAGGACTGTTTTACGATGGTGAAAACTCCTGCTACAGCTACTAACACAGAGTTTACAAGTTATCACTGAGAAAAACATTGACATCACATGGCCTTCCCCAGAACTGTGGGTCTGTAGAAGGTGGAACTTGGCTAGAGCACATTTACAAAATTTGCTGAAATTATGGAGGGAATGCAACAAGGTAATTACAATCTTACTCAAAAAATTTCTAAAAAGGAAAGATAACAGAACAGGCCTCAGGAAGCAAATAAGGAAGGATAGAGGGGAAAAGAGGGAAACTATGATTAACATGCTTGTAACTGGGACTGGAAGAGAGCTGAAATTAGGAGATGGCTAAAGCAATGCTTAAGTAAACCTTTAGGACATGACGTGGAAGAAATGAAGTATTGTAGCAATGACCCAAACTGACCAGCAATGACATGATGTACGCCGTCCCCATCCAACACGCGACACTCCTCGGCCCACCGGTTCTGGGCGGTCAGCACGTTCTGCAGCAGCCCTGCGCCGGTGCTGGGCGCCGCATCGCTGAAGCCCCCAGAACCGCCCTCGTTCAGAAGGTCGTCGAAGATGTCATCGTCCTGACCTGCCATGACCCGCACGTCGTCCCCGCCGATGAACACGCGGGCGTACTGCCGGCCGGTCTGCTGGGTCAGCTGCAGCACATCCGCAGCTGCCGTGGGGCCAAGTAACCTAGGCAACAGGAAAACAAACTGTGTGAGCTGCTGTGGGGCCCAGTAACCTAGGCAACGGGACAACAAGTTTCCTACATCTGCCTGTGCTATTTCTACATTATCAAAATTGATCAAATCACCAGATACTGGAAAAAATTTAGCATATTCAATTTACATTTACATTGGTTTTGAGTTGTTCCTGCACTTTTAAGAAAAGTCTTAAAAGTGAGTTAGGATGCTGATGTTTCGACAGTCTCTTAAGACCAAAAATTTATTCCTACTTTCATTCAGAGTTCATATTCACTATTTGAAACTGTGTACTACAGTGCAGACGTAGCTTTCTACAGTTGAGAAACAACAAATGGATGTGGTCCAATAGTTTTAGTAGTAGAAAGTTGTCCTCACCTCTGCAGAATGGCAGGTGGTTGTGGGCGTGTGCCGCCGGAGTAGTGCACATGGATGGTCTGCGTGGCGGGGACGTAGTGGCGGTGGCCCCTCCCCGTGCGCCCCAGGCGGTGCACCCGGCCCGACGAGGTCACGATCCCGGCCACCTGGCTGTGATCAGCATGGCGAACCATCAGGGGATGGCTCACCGCGATGGACATGGAGGGAGCTGGGGGGGCGGAGGGGGTTCCTTCAAATACACACCGATGAATGGGCTTAGCTACAGGTGTCAAATTACATAAACACCAGGACACAGCGACATGAATCCACACTCAAACATGTACCAACATACACACACCATCATCAGGGGATGGCTCACTGCGATGGACATGGAGGGAGCTGGGGGGGGCGGAGGGGGTTCCTTCAAATACACACCGATGGAGGGGCTTAGCTACAGGTGTCAAATTACATACACACCAGGAGGCAGGGGTTTAGCTATGGGTATCAGATTACATACACACCGGGACGCAGGGGCTTAGCTACTGGTATCATATTACATACACATCAGTACAGTTTGTGACTTGTATCCACACTCAAACATGTACCAACATATGCACACCACTACCAGGGGACTGTCAAAACTCAACATGTAACAAAATCAACGAGGCAACAATGTACTCATCAAGGGTGGAGGGGTTTCCTTCAAATTACTTTCATTCAAGCATAAATTCTATACACACACACAAATCACTCATCAACAGCTAGAATTGGTGAATTAGAACAAATCTGTCACAACATTGCACAGCGACCAGAAACAAGACTGATTTGTGCCACATTGACCACTATGAGCCATGCTTACATAAAAGCCTGGGTAAAAAGAGTGTCTGACAAGTGAGGTCCATGAAATAAAACGCAGATACAACTGTAAGGTATGAAATTTTGAACTGCAACAGAATGGCAAAACACGACACTTACCATTGGATAACAAGGTTTTTCATTCACAACCAAGGCATAAAATCACAGTCAGTGTTTCGGTGACCATCTGTCACCATCCTCAGGGCAATTCTGACTGGTTCACATTGTACTGCAGCTATAAGTGTCACTCCTTACACTAAGTTACAGATACAGTCCCAAACGTAACTAACGAGCTAAGGAAGGTGACAAGATGGTCACCAAAACACAGCCACTGCAATGTCATCTGTGATTTTATGTCTTGGTTGTGACTCAAGAACCTTTTTATCAAATGATTCTCCACATCTTGATGAAATTATTCACAAACGCTATGATCATACTTCCGAAAATAGTTTCATCAGGTTGGTAGAATATAGGATAAAGGAGAAATTCTTTGTACACAACCAGTGGGTACTTACATAGCTTACGTTTCGATGTCTCTCAGACACCTTCGTCAGAGCTTCTAACTGGAGTTCTGCTTCTCACCGCTATATGTAGCCGATGTAGGTGGCGCATATTATACTCGGCGATTGTTTTCTCACCGCAAAAGCGCCACCTACATCGGCTACATATAGCGGTGAGAAGCAGAACTCCAGTTAGAAGCTCTGACGAAGGTGTCTGAGAGACATCGAAACGTAAGCTATGTAAGTACCCACTGGTTGTGTACAAAGAATTTCTCTTTTATGCTATGATCATAGTTGGACAAAAAAATGCCCCAGCAACTGAAAGACGGGTGAGCGTGTGAGGAAAAGCTGCATGCTGCCTGCCACGACGGAAAGCGCACGTGAGAGAACAGGGCAGCCTCTACCTGAGCCATCATTACCATTGTCGTCATGCACGGCCACGGGCAGCGGGTACGTACACGTGCGCACGGACGACGGAAGGCCCCACTGGTACGCCTCGCCTGCGGGAAACACAGTCAGAATAAGCAGCGTTTAGTGCTGGGTTTTTACTCGACAAACAGTAAGAACATGCAGTGTTTAGTGCTAAGTTTTAACTCCACAAACACAGAACAAGCAGCGTTTCACATGAGAAACACAGAACAAAAAGCTCAAAATGCTGTGATCATCATAACACAGCTGTAAACAATAATCATACACATGAAGCAGCAAAGGTGCTGTTGTAAGAATCATTCTTAGGCAAGCCTTTTCAAACATAATCACTTCAAGTCTTTCCTTGCCAGCTGCAACAAAGATGCCTCAGTTCAAAAGACACACAAAAGTAGCACTTTGGACACTCATCAGCAAGCCTTTGGAAATGTGAGCTTGACACTTCTTAGGCATGAACTCTTCAGAAAAGAATCAGGAAATAAGAAAAAATGTTGAGATGACTAAACTGGAGAAAAGTGAGGACATGTCTGATCGATGCACTGTGGAATTCCCCCACTGAACTTTCATACTCCTGCAGACTTTGGGAACTATGGTGGAGCTTTATGAACAATCTTCTAAAAGGGCTTTGGAAAGAAAATGAGCAAGGTTGTATTAAGGACTTGAACTTGAACTCTAACTTACCAGCATTAAACTCTCCTCCAACTGTTTTCACTTTCACATTTCAAATGGCACCCAATGCTGTGCTGATTGCACAAAGTTTTATGGCCCAGGGCTTTGGAACGGAAATGAGCACTACCCTTTGAGGAACTTCAACTTGAACTTGACTCTAACTTACCAGCGTTGGAGAACATCTCCTCCAGCTGGAGAAACAGGTCCTCATCCCCCTCCTGCAGACGGAAAAGCGAGTCATCTTCGTACTCATCGATGTCGAACGTTCTCCCCATCTCCGAACCCTCATCCTCCGCATCCTCATCTTCTCCATCCTCCTCTTCTTCCTCCTCCTCCTCCTGTAGGGACCACATCAACACGTTAACTAACAGACATTATTTTCCCTCCCCATCTCTGAACCCTCATCCTCCACATCCTCATCTTCTCCATCCACCTCCTCCTCCTCCTCCACCTGTAGGGTCCAGATGTGACCAGGAAACATACTCATAACCAATTATTATCTAAAGGAAAGTACTTGGACCACCAATGACACTAAAATATAACATTTCCTAATTTCTTTCAACCATATTAAGTATTCCTCAATGTAGAAATTTGCAAAAAATAACTGTTCAAATGATAGAATAGTACTGGTATATATTACACAAAACATCTTTGTTCATTCAATGATGCTTACTATTGTTGAATGCTATCAAGAATTATTGTGTTATAGTGTCATTGTTGACAGAAGTACCACAAGACAATATCCAAACAAACAAACAAACAAACAACCCACCTGTTCATCATGTTCATCCTCCTCCTCACTACCAGAGTCATCAGCGCTGGACCCCCCGTCATCATCATCATCATCGTTATGGTTACACAAACAAACAAACAAACAAACAACCCACCTGTTCATCATGCTCATCCTCCTCCTCACTGCCGGAGTCATCAGCGCTGGACCCTCCATCATCATCATCATCATCGTTATGGTCCTCCTCCCCAGACTCCACCACCACCATGTCTGGACAGAAGAGGGAGGAGTTAGCCGCTGATCACAGCCATGAAGGCTTGACATCCAGGTGACGTGATAATCAACACAAAAGTTACTCAAGCAACTGGGCAAGGTCCTCGATGAAGGTTAGACATCCAGGTAATAAGATACGCCAAAAAGCAATTACACAAGCAGCTGGATATGATTTGGGAAACGGTCTGAAGGTTCAGGTAGAATCCACTACCTTTTGTCAATGACGCAGTGTCACTGACAGAAGGTAGTGGATTCTGACTTTAGTAATCGCTATTTGGCGTAACTGAGTCAACGGTCAGATGTTTCATGCAGCTTCTGTTACCTTTCGTCAGTGATTGACGAAACTGTCTGAAACGTCTGCCTGTGAACTTCATCCATCCATTTGCTTGTCAATAAGTAACTTTTGTATTGAGTATAACGACAGCTTTCTGGATTAATATTTGTTTTAAGCTGCAGAACACTGAAGCTGCAAGCACTTTCTCCTTGTGCACTTCCAAAATTCTTTACTGAAAAACAATGTAGAATTTGGGGCCTAAACAAGTAGTTCAATAGCCAGATTTTCCGGACAACCACAAAAACCAAAAACAAAAACATTTTTTTACAATGACAAAGGTACGACATGAAAATAATAAAAGTGCAAGCAGGGCCATGCATACAGCAAACTGAACAAAAAAAAGAAAAGTGAAAGAGCCTTTGGTGCGGATGGCCAGTTCCATGCTGTGTATAAAAAGTGACAAAAACATCCCTAATGCTTATTCCAGGTGCACAGAAGTAAAATAACAGAACACTCCGGGAGCCGAACGAAAGAGAAGCATTCCGTGCAGCCAGCCGGCCCCATGCAGTGCTGTGCCGTGCCGTCACCGTGGCTTTACGTGCACCACAACCACCGCGAGGTTCAAACAGAAGGGGTTATAGAAAGTGACAAAAACTCAAGGCGCCCAACGAAAGAGAAGCGTTCCGTGCAGCCAGCCGGCCCCATGCAGTGCTGTGCCGTGCCGTCACCGTGGCTTCACGTGCACCACAACCACCGCGAGGTTCAAACAGAAGGGGTTACCATTTCTGCGCACACCTTCCTGGGAATGTTCGCTCGCCATCTCTGTGTCGTCCCCGTCGCGGGAATCCTGCGTCAGCTGCGAATCACCCAGGCCCTGCGAATCTGCGGGCAACAAAGGAGAGAAACAGATTTAACAGAATGAGAATTAAGTCATATAAAGATAGGGGCTACCTGAGAAATGTTCTCAGAATGTTGGTGTTGTAGTGTATAATGCAGTTACTGTCAACGTTTTAATGTCAGACCAGGACTACCATCTGACACGTCATCTGAAACGTCTGACCATTTCCAATATCATATCCAGTTGCTTGAGTACCAGTTTACTGCTTTTTGGCATATCTTATTACCTGGATGTCTAACTATCATTGCCAAACCTGAAAATCAGGTTAAAATGACCTGAGTGTGATTTTCTGGCTAAACAAAGAAAGCGATCGAAAAACGATGCATCAATTTACACGTCTGATTTAGAAAGTCACAAAAAATCAAAAGTCTCAAAAGCTATGAGCCCACCTATCAAACTGCACCCTACTGACCTGTGTTGGACTCCCTCTGTATGCGGCGTGTGGAGGACACCATCAATGTTTCCGCCAGGATGTCGTCCTCCGTGTCGCCCTCCAGAAGCTGGTCGATCACGTCGTCAAGGTCGCCGCCGTACTGCATGGGGTTTGTGTGGCTCTCCTGGCTCACCGGCGCCTCCAGTGACTCCGCAAACCCTTCATTATCCTCGCCTTCTCCTGACAAACAACAAAAACACAAACTTATTATCCCAAATCCAGCGACTCTGCAAACCCCTAGTTATCCTTACCTTCACCTGACAGGCAGACCGGAAAAAAAAACATAACGTCACAAAGGCACTCCACAAACGCCTAGTCATCCTCACCCTATCCTTGTCAGCAGACAGGCAAAATACAAACTTATTATCCCAAACCCAGGCACTCCACAAACCCCTGGTTATCCTCCCTTTCTCCTGACTGGAAGAAAGTCAAATTTGAGAGTGATCCCAAAACAACAACAAAAGTTTTGACACAAAAAGGTCTTGTACGTTCAAACCTGACCTGCACAAGCTTTTAAGTTGCTACCTACATAAAACTTGTGAACACCATCCACACCATAATTGTTGCTCTTCAACAGTTTTATTGTCAAATTTTGTCAGTTTCCAAACGGTAAACAGGTCCCCTCATCCCTACTAGTTGTTACCTCTGGTGGCCTGGGAGTCCTCCTGGGTTCCCTGCTCCCCATCTTCTGTTCTGGGGGTTTCCACATCTGTATCTACAGGGGTGACAGTAATGTTAAAATCAATACATTTATGACAGAACAGGAATTATGATGTAAAGACTCTACCAATGAAAGATACCAGAAACATTGAGAGTAGCTGTGCTACATTAAACACAGCAGAATGTCTAATTGCTACATTTGACAGAATAACTGACAGGTCACAAATCTAACATTTGCTCTCCTAAGCTACAATACATGGCAACATTTCAATATATCTGGCAAGAAAACAATCATTTCTACTCTTTCTCCAATCACATTAGCATCTGCATGAAATCAAGGTCCTAAAATCAGTTTAATAAAGACTACATGCTTGTCACTCTGAAAGTCGTTTTCATGAACCTCTAGTGGATTTGTTACAAAACAAACAAAACAAACAAACAAACGGACCCTGTTGGCTAGTTCCCGTCTCCTCGCCCGTTGCGGACTGCGTCCCCTCCTTCGCCTTGGCGCCGCTCTTCCCCACCATCGTACTCGGCTGGTTAACGATACGGGACAGCGTTTCCAGCGGCTTGAGAGCCGCGTTAACGGTGGTGGCCATGTTGGGGCTGGACAGATCCAGGCTGTGCGGGATCCGCGCCAGATCCGTGACCAGGCCTCGCCGCAGGAAGATCCGGATCATGTTGTTCATACTGTTCTGCTGCTGGGACTTGAACGCTTGCTGTGGACAGACATGATACACAACTATGTAACAACTATGCACAAGAAAACACAGGGACAATAACTACAATTACTCATAAACTTTGGCCTCAAAGCTGCAGAATAGCTGGGACTTGAAGGCTTGCTGGGGACAGAAATAAAACACAACTTCATTCAAAACTCCGCTTAACTGTAAGACAGAATCTGGTTTATGTGAACAGGATTGGGGAAAATCACGTTATCTAAAGGGACTACCAAATAGTGGCCAGGTGGTCAAAAGACAGAGGTGGTCGGAAAAGATCAGCCTTACTTTAACCTATATCCAAGAGTGGCAAATAGGCCTTGTTAAGACCTAGAGTAAAAATAGAACATCATCAAACCGTTTCAGCATCTTCTAAAAGGTCTAAGCCATACCTGGTGCTGCTGGAAGCCCCCTGTGGGAGGACATGCCTCCATCATGGTCCCGATCAGCCCCACCAGTGCCTGCACGCGCGTGTGCTTGTCCGAACTCTCGGGCAGTGCCAGGGCCCTGCTGAGGGCAGCCTTGACCTCCTGCACCAGCAGGCCCTGCGCGTCCGGGCTGTGGTTACTCGCCGCGATGGCCGCCAGAAGGGTCCTCGCCAGCATCGGGGTGTCCTTGTCACTGTCGTCCGTGCCTGTTGGCAGCAGGTTGTCTAACACATACGCCAGCACCGTGCCGTCCTGAAACACACAAGCGTTGCTGATTAACAGTACTTTCTAATAAAAAATGCTTAAAGAGATGTCCAAAACCAGGCAACACAAAAGTCTACAATTCTTTACAGCAATGCCATTTTCAGGAAACAGAGCAGGTGACACATTTTGGAATACATCATATCGTGCTCCAACAAGATCCTTTTATACTTTCCCATCAGAACTTAAGTCTAGTGACAACAGCTTCCACAACACTGAATGTGCATAGCCTTGATGCACTGACTGATTGTACAGGTCACATGTATGGCCTGTTGCGCTATAATAGCAAACTGACTTCTTATGTTTGTCCAGTGTGATACAAGATCTCCAGTGAGCTTGAATTTTGAGCATCAACAGTTACTCACCTCCTTGATGCCGTCCACCTGCCCTGCTGTGTAATGGTACTGTGAGATCTGCAGAGCCACGCTGGCTTACGACCACACCCTAACCCTGACCCTACCCCTGACCTTAACACTACCCTGTAACTCACCTCCTTGATGCCGTCCACCTGCCCTGCTGTGTAATGGTACTGTGAGATCTGCAGAGCCACGCTGGCGTACGACCGCACCCTAACCCTGACCCTAACCCTAACCCCAACCCTGACCCTAACCCTAAGCTAACCCTAACCCTAACCTAACCCTAACCCTAACCTAACCCCAACCCTAACCCTAACCCTATCTCACCCCAACAGTGTAACTCACCTCCTTGATGCCATCGACCTGCCCTGCTGTGTAATGGTACTGTGAGATCTGCAGAGCCACGCTGGCGTACGATCGCACCCTAACCCTGACCCTAACCCTAACCCTAACCCTAACCCTAACCTAACCTAACCCTAACCCTACCCTGTAACTCACCTCTTTGATCCCGTCCACCTGCCCTGCTGTGTAATGGTACTGTGAGATCTGCAGAGCCACGCTGGCGTACGACCGCACCAACTCCGCCAGAAGCTTCAGGATGGCTGACTTCGTCATGAGCGGCCGGTTTGCCGCGGCCTTTGCCTTCTGTTCGGCGGCGGCCTTGTCCTTGGCCTTGTCGTCAGGCTCCGTGCCCTGCTGGTCCAGATTCTCCGTACTGGTGGCTCTGCTGCTCGGGGCGCTCACGAAGATGTCACTGCCGGACAGCTGCAGGACAACAGAAAATGTGAGGGTGTTGACTGGAAAATAGAACTAAACCTTGCAGTCAGATCTTTCACAAGGCCTCCAGATGGGGAAACATACAATGTAGGTGGGTTCAAAACAAGGTGTTTGTGGCATCCTGGAAAAATACCTGTTAAGTGTTAATTGAGGCTGTGAAAGATCCAAATGAAGAAAGTCAAATTTTTAGCCTCTGTACTCCAAAAGAATCTGGTCAAAAACTTCAACCATTATGTTACCCATTTGAGAAATTGGTTTCGAGGCCCGCCTACTCATAACCATGCAACAATCCCAATACCTTTCGGGTTTAGCATTCAAGATATCCAAGTTTGCATTGTGTTCATGGCCCAAACTAATCCAATGTACCACAAACCAACCAGAACTGATCCCCTTTATGATCAGAACATTGTCCCCTCTATGATCAACAGTAACCTACCATTACAGGAACCTTGCCAGTCATCTGCACACGTACCGAATCTGTTTCTATGACCTACAGTCCCTGTAACCCCCTTACCTGGTAGGTTCCGCTGTCGTACTCCGACCCCCCGTCCAGCTCGGTTACGCTGTTCTGGCGCCGGATGGCCTGCGCGCCCGTCTCGTTCCCGAAGTTCATGACCGCCTCCCCCGTCTCCGTGTCGGACTCCGCCGTGTTGGGCGCGCCCTCAGGGCTCGTTTCCGTCGGCTGCGTGGCGAGCGCATTCAGAAGGTCGTACATGACCTGGGATGGAGAGATGTAATAAAGTTAATACACAAGCTGTACTGGACAGTGGTACACAATGCCTTGAACAACCGTTCACTGTCCTATACATGTGCCAAATGTTCAACTACTGCATAATGCCTTGCAGATCTTACATGACCTGGGATGGAGAGATGTAATGTAATGTTTTATTCCGTAAATAACTCGCAGGCGACAAAAGTACACCAAAATTTCGTCCTTATTATAAGGCTTGACATACAAATAACCACATAAAACAATGACTCCAGATTACGTGCTATTCTTCGTATTATTCTGATTTATATATGTTGACCAAGCATTTTGTTATATTTTCAAATTAACCACTAATCGTCTTGATACCCCTCACAACTCGACCTCTATGAAAACCGACCCTGATAGATGAATAGAGCAATTTTTACTGTAAATAAAGGCAAAAAACAAACAAACGAACAAACAAATCACCTCCTTTATGACCCCTTCCAGCGGAGGAGGTGCGAAAGGCTTGGAGGATGCCGTCTTGAGCAGCTGGACTGCGTTGGGACCCAGGACCCTGTTGTACTCCTCTTCATCTGAGGCTGCAACAACAACTGGAGTTTTACAGGGAACACATTGACTATCCAAGACTTTTAGAACATACAACAATCTTTATTGACACGACAAAAGTACAGCGACTTTCGTAAGGTCTACATGTATAACAACTACTTACAGTACAACTAAACACACATATATGGATATCTATAGGTATGAGTATACAAGTCATTTTAAACCTAACCATAAGTTCAGTTTGAAATTTAGAACCCTGATAATATTCACTATCTCTGAGTTCAAGAAATTGGAGTGATAAGTACAATATATACAATATACATTTTCAAAAACAAAAGGGTACACCTTTGAATACACTGGATATTCGGATATTCATATATGCACACTCTAAAAAGTCTAAGTCACTGACTGAGGAATCAGTGTGCAGAGTAAAATATCTAAAACAAAAAGGTGCAAAAATGGAACACAGTTTTATGCCCACCTAGGTTTCCTCTTCTAGAGGGCGGGGGCAGAGCGATGCGCAGAGCGTTCCACGCCGTTTCCCGGAACAGCTCTGCGCTCCTGCACGCGGCCGGGCCCAGTATTCTCAGCAGGTAGTGGAACTCTCTCGAGCCGAGACTTCCCGCCGCCACGCCCAGCACGTTACTCCCCGTTCCGCCTGCCGCAGTCCCGCGAACAGCCTGCAGGAGGGAAGACAGTGTTTGTGCTAAAACTTAAATAATGCTCCACAAAAACAAGCCTTGTAAAAACTTTATCAAAACGTCTACCAACAGTTCCATTGTAATGGCAAAATCTGTTTCTGACTCTTTTAGGAAAAGACCTGTCAATCTGTCAATGACAGCCTGTTTTGTAGTTTGTGACCTGCAAATAAGACTCTACAAACACAATTCTAAGGAAAATTTCAACATTATCAAAACTATTTAAACGTCTATGAATCAAGTTGTCACTGACACACTGACAGGCACATGGCTGTGCTCTTTTCCTAAAAGGGCCAGAAACAGGATTTGCTGTTGAACAGAGACAATTAAAAAAGTGCACATATTGTAGAATGTCCTATTAGTGAGTAACTGTTATGTTTTTCAGTTAGAATCCTGGTACTACTCACAGCAGACTTTAACCCAGTGCTTTGGACCTTGTAAAACAAACAAACAAACCTTCTCCATGGTGTGCCTGAGTGTGTTAGGTTCCTCCAGCACATGCCGGATCAGTAGCGTTGCCAGCCCGTTGTACACAGTAAAACAAACAAACAAACAAACAAACAAACAAACCTTCTCCATGGTGTGCCTGAGTGTGTTAGGTTCCTCTAACACATGTCTGATCAGTAGTGTTGCCAGGCCGTTGTACCCAGTAAAACAAACAAACAAACAAACAAACAAACAAACCTTCTCCATGGTGTGCCTGAGTGTGTTAGGTTCCTCCAGCACATGCCGGATCAGTAGCGTAGCCCGTTGTACCCAGTAAAACAAACAAACAAACAAACAAACCTTCTCCATGGTGTGCCTGAGTGTGTTAGGTTCCTCCAGCACGTGTCTGATCAGTAGCGTTGCCAGCCCGTTGAATCCCGTGAAGGCAGAACTCTGCTTGAGGTCGAGGATCAGCTTGGTTCCGCCGAGGTCGGCGAACTGTAGCGCGTGCTGGTGTTCTCTGGTGCATCGCAGGCACAGGCGCATCACGGCGTGAAGCGTGTCCGGGTCCACAGGGATCCCGATCAACCCAACACACGCCCTGCAATGGGTTACATCAATCTTTATTTATTTGTTTTGTACAAGTTAAAACAACACAACAAAGTGCAAGTTTCAAGAGTTGTTGATTATCTTTTCTTAATTTTACACAAATTAAATGTACACAGTACAAATTCGGTAATTGCAGATGGAAATTGCTGGGGCATGACAAACCAAAGATGGGGTCTTCTCTTGTCTCAGATGAACAACCGTACATAGTTATTATATTACTATGTCAGCTCAATACACTAGTAGATTGTTTTCTACACATCCTAAGTCAGCAGAGAAATCCTTGTATCAGTTGTGTAGAAAAGAATATAGTAAATGGATGGATACCTTGACAAGCTATTCTTGCATACATCATGAACATCTTGCCAAACAATTGTTTTACAAGCACTCTTTGGAATCTTTACCAATGCCAATATCTTTACCAAGATTCAAATGTAGGATTATGAACTTTTGTTATTGAAATCCAGGACTGACCTGACGAGTGTTGAGATCTGCTCTGCTGCCAGACCCTTGATCAGTCTGGCCTCCTCCTCTGGAACTAATGACATACAAGACATCAGTACAGGACAGGTCCAAAAATACTAACTACACAAAATCAACATCATTCACCAACATATATGAAGTCTGAACTCTAATATGCACTCACTCATACACACTACCCAGTTCAGCATCTGTTGTTCACCGTTTTACGAGGGTTGGATGTTGCGGGATGTCGTTCAGGTCTGATTGCTGAACTCCAGCTGCCTCTGTGAACTGGGTTGGCCTTGCAGGTTAAGTTGAAGTCTAAACTCTTACACCTTAAATAAAACAAAAACTCCTTGACTGACCTTTCTTCTCTTCTTTCTTCTTCTCCTCTTCCTTGGGTGCAGCAGTTTCATCTGTCTCCATCTTCTGTTCAGGTTCTACTGTGACAGGTCAGCAGGTCAACAGCAGGTCAAAGGTGAGGTCAACAAGGAGGTCAAAGGATAAACAACATAACTTTACAACAAAAGTAAAGTCAATAGGTAGGATAACATGTTTAACTTTACTAGAAACTCTAAATCAGATAACTTTATCTCTAAAAGAATAAAATTTTGACAGCAATGTTCAATTTTGCATTCTGATTGACAACTGTTGCACAAACTAAACTTATCTGACCTGTGCCAATGGGCTGCTAGCAAACACATCAATAAGAGTCACCCTTTCCAAAAATTCTGCTATTCTTTGTCTAAAATATGAATTAAAAAAGATAAAAATGGAAGCAATTATAATAAATCTAAGATATGATGAAACTTGATCTATGACTCTGCAGTGAAACCGAGTCGCTCAAATAGAGACGTTCCCACAAAAAAATGCTTTGTCTAAATCATGAAGCAAAAAATAAAAATGGACACAATTTTGAAAAATCTAAGATATGATGAAACTCGATCAATGATTTTGCTCTGAGACTGAGTATCTCTGCTCTATGATTCTGCTCTGACACTGAGTATCTCTGCTCTCTGCACCTTTCTTTTCCTCCGTATTCTCTTCATCCGCGGCCTCAGCCTCAGTCTGGTCGGCTCCCGCGCCCGTCCCCGCTCCCGTGCCCGTCCCCGCGCCCGTTCCCACCACCTTCTGCAGGAAGGCCTTTGCCGAGGCGCGCTTCTCCTTCAGCTTTTCCTTCTCCTGAGATAGATGGGTGTTATTAAATGGGCAATTGCAGTATCAAAATTCTTTCTGCACTGAATTACATCCAATTTACAAATGTAACAAATTACCTGATTACAAAAAAAATTTACACAGTTATATAAAACTAGACTTGGAAACTATTACTATATATAACATAATAAAACAATAGGACATTCCTCTGAGAGCATGGTGGAGACCGTAATAAGGCTAAGAAGTGATAGAACGCCAAAAGGAGTTACTCAAAAGAATTTTACACAGTTACTGTAAATGCATTTAAGTTCGCGGGGATTTAATTTCGTGGTAGCACCATGCACTGTAGTCTCTTACTGCCATGGAAAAATGTTTGTGATGGTTTTAAGTTCGAGGTGAAGTGGCCATCGCGAAAAAGCGCGAACATAAAACCACCGCGAACATTTCTGCATTTACAGTATATAAAAACTAGACTTAGATACTATTACTATATATAAGTTTTTTAAAAACACCTTGCTGTTGTCCTTGTCCTTATCCTCCTTGGGGGGCAGGGCGAGCATGATGGGTCTCCTGTTGGCCGTCTCCTCGTTAATCTGAACCATGGTGCCGAAGTGGACGATGTAGCGCCGTCTGCCAGCCGTGAACCTGTAAAGGGATACCAAAGTAGTTAGATCACAGATTCTTCTGTAATGTGATATCGAACCAGGTAAGCATAGACTGGTCATGACAGAGAAGGCAGATGCTTTGTACAGTTTTCAGTTTTCATAGGTTCATTGTACTCGTTGATCTGAACCATGGTATTGAAGTGGACGATGTAGCGCCGCCTGCCCGCCGTGAACCTGTAAAGTGATATCCAACCAGGTTAGCTCACGGAGATAATTTCACTAGTTGATACAGAGAAGACAGACGCTATGTACAGTTTTCACATGTTCATTGTACTCATTAATCTGAACCATGGTGCCGAAGTGGATGCCTGCCCGCCGTGAATCTGGGAAAGTGATATCCGACCAGGTTAGCTCACAGATAGGAAAAGGCAAGTGATCTCTATCCAGTTTTTAGCTCACTGAAGAGCTAGTCTTCCACTGGTTATGACAGAGAGGACAGACGCTATGTACAGTATTTACAGGTTCATTGTGCCGTGGAAATTTCCCTTAGGCTAGCTCTTTTCGACAAGCACAAACAGTGGACCAAGGCTTAATGTCCCATCCTAGGGATTGCAACCCTTTCCGGTACCGTGCATGTCGGGTGAGTGACACAGCCGAATTCAAATTAACGGCTTCTAGTTCCAGAGGCAAGGCCGCAAAACCACTGGTTGTGACAGAGAAGATAGACACTATTTACAGCTTTCACAGGTTCACTGTACCCATTGATCTACACATCTTTACGAATGTTGTAGTGTTGAAACAGCATTGCATTAGATTCTGTGGTCCCAGCTTGATTCTCCCTCCCAATGACGTGAGAGAGAGGTGATTTCTGGGACTGACGTTTCTCTAGCTGCACAGTAATGCCCACCTGTCATGGTGTGTACACTATGGTAGGGGAATGGGTGTGCAGCCTGGGCAAACCATAATTCAAGAAGTCTAAAGTTTTAGGTATTTTCTGGCTCAGATCTGATGCTCTTCCTACTGTGAATATCAATGTCAGGACCTTGAAAACTGGCTGAATAGCTAAAACAAATCAGTGTATGCCTGGTCGATTGCGCATTTTTGGGTTAGGGTTAGGGCCAGGGTTAGAGTAAGGTTGAGGTGTGTTGGTGTATCCAGAACTGTACTAGTACCCTTACCTAACAGTGGCCTCCCCGGCCCTGTATGCCTGGTCAATGGTGGCGTTGTTGGTTTAGGGTAAAGGGTAGGGTAAGATTTAGGACTGGCATATCCTTACCTCACAGTGGCCTCCCCAGCCCTGTATGCCTGGTCTATGGTGGCGTTGTTAGGTTAGGGTTAGGATTAGGGTTAGAGTAAGGCTGAGGTGTGTTGGTGTATCTAGGACTGACATGGCTTACCTCACAGTGGCCTCCCCAGCCCTGTATGCCTGGTCTATGGTGGCGTTGTTAGTTAGGGTTAGGATTAGGGTTAGAGTAAGGCTGAGGTGTGTTGGTGTATCTAGGACTGACATGGCTTACCTCACAGTGGCCTCCCCAGCCCTGTATGCCTGGTCTATGGTGGCGTTGTTGGGTTAGGGTAAAGGGTAGGGTAAGATTTAGGACTGGCATATCCTTACCTCACAGTGGCCTCCCCAGCCCTGTACGCCTGGTTGATCGCGGTATTGTTGGAGTAGAGTTAGGGTTAGGCTGAGGTGTGTTGGTATATCTAGGACTGTACTAAGTATCCTTACCTCACAGTGGCCTCCCCAGCCCTGTATGCCTGGTCGATGGTGGCGTTGTTACTGGCGCTGTAGTTGCACCATCGCCCGGTTCTGTCATCAAACCACTTCCAGGTGTGGGACTCCAGCTCCTAAACATGTGCACAGGAAACATAAGCATTGGTGAGGGTCTACATGGGGGCTGGGAACAACATTGTTGAGGGTCTACAGGGGGGTTGTAACATTTTCTTGGCAGACCTTATGAACTGTCTTAAACATTGGTGAGGGTGAATATGAGCTGCTGCCCTTATTTCAAAATCTACTACTACTTCTACTAGTACTACTGCAATCAGGAATCGTTGGACAAATACTATAATGCCATTGAGCTGGATAACCAGTGATTCTGTTTCTTCAATGAATCAGCATCAGTAGGATGTTGTTACCTTGGTGATGGCGTTCCTCCTCTTGCTGGACACTGCCATCTTCTGGTACAGGTCAACCAGCAAAACCACAGGGGCCAGCCACCTGGGGAACACAGGTGGTACATGGTCATCTCATGGCTACAACATTGTTACATTGCCATCTACTGACTACAAAATTGCTACATCTTCACCTGATACAACATAGTTACAGCTCACAGAGCTTGTCATGTAAAAAGGCATCAGGCTAGAGAAGACTTTCCACATTTTAACTGAAGGGTGCAATCTTTCTATCTTAGTCCATCTCCTAAATTGCAAGGGACAAAACTTAAGACAAATGTTGATAGTATTACACAAAAGTGTCTGTGGTCCCAGCTTGATTCTCCCTCCCAATGATGTGAGAGAGAGGTGATTTCTGGGACCAACGTTTCTCTAGCTGCACAGTAATGCCCACCTGTCATGGTGTGTACACTATGGTAGGGGAATGGGTGTGCAGCCAGGGCTGTTTGCTTGTTTGATTTTTGTAGTTTCACAGCAATACAAAGATGACGACTAATAACTAACCCTGTCCAGTAGAATTTGATTAGCGATTGTTTTCCATGGCCAGAAAGTAATCATATCGTTTTCTTCATTGAAAAGAACATTTAGGGAGACAAGCCTACTTTGCAAGAAAAAGCAGCGAGCAACTAACAATGATTCACTTTTGCATTTTCTTTTACTTGTTTTGTGCGTTCCATATTACTGTCGAAGGTTGGCAAGCATTTAATATGTGCAAACTAGGCTTGTCTCTGTGACTGCTGTTAGAATTGTCAAATGGTACCACTGTCAGAAAAACCCTTACTTTGGTGTGGGAGTGTATCACAGAAAAAGCCTTACTTTGGTGTGGGAGTGTATCACAGAAAAAGCCTTACTTTGGTGTGGGAGTGTACCACAGAAAAGGCCTCACTTTGGTGTGAGCACGTACCACAGAAAAAGGCTTACTTTAGTATGGGAGTGTACCACAGAAAACGCCTTACTTTGGAGTGGGAGTGTACCACAGAAAACGCCTTACTTTGGAGTGGGAGTGTACCACAGAAAAAGCCTTACTTTGGTGTGGGAGTGTACCACAGAAAAGCCTTACTTTGGTGTGGGAGTGTACCACAGAAAAAGCCTTACTTGGGTGTGGGAGTGTACCACAGAAAAGGCCTCACTTTGGTGTGAGCACGTACCACAGAAAAGCCTTACTTTGGTGTGGGAGTGTACCACAGAAAAAGCCTTACTTTGGAGTGGGAGTGTACCACAGAAAAAGCCTTACTTGGGTGTGGGAGTGTACCACAGAAACGCCTTACTTTGGTGTGGGAGTGTACCACAGAAAAAGCCTTACTTTGGAGTGGGAGTGTACCACAGAAAAAGCCTTACTTTGGTGTGGAGTGTACCACAGAAAAAGCCTTACTTTGGAGTGGGAGTGTACCACAGAAAACGCCTTACTTTGGAGTGGGAGTGTACCACAGAAAAAGCCTTACTTTGGAGTGGGAGTGTACCACAGAAAAAGCCTTACTTTGGTGTGGGAGTGTACCACAGAAAAAGCCTTACTTTGGTGTGGGAGTGTACCACAGAAAAAGCCTTACTTGGTGTGGGAGTGTACCACAGAAAAGGCCTCACTTTGGTGTGAGCACGTACCACAGAAAAGGCTTACTTTAGTGTGGGAGTGTACCACAGAAAACGCCTTACTTTGGTGTGGGAGTGTACCACAGAAAAAGCCTTACTTTGGAGTGGGAGTGTACCACAGAAAAAGCCTTACTTTGGTGTGGGAGTGTACCACAGAAAAAGCCTTACTTGGTGTGGGAGTGTACCACAGAAAAAGCCTTACTTTGGTGTGGGAGTGTACCACAGAAAAAGCCTTACTTTGGTGTGGGAGTGTACCACAGAAAAAGCCTTACTTTGGTGTGGGAGTGTACCACAGAAAAGGCCTCACTTTGGTGTGAGCACGTACCACAGAAAAAGGCTTACTTTAGTGTGGGAGTGTACCACAGAAAACGCCTTACTTTGGTGTGGGAGTGTACCACAGAAAAAGCCTTACTTTGGAGTGGGAGTGTACCACAGAAAAAGCCTTACTTTGGTGTGGGAGTGTACCACAGAAAAAGCCTTACTTTGGTGTGGGAGTGTACCACAGAAAAAGCCTTACTTTGGTGTGGGAGTGTACCACAGAAAAAGCCTTACTTTGGTGTGGGAGTGTACCACAGAAAAAGCCTTACTTTGGTGTGGGAGTGTACCACAGAAAAGGCCTCACTTTGGTGTGAGCACGTACCACAGAAAAAGGCTTACTTTAGTGTGGGAGTGTACCACAGAAAACGCCTTACCTTGGTGTGGGAGTGTACCACAGAAAAAGCCTTACTTTGGAGTGGGAGTGTACCACAGAAAAAGCCTTACTTTGGTGTGGGAGTGTACCACAGAAAAAGCCTTACTTTGGTGTGGGAGTGTACCACAGAAAAAGCCTTACTTTGGTGTGGGAGTGTACCACAGAAAAAGCCTTACTTTGGTGTGGGAGTGTACCACAGAAAAAGCCTTACTTTGGTGTGGGAGTGTACCACAGAAAAAGCCTTACTTTGGTGTGGGAGTGTACCACAGAAAAAGCCTTACTTTGGAGTGGGAGTGTACCACAGAAAAAGGCCTTACTTTGGTGTGGGAGTGTACCACAGAAAAGGCCTTACTTTGGTGTGGGAGTGTACCACAGAAAAGGCCTTACTTTGGTGTGGGAGTGTACCACAGAAAAAGCCTTACTTTGGTGTGGGAGTGTACCACAGAAAAAGCCTTACTTTGGTGTGGGAGTGTACCACAGAAAAAGCCTTACTTTGGAGTGGGAGTGTACCACAGAAAAGGCCTTACTTTGGTGTGGGAGTGTACCACAGAAAAGGCCTTACTTTGGTGTGGGAGCGTACCACAGAAAAAACCTTACTTTGGTGTGGGAGCATCCTTGCAGGCAGACAGACACTGCTGAGCCGTCTCCAGTAGACTGACCAGGACTGAGACCAGCCCAGAATCCTCCAGGACCTGGGCACAGGGCTGGCGGAGCTCCTGGGGGGAGGGGGGGCGGAAATGTGTCGGTTAGTCTATACTTAGCATAAACCTATCATCCACTGGCTACTGATCCACAAGAACTGATATTAGGTGACTGTAAGAATAAAACTACAATGGAGTGGAAATACAAATTTGTCTCAATCATGTTTTAGTTTAGTCTCAACAGCAGGGAAAAGAGATGTGCCACAACCAGAATCCCATTCATTCAATAAATTCAGTTCAGTCATAGTCTCACTTGCTCACTCCCTTACCTCAAACAGCAGAGAGAAGAGATGCGCCCTGGCGGACAGTTGCGCCGCCTGCGCCAGGTTGGACAGCTGGTTGGACCAGTCCTGAACTGTCCGGTCATTCATTCATTCATTCACTCATTCATTCATTCTCTCAATCCCTCCCTTACCTCAAACAGCAGAGAGAAGAGATGCGCCCTGGCTGACAGTTGCGCCGCCTGCGCCAGGTTGGACAGCTGGTTGGACCAGTCCTGAACCGTCCGGTCATTCATTCATTCATTCTTTCATTCACTCACTCACTCACTCACTCACTCACTCACTCACTCACTCACTCACTCACTCACCTCAAACAGCAGAGAGAAGAGATGCGCCCTGGCTGACAGTTGCGCCGCCTGCGCCAGGTTGGATAGCTGGTTGGACCAGTCCTGAACCGTCCGGTCGTCGCCGGATCGTAGCGGCGCAGCAGCCTCCAGCAGGACAACAGAACGGGAGTGGATCTGGGGAACAGCAACAACAACTTTAAGTTGGGACATAAAAGATAAAAGATTCTCTTTATACGGGACTAAAGCTCAAAACACCAGTTACGAATGTTTGGCAACAATAAGAAATCTTAATAAATTGGAAAATTTGGAAGCTAAGTTTGGTGCTGAAATTCAATCAAATATGGCAGAGAACAGAAAAGGGTATTTTGGGCTCTGGGATAGACCATATAATCTGAAAGGAAAGACATTGGTCAAAAGTACATGTAAGTGTGTTCAAATTGTTTTCCCTTACTTCAACTTCTGCATGTCAAAAGTACGCAGTTCTGTTCAGAAAAGTCTATGCATCTGTCTCCCCTAAAAATAACAATTGCTTCTAGAGTGCCCCTTTAAACTTTAAGTATGCAATTCTGGCAGCCGACAGTTTGAAATGTAGAAAGTTACTGACCTGTCCTGCCACATCCACCAGCATCTTGTCTCGCCAGGCCGCGTCGTTCCTCTTCACGGCCACCAGCAGGAGGTCGCACACACGGTACACGGTGTCCGGTAGCGCGTCCACAAGACGCAGGCAACCTGCGAGAGACACATTCGTGAAACTCAATCCAACTACATATGCATGAAGTGTATTTATGCCCAGGTTTGGGCTTACAGAGAGCTACTCTCACACCAGACAGTCTGAAATGTACAAAAGGTACATGGTATCCAGAAGCCATTCACCAGACCAACCTCCTTGACCAGACGCAGGCAACCTGGGAGAGACACACGCACATGGAACTCAATCTAACTATATATGCATGAAGTGTATTTCTGCCCAGGTTTGGGCTTACAGGGAGCTACTCTACTCTCACGCTGATTGCAACCAAGTTTGACTGTAGAAACTTGGTAAAATGACAATGAAAAAAACACTCCTCTACTTCTTGTTACTTTCATGGGCTGGTATAATCCCCAAAACATGTGAATGCCTATCCATATAATCTGTTCACTTTCGTTTGTCGGATTTTTTTAGGTCAGGTTTTTCCAGACCGGTCCTACAACAAAAAAATGTTTTTTTACCAGTACATCGTACCAGTATACAGACAGAACGTACCAGGCAGGAGGTTCTCGGTGAACTCTGCTACCAGCTGAGGGTCCAGTGGCTCCTCCTCCTTCTGTTTGTCTCTCTCAGCTTCCTCCTGTTCTCTCTTCTTCCTGTCTTCCTCCTCCTTCTTCTTAGCCTCCTCCTGAAGGACAAGACATGCTCAAGTAAGGTCGCTACATCTTAAGTAGTTCCTTACACTGTTCTTTAAAATCCTGATTATCACCTCCCCTAAAAAAAATCATGCAGCCCACAGCAAGACCCTGTGGGCACAGTGAGCAGTTCTGTCAGGGAGATACCAAGTGGCTCATGGGGGTGTTAGTGCCATGGTTTCATCCTGAACAACAATGTGGCTGAATGGCAACAACCTCTCCATTTTGGTGTACGCATCAGTACAACGCCACTCAGTCAATCGCAACATGCACCAAAGATATGACACAAGTGCAAGACTACAGCACAAAAGCAAACCTAGTCATCCAAACATTACTGTTGGACTTGCCATCAGAATTTACATGTAGACCACCAGTATTTATGAAGTCCAGAGTTAGTGTTAGGGGGATAATTCTATACCACCTTGGTATGGCTCCAATAAACACGAAAATGACCACACTTCACATGCTGTAAACATCACTTCTATAGTAGCTGTTCCAGGAACTAAACGTTTTTTGTCTTCTCAAACACAATAAGTTTTAAGACGTAGCTGTAAAGGTGTGAAGAATATTTTAACATGCTACAAGATGCAACAGACAAGCACAGGCAGTGGAAGATGCAGCTGTTACAGTATAAGCCATGTAAGGCCACACAAGCTACATTCTTGCTGACGTAAGAACTGTACCAAACTGGAGGTTCTTTCAGATACAAGAAGCACTCGACAATAGACTTCACATTTCACTGTACAGACAAGGCTATGTCCTAATAGGTGCTTCCAAAAACTTGACCTCCAGTTTGCTTAGGACTGCTTCATACTCAAGAGATATAAATTGTACATGTATTATTGGTAAGATTTCAGGAAAGAGTCTTTCCTTCAAATAGGAGCCATGCAGAGAGTGGAGAAAGTTGGCAAGCATGCATGCCAAAGGTAGAATGAAGAAAAAGCCAGGCAAACAGTACGTCTACCACTCACAGAACTTTTCAGTTCATTTCTGCACACAAAAGAAACACACACGTACGGCTCATAAGTTCTGTAGCGTGGAAGGACAGCTTTCAATCTCTTGGTCAATATACTGCAGGCTTCAATTTCTGAAGGCTTTTGAGCTTGGTGGTTTGAAAGTACTGTATATTTTGAAGCTTTGAGTCAACGATATCTCAGTGCAGCATAGCAACAGCTAACATTAAGTCAAGCTTTGAGCTCTTTGATTTGATTGAAGATTTGGAATCTACAGCACAAGTGACATAGCGACAGCTTAAGAAATGTTTAAGGAGTCTTATCTTATACCTCTGGGTTAACGTTGGCTCCAAGCGACATAGCGATAGCTCTGCTGAGCTGATCTTCCTCTGACATCCCGATCCCATCCGCTAGCTCCTGTAGACAGGACATACGACATGAGATGGGCTGGCAGACACACATACGCATACGCACACACACCCCGATCCCATCCGCTAGCTCCTGTAGACAAGCCGAAGGAGATGAGATGGGCTGACAGACACACACACACGCACACGCAAGCACACACACCACACCACACACACACACGCACGCACACAAACACACATACACACACACACACACACTCACACACACATCCCGATCCCATCCGCTAGCTCCTGTAGACATGAGATGGGCTGACAGACACATGCACACATACAACACACACACACTCACAATTACACACACACACACACAGACACACACACAGACACACACACACACACACACACACTCACTCACACTCACAATTACACACACACACACAGACACACACACACACACACACACACTCACACTCACAATTACACACACACACACACAGACACACACACAGACACACACACACACACAGACACACACACAGAGACACACATACACACACACATCCCAATCCCATCTGCTAGCTGCTGTAGACAGGACACACGACATAAGATGGGCTGACAGACACAAACGCACGCGCATACGCACACACACGCATGCACGCACTCACACACACGCATTCACACACACCCGCACGCGCACACACATCCCAATCCCATCTGCTAGCTGCTGTAGACAGGACACACGACATAAGATGGGCTGACAGACACACACACACGCACACGCAAGCACACACACACACACACACAGACACACACACACACACACACTCACACTCACAATTACACACACACACACACAGACACACACACAGACACACACACACACAGACACACACACAGAGACACACACATACACACACATACACACACACATCCCAATCCCATCTGCTAGCTGCTGTAGACAGGACACACGACATAAGATGGGCTGACAGACACACACACACGCACACGCAAGCACACACACACACACACACAGACACACACACACACACACACACTCACACTCACAATTACACACACACACACACAGACACACACACAGACACACACACACACACAGACACACACACAGAGACACACACATACACACACATACACACACACATCCCAATCCCATCTGCTAGCTGCTGTAGACAGGACACACGACATAAGATGGGCTGACAGACACAAACGCACGCGCATACGCACACACACGCACGCACGCACTCACACACACGCATTCACACACACCCGCACGCGCACACACATCCCGATCCCATCCGCTAGCTCCTGTAGACAGGACACGCGACATAAGACGGGATACAGACACACACACATACACACACTCACACGCACGTACGTACGTACATGCACAATCACACATATACAAACACACAAACACACACACCAGCCAACCTAACCCTAACTCTAACCCATAGACATAGACATGCATAGACAGACACCAACCACCTGAAACCTAAATTTGTTACTTATTTATTGTTTTCCTTTTGTACAATCATAATTCTACGTTTTAGATTTTTCTTGTGTTGATATTCCAAGAGCGACCTAAAGTAAAATTGTGTAACAGTGAGAATGACCAACTTCTGATCAGCACTTGGTAGATTCAAGTACCAAAGACACACTTATAACAGCAAAAACAAGTCACAGTTGCTAGGCAATGCAGCTTCATACTGATATGGGTACAAAAATCAGCTCCAGCCCACTGAAGAGTTTGACTATGTCCAGCTACAAGTTTATAGCTGACTCTTGATTAAGAAGAACAGCAAACATCAACACACAAGATACACACAGCCAGGGCTTGTACCTGAAGACTGGTGTGTGGAAAGGTGGAAAACGTCTGATACAATCAGAAAAAAAACATTCCAGGAGTTTCTGTGACCACAAACACAAACATGCTGTGATTTTTGGCCACTGCCATCAACTTCTTTGGTTGTCTAACTTTTTGAACTCAGATTTCTGCAAGACCAGTCAACCACAATGAAACAGAGGACTGAGAGGAAAACTTGATCCTGACTACATTCACTCCCTAAAACCTGACTAAGGCAGAGACTTTCTCCTCTGACACTGTCTCATGTGGATTATCCAGTTCAACAATATCTTCTTAATATCTTGAGAACCAACAAGTGAAAATGGTGTGGCCTTTGGACCTTAGGTTTTGAAATTTTGCGGAAATAAAAAGTTTGCTACCTGTTTCTTAGATAGAGACCTTAGAAGAATACCCAACCCTTCTATGAAGATGTTGCCTTACCTGTGCGGCTAGCGGGATGGGAGGGGGGTGCGTGAGGCAGTACTCGGTTGCCTGCTCCAGTGACGTGGTGTGTGTCAGCGCCTCCACAGCATGCTCCCGAGTGAAACCCATGTCCATCAGCTGAAACACAACCAAGTCACACATTTGTTTTAATTTGTAGAATATCTGTTGGCATACTTTCTTCCTACCATGACAACGTCGGCCATTTTATATTTCAAAACCATTTTCTAGACATTATCTTTGGAATGCCACATCAAAATTCCATCTTGTTATGAAGTGTTAAGTCAAGTTTCAGAAGTCGTTACGGGAGTATACAGATGAACTGCAGGGTTTCTAGCACCCGGACACAGGAAGCCCAAACTGTCCATCCCACCTGTTGTAGATGTGCCTGGTTGAAGTCTGGTTCCCGCGGTCTCGCCGGCGCGGCGGCGGCGGCAGCAGCGGCAGCGGCAGCAGCAGCAGGGGCTGCGGCAGCTCCGTCCGTTCCCGCGGCAACCGCAGCTGCCTGCGCCTCCTTCTCAGCCTCCTCTCCCTGCCTCTCCTTCTCCAGCCGCTCCTGTGGGTTTATTTCAATCTCCATTAGACTTTACAATATACTGTTAATGCAGAAATGTTCGCGGTGGATTAATCTGCGCGGTTTTTGCGGTGACCACTTCACCAGGAACTTAAAACCAACGCGAACATTTTTGTACTATAGTATTAGATTGCAGTCTATGGTGTTACCATGAACTTAAAACCACCGTGAAAAATCCTTTCTGCCGCTACCGCGAAATTAAATCCCCGCGACTTAAATGCATTTACAGTACTCGCAAAATCCTTTCTTCCTGGAGTCCATTTAAGATTACAAGACAATCAAAAAACATATGTCAACGTAAGTGCACAAGTATAACATGAGAAGTATTGAAAGTAATCTGAAGTGTCAAAATAAAAATCGACTCAATGAATAGATAGATGGCTTATTGCACAACAAGTGTATCAGTGACAATGTATGGCAATGAATACACAACATAATGAGGAGGGGTCAGAGGTCATCAGTACCTGGATGGTCTTCTCTCCCTTCAGGATGTGGCAGAACATGGCCAGCATCGACTCAGACATCCGCGCTCCGTACGTCTTCAGGGGCTTCTTATCCCACAGGTGCATCACAGCCTTAAAGGCAGCCTGGGGATACAGGGTTGTCATGGTTACGGGGTCGTCATGGTTACTGGTTACCTGATACCTAACAACTACGTCTTCAGTGGCTTCTTATCCCACAGGTGCATCACAGCCTTAAAGGCAGCCTGGGGACACAGGGTCGTCATGGTTACAGGGTCGTCATGGTTACAGGGTCGTCATGGTTACTGGTCACCTGATACCTAACAACTACGTCTTCAGGGGCTTCTTATCCCACAGGTGCATCACAGTCTTAAAGGCAGCCTGGGGATACAGGGTCGTCATGGTTACAGGTTACCTGATACCTAACAACCATGTTGGAGTACAGAGGATTTGGGCCCCAGTATGGCCACCATGGTTACAGGTTAACTGATACTGTTGGAACAATGGCAATGAAGAAGGCATATTCAAATACACTGTTGCTATGGTCACAAGTTATCTGATCACAAAAGGCCATGTTGGACAACTAAAAGGTTCCGGATGCTCTTACCTTATGCACGTGCACCAGGAACTGTACAGAGCTGAAGGGTACGAAGTGTTCCTACCTTATGCACGTGTACCAGGAACTGTACAGAGCTGAAGTGTTCCTACCTTATGCACATGTACCAGGAACTGTACAGAGCTGAAGTGTTCCTACCTTATGCACGTGTACCAGGAACTGTACAGAGCTGAAGTGTTCCTACCTTATGCACATGTACCAGGAACTGTACAGAGCTGAAGGGTACGAAGTGTTCCTACCTTATGCACATGTACCAGGAACTGTACAGAGCTGAAGTGTTCCTACCTTATGCACATGTACCAGGAACTGTACAGAGCTGAAGGGTACGAAGTGTTCCTACCTTATGCACGTGTACCAGGAACTGTACAGAGCTGAAGGGTACGAAGTGTTCCTACCTTATGCACGTGTACCAGGAACTGTACAGAGCTGAAGGGTACGAAGTGTTCCTACCTTATGCACGTGTACCAGGAACTGTACAGAGCTGAAGGGTACGAAGTGTTCCTACCTTATGCACGTGTACCAGGAACTGTACAGAGCTGAAGGGTACGAAGTGTTCCTACCTTATGCACATGTACCAGGAACTGTACAGAGCTGAAGTGTTCCTACCTTATGCACGTGTACCAGGAACTGTACAGAGCTGAAGGGTACGAAGTGCTCCTACCTTATGCACATGTACCAGGAACTGTACAGAGCTGAAGGGTACGAAGTGTTCCCACCTTATGCACATGTACCAGGAACTGTACAGAGCTGAAGGGTACGAAGTGTTCCTACCTTATGCACATGTACCAGGAACTGTACAGAGCTGAAGGGTACGAAGTGCTCCTACCTTATGCACATGTACCAGGAACTGTACAGAGCTGAAGGGTACGAAGTGTTCCTACCTTATGCACATGTACCAGGAACTGTACAGAGCTGAAGTGTTCCTACCTTATGCACATGTACCAGGAACTGTACAGAGCTGAAGGGTACGAAGTGTTCCTACCTTATGCACATGTACCAGGAACTGTACAGAGCTGAAGGGTACGAAGTGTTCTACCTTATGCACATGTACCAGGAACTGCACAGAGCTGAAGTGTTCCTACCTTATGCACATGTACCAGGAACTGCACAGAGCTGAAGTGTTCCTACCTTATGCACATGTACCAGGAACTGTACAGAGCTGAAGGGTACGAAGTGTTCCTACCTTATGCACATGTACCAGGAACTGCACAGAGCTGAAGGGTACGAAGTGTTCCTACCTTATGCACGTGTACCAGGAACTGCACAGAGCTGAAGGGTACGAAGTGTTCCTACCTTATGCACATGTACCAGGAACTGTACAGAGCTGAAGTGTTCCTACCTTATGCACATGTACCAGGAACTGTACAGAGCTGAAGTGTTCCTACCTTATGCACGTGTACCAGGAACTGTACAGAGCTGAAGGGTACGAAGTGTTCCTACCTTATGCACATGTACCAGGAACTGTACAGAGCTGAAGGGTACGAAGTGTTCCTACCTTATGCACGTGTACCAGGAACTGTACAGAGCTGAAGGGTACGAAACCGGGCGCGGTGGCGGAGGGTTTGGCGGGGAGCGTGTGCGGAGACTCCAGAACGTTCTTCACGTTTACCATTTTCTCCACCAGCATCAGCCAGGCGTCCAGGAACTCTCCCGAACCATCTGCAGGGTCACACAAGGGCACAGAGGTCATGTGGGGTGAGCAAGATCATACAAGGTCAGTAGGAATATATATATAAATACAGTATAAAAGGTCACAAAAGGGCACGGAGGTCACATGGGGTCAGTAAGGTCATACAAGGTCAGCAAGGTAAAATATGGTAAGAAAGGTCACACAAGGTCAGGGAGGTCACATGAGGTCGGTACATATATTCAATGTCAGTAAGGTCACACAAGGTCAGGGAGGTCACTTGAGGTCAGGGAGGTCATACAATGTCCATAAGGTTACTATATGGTCAGAAAGGTTACATAAGTTCATTGAGGCAGTACAAGGTCAGTGAGATCACACAAGGTCAAGATGCTTCCAGGCTGATGTAGCTTCTCATAGAAGTTGAAAGATAAACAAGATAAAGATAAATGTCCAACCTTGCATGACAGAGAAGTCTAAAAGCTGAGCTAATGACACACAGAAGCTGTAAGTTGTGTTTGTACCTGGCAGTTCTGGGTGCTCCAGTCCCTCCTGCAGGGAGACCTTCCCCCCGTGGGTCAGCGTCCAATGGAATGTCCTGAAACAGAACAGGGTGTGTCAGTGGGAGAGGTTTGAGCAATCCTAAGCAATCTTAAACATGTTTCTACTGAAGAAAAATCGTTTCATTATCCATCCACTACTACAGCTTTTTCAACCTTGAGCAATTGCAAGTGTGTTCCTTCTTCTGTTGTACTTACTCAAAGAGTGCGTCCAGGCCCCCCAAGGACAGGGACATCTGTAGCATGAGGTCTGAGTGAGCGTGAGTGAGTGAATGTGTGTGAGTGTGTGTATATGTCTGACTGTGAGTGTGTGTGTATGTGTGAGTGTGAGTGTACTTACTCGAAGAGTGCGTCCAGCCCCCCCGAGGACAGGAATTTCTGCAGCATGAGGTCTGTGTGTGTGCGCGTGTGCGTGTGTGTGTGAGTGTGTGTATGTATGTATGTATGCGTGAGTGTGACTGTACTTACTCGAAGAGTGCGTCCAGGCCCCCCGAGGATAGGAATTTCTGCAGCATGAGGTGATACGGGAACTTCTTCTCATCAAACAGCATCGGAGACGTGAAGCCGACTGAGCAGATGAAGAACGTTAACCTGCAGGGGAACAAAACATCATCACTTATCCATGTAGGAAACAAGTTCCATTGAAGACTCAAGAAAAGGCAAAACCATTTCAAAAATTGGTGGAACATAAATATTTCCCGAAAAACTGAAACTGAATGAACTGCTGACAGTATCAATGATCTAAAAACAAATGATTTGGATTTCATAATTAAGACTGACCTACACTTGGGAGTTTAGCTTCCCAAGAATGTCAGAACTTTAACCATAACTATAAATAAAAACTACAGTTTTCACATTGTTTTCGGGACTAACCTAAACTTAGGAGTTGGGCAGCTTGGCGGCGGCTCCCAGCACAGCCCTGAGGCGAGCAGCCTGGTGAGGGAGGCGGCGGTGGCGCGTGCGGCGGGGGTGGGGGCGTGTGCTGCTACCCTGGGGTGCTGGCGGCTGCGCTGTCGGACCGGCGACCCCACGCACAGCTTCACCAGCAGCCCAAACAGCTCCGCCAGCGCGCGACCGAGCCGCGACGACGCAGAGAGCAGCGGCTTGATCTGCTTAATCTGAGCAGCGAGCTGAGGGGAAATCTTCAGCTTCTTGTCTGCGTCGTTCAGACCCACATCTTCCACCTCCATGGGCGAAACTTCCATCTCTGATACGGCATCCTCAGTTCTATCGCTTTCCGCGCTCGTGCCGGGTTTGTCGGCATCAAGCTTCCCCGCGTCAAGCTTGTTCCTGGAAGACTTGGCGTCGTCCTTGGGAAGGAGTTTGGTCATGTCGGACTTGCCGAACTCGCAGTCGTCGGGCAGCGCGCCTGGCGTGCAGAGGGACAGCAGCACGGTGCTCTCCCACACCAGCGACTGGTACAGCCTGCTCAGGCCCTTCAGCACGTTCTGACCCAGGTCTGACCCCCAGTGGCTCACGGACATCGAACGGATGTCAGTCTGGAACAGACAATCAAAATATATCTCAAAAATGTTACACAGGAAGATTTCCCAAAATTACCCGCTAGTCTCCAAGTGGAGATGTCAAACCAAACAATAATTTCTTCACACCTTAACAATAGAAACTTTAAGTAGAACTCTATGTTCACAGAAAGCATTTTCTTAGCATTTTCCTTTATTTTCCCTTGTCTAATTGTACCAGTCACTTGTATTGTAATTAACTCATGTGTAGTCTGCCGACAACCTCTTGAGTTAGAGGCTTGGCAGTACGAAAGAAGAAGAAGAAAGACAAAATTCTAGACTGATATAAAAGCTGTGTTTCAGCTAGAATGAAACCACCCACCTGTCCGACCCTGCAGACGTGCACAAACATCAGGATGTAGGAGTGCGCCGCCGCCATGGCGTGGAGAAGGGGCGTGTCCCTTGACGACAGAACTGCGTCGGGGTTGGCTGCAGAGTTAGCGAGCTCCCGCAGCAGCACGGAGCCCCCTGGAGGGTCCAGCGGCTGGTATAACGGCTCCAGCGCCTCCAGGACTTCATTCAGCTTCAGCAGGCCTTGCTTCAGCACCTGCGGCTCGTGGGCTAGTGTCTGGGGAGGGGGGCACAAGGGGACCATTTCTCAAACATGTCAGGTATTCTTGTCTTTACCACAATATTTAACTCTTCTTCCCTGCTCTTTCCTTATCATTCATGAATTCACACTGTACCTATCAAATATCCATGACTTGGTCACTAAGACCCATATAAACCCGGGAGTGAGACCTTACCAGGATGGACTTGACAAACCCATGTGTGAGACCTTACCAGAATGGACTTGACAAACCCATGTGTGAGACCTTACCAGGATGGACTTGCAGACCCATATAAACCCTGGAGTGAGACCTTACCAGGCCGGACTTGCCAAACCCCGGAGTGAGACCTTACCAGGATGGACTATTCAAACCCCTGATTGAGACCCTACCAGGATGGACTTGCAGACCCCGGCCACGGCCTGACAGGCGGGGGATGTCGGGAAGTCGATGGGCAGGTTGGGGAGTCCCAGGATGTCCAGCAGGGGCACCAGGCCCTTCTGCGTGACGAACTCCCGGCAGTGGTCGTCCGTCGTGTTGTTGCTCAGGATAGACTCCACAAACTTCATCTGGGGACAGGGAAAAAAACAGAAAAGTGCTGAAAAGTTATTCCACTAGGTGAAACAAGACAGACTCAATGTACAGCTCATAAACATTCATCAATGGGAAATTTGGTCTTTCTATCCTTATTTCTAGCAGAGATTATGTTAGTATTAGCATAGATTGGTTGATTAGTAAGCTTGTGAACAGCCATTTCAAAGGTATTTTCTTCCCTAGCTTCAGCTAAGGCAATTTTATATTCTGAAGGAACTAAGCTGCGAAGACATAACATCTTAAGGGTACTTTCTATGTAAGTTTACAGTTGTTATATAAACTTGTACACAATTAAACAGTTTAGACAGTTTGCAATTAATCAGGAACACAGAAACCACAGATGAAGCTTATATGAGTGGATGTTGCCGTGTTTTAGTCCCCACCACATGACAGAGTGGCTGGGAATGTCTGCATCACGGCTGAGGTTCTGGCACTGGAGTTTACCAAGCAGCCACGGGGGAGTGCTGCAAGTAGACAAGACAGTGCCTCTCTACACACACGCAGGCATGCACACGCACACACACACGTGTGCGCACACACACACACACACACGCACACGCACACACGCACACACACACATGCGCACACACATGCACACACACAAACAACAAGCAGCCACAGAGGGAGTGCTGCAATTAGACAAGACAGTGCCTATGTACACACACACACACACACACACAACCTCAGGCACACATTGGCTTCCTACACACACACAAGCGGGCATAGTAAACTTTCCTAGTACAAACTTACCACATTTAGCACATAGTCCAGCAGTGGAATGGGGGTTCTGGCCTCTTCTGTCCCAGGGGCTCTGTGGACAAAAAAAAATAACAATGAAAACACTTTTGTAGTGCCTTTATCTTCCCTTAGTTTGTATTACAGTATATGGTAAAGTGCATGGCTGAAGAACTCTTTGAAAAAGTTACTCGGGTTTCAAAATCATCCAAATTTCATGTAACAGCACAGAGTCATTAGTGATATCTTACTTGGTCTCCTGCAGTTCCGGCGCCTGTCCCTTGGAGGCGCTGGTTTGGCTGGTGGTACTTGATACGTCATCTTCCTCCTCCTCGTCCTCGCTGTACGTCTCCTCCAGCACCGGTTGCCGTGGCGACTGGTTGTTAGGCGTGGCCTTGGTGTCTGGTTTCGTACAGATGAATTTGGCATCTTGGCCCATTGCACACACTTGTTCCAGCAGCTGTGTGGGGAATGTGGAATGTGCTTTTGTTTGAAGGACGGACAACAAAAATTTGGGAACCCAAAATTCTTCCTGGTACATCAACTCTTTTTGGTTGGTTCAGAGAGATGATCAAAAACGCTACTCAAATCTTCAGCCAAATAGGCAGCTATGTAACGTCACAAGCATGATGACAACAGCTCCCACTCCCGTCTTCATGAAAGGATATCCCTTGTCAAGCTAACATTAGATAAAGTTTCAGTTCCATATAATCCACTAATGCTACTGCCTGCTGACCTTGATAATGGCCTTGGTGGCGTCCGTCCTCAGCGTGGGCTGATGTCTCATCAGCTCGTCCATGGTACCCCCTCCCCCCCCAACCAACAGCTCCCCCCCCCCCACATACACGCCAGCCCTCCCCACTAACTACTGAACAGTCCCTAATGCTGCTGACCTTGATAATGGCCTTGGTGGCATCCGTCCTCAGGGTGGGCTGATGTCTCATCAGCTCGTCCATGGCGTTACCCAGGTTAGACGCTGTGTCACCTGAGGGGCAAATAAAAGTGAAAGTGGTCTCAAACCAGAGTTACTCTTCCACTGGTCATGACAGAGAAGACAGACCCTATGTTCAGTATTTACAGTTTATTGTTCCGGGAACATTCTCCTAGCTCTTTCCAACAACAGTGGACCACGGCTTAACGTCCCTTCCTAAGGACTGTGACCCTTTCCAGTAGCGTGCATGTTGGGTGAGCGACACAGCTGAACTCCCAACCTTCGGTCCAGGGATAGGGACACGAACGACTTAACTGCACACACTACTGTGGTTTGGTCAGGTTGTGACAGTACAGGATAGGGGTGGCTACCAGTACAGAAAATTCAGGTCTAGAGGATCTAGAGGTCTGGACCTAAACCTGATTGTCTGAGAAAACTTGCATCCATAACTCTGGGTGTCTTTGAGATGTGTATATGGGAACTGAAAATTCTGGGGTGGACTGAAAGTTGTCGTCTTGAGACCAAATTTGACTGTGGAAATTTGGTAGAAATTATGATAAACTATACTTCGCTTTTGTTATTTCATTTGACCAGTAAGCCCCCAAACATGTGAACACCTGCCGTAATAATAATCTGTTCATTTTCTAATTGGTACAAAATCTGGTCTACTGATTTTTATCATGTCTGGGTTTTTTTAACAGTCCAACAAGAAAAATGGTTTATTGGTACCCTCCCTTAAGTAGTACAGGATCACCAACCTACCTAACGTATCAGAGCTTCTCCGTCTCCTCATGGCAGGCAGGTAGGCCTCCGACAGCAGCACTTTGAACAGTTTGTCAAACGGGCGACAGCGCACGAAGGCCTGCAGTCCCCGCTGGTTCAGACAGAGGGCGCTGAACACGTTAGGCAGGGCACTCAGAACCTCTCTGGTGGCTGGCACCTGAGGGGGGAGGGAAGAAATGAAGGAATGAGTGAATGACTGAGTGAAAGGGTGAGTGAGTAAATGAGTGAATGAATGAGTGAATGAATAAGTGAATGAATGAATAAGTGAATGAATGAATAAGTGAATGAATGAATAAGTGAATGAATGACTGAATGAATGAATGAATGGATGGATGGATGGATGGATGAATGAATGCTTTTACTTTGAAACTTAAAGACAACATAAATATTCCACTGCTATTCTATAAAACAATGAAGCTATGTTGAGCATTGCTCAGTCCCAAACAGACATTTCTAACCCCTTATCTTCTGGTGTGGTTTAACACTTGTTACTAAAGCCAGACTCACATCTTTAATGAGGAGGGCATGCAGCACCACGTCTGTAAGGCCGTTGTCTTGTAAGGAAGACAGGAGCGAGGGTTCTTGGAACACGTACACTGTCACTACATCAGTCGCTGGGAGGAGAAAGGCACAAAAAATTACTTTCATCAAACTTACAGAAGCACTGTGAGCTGATGTCATTGGGTCATGGTGAACAAATGTGGTATGGTCATATTTTCCAAATATGGTCGCATTTTCCAAATATGGTCATATTATCCAAATATGGTCATATTATCCAAATATAGTCATATGTTCCAAATATGGTCATATTTTCCAAATATGGTCACATATTTCAAATATGGTCATTTTTTTCCATAATGGTCACCGTGTCCATACATATCATAAAATATTACCAGCTCAAATAGTTCAAATAAGGAGTGAAAGTCTTGTCATTGCTAAATAGATGATGTTTATCAACAGAAATCACTAAAATCAGTAGAACCAGTGAGCCTTACCTAGCAGGAATAGGGAGGGTCCGTAGTACTCAGCATTGCTGATGATGTGTTTCAGGGACACAGGCAGGGAGCCGTCCATTACTGGGGAGAAACACTCTGGTTAGACAACACAATATTTCATACAGGGGAAACATTACTCTTCAAAGCTTCATGGTTTTGTTAGATGACTTTGTCAAGCTTTACTCCATTTGACTATGGCTAACGGCTTGTCAGTTGAGCTTTAGTTTGTGGGCATTTTCATTCCAGTGTTGTAAAAGTTAACATTACAAGATGACATGTTTTTACATTCAAATCCCCACCAAAGTACTGATGAGAGTATCTAGACTTTGACCAACTCAAGAACAGGGTTACAGAAAACGAAGTTTGTCTTCAGCAGTACTCACCATGTCTTATACTATCTGAGAAGGCGGGGTCAGGAATGGCTTTCTTTAAGAAGTTGAGCATGGATTTCATCAGTGCTGCTCTCTGGGGGAAACACTGCTTCTGACAGTCTGGAAAACACAACACGACTCTGTGATGTTCATGTCAGGTTAGAGTGATCATATGGAACCAGTATAGCCCACTGAAGAGCTAGTCTTGCACTGGTCATGACAGAGAAGACTTACACAACATTTATGTACAACATTTACAGGTTTATTGTAGTAGAAGTAGTATCCCCTAGCTCTTTTCAACAAGGACAATGAACAGTGCTAATATTGTACCAAGGACTGCAACCCTTTCCAGTAGCATGCATGTCCGGTGAGCGACAAAAGCCGGTATTCGAACTCACGGCTTCTAGTTCCAGAGGCCGAGTCGCTAACCACAGGACTACCTACATTACACTCAACTTGTAGTGTGTGTAGTCCTGTGACTGGAGATACTTCTTCCATAAGTTAGAACATCAGTTTCGGCACTTTAATTACAGATTAAAGGACACTATGGAAAATAGCATCAACTGGGAGACCAACAGGCAGTGCATCCAGCACAAAAACTAAAAAGAGATGTAAAATTCATTTTCAAACTTCCTGTAGACCAAACTGCTGTGAAAGAAAACATTTTCAGAACACAGAATAGAAACCACCTGGTCCCATACCTGGCTTTTTGGCGCCGGTTTCCGTCCGGTTGTCCTCGGACATGGAGCTGGTGCTGGCAGGCGATGGGCCATCCATCTCCATGGGAACGTCCGACGAACCTGAGAGATAAACAAACAACATCCAGTCGTCACAACAAAGCCCAATGTACACGAGTCTAACTTTTTCTCTAAGCTAGGCTCTCTATGACCATATGGAAAGAAAAACTACTTAGAACCACACTATTAATGTAACTTACACAACCTATACAAATCACAAAGGGTCAAGTACTTGACTGAATAGTTTCATCAGGTTGGTACGTCATTGAATAAAGAGACTCTTTTACACTCCCATTGTTTCGGTGACCAAAACGCTAGTTGTGAATAAAACAATGGTTGTGTAAAAAAAGTTTCTTTATTCCTAATTAAAGAGGTCTTCTATACTACAAATTACAGTTTTCAGTACTTTTTTAAAGCTTGACTTATTTCCTGTATCATTGGACTTGCTAACTACACTCCTACAGCCTACACAACGCACCACTTGACGTGCTGGCTGCCGTTTCCGTTTCCATGGCAACTGCGCCCTCCTCTGATTGGTTCCTGGTCTCTGTGGCGACCTCCCCCTCCCTGTTCTCCTCCTCCGGACGTTCCTCCTCCTCCTCCCCATCCTCTGCACTGATGATGGGAGTGATGACGAACGGGCACTCTTTTCTGCAGATCTCTACTTCGTGCTGTAAACAAGAGTGTGGTTACAAAAAGCACTGTGGCGACATGGTGTTACAGTTCTGACAACAGATATTCACAAACGGGCACTCTTTTCTACAGATCTCTACCTCCTGCTATAAACAGGGAATTAACAAGAGTGTGGTTACAAAAAGCACTGTGGCGACATGGTGTTACAGTTCTGACAACAGATATTCACAAACGGGCACTCTTTTCTGCAGATCTCTACTTCATGCTGTAAACAAGAGTCAACAAGAACAGTGTTTGAAAAACACCATGGCAAGATAACTTTACCACTCCTTAAAGAGATTGTTAAAATTACAGACACTTGTTGCATGTCCACTCCTGTCCTATAGACCTTCATACGGCATTTCTTCATTTCTTACCATGCTCAGTAACTGTTTTTTTTTTAAAATTGACCTTCTCCTTTTGAGACATGTCTACCCATCTTAAGACATGTTACCCTTGTGCTGTCTCACCTCTAGTCTGTTGATGAAGCAGCTGAGTCCGCTGTGGGTCTGGAACGACGTCATGTCCAGGTTGGTGATCAGGTCAACAACTCGCACCGCTCTCGTCACAAACTAAACAATAACAACAACAACAATAACAGGTCAGCAACTCACACTGCTCTCGTCACAAACTAAACAATAACAACAACAATTACAGGTCAACAACACGCACCACTAAACAAACTCCTCACAAACAATAACATGATCATCAAATGCCTCAATAAGCACACCCATGCAGACATGAGCTGTCATGATCACAAAGTGAAGAACTGACAAAAATTGGCAAAAAAGTGCACAAGAACTTTCTCTGAAACTAGCATCTCAAAACTAGTGCAAAAAGAGGCGTCACACAAACTAACAAACACACACACTAAAGCTGTTGAACCTAAAGACTTTATAGAGGATGAGACTTCTTACACTGTTGTCTAAGTGCATGAGTCTTGTTACAACAAAAAATCCTGACTGTACTTCTAATGTGTTGTATTTGACACAACTGTAACAAAGGACGAGGTTTGGTACATACGATGATGTTGTCCTGGTCGTCTCCCAGCCAGTTAATGACCTTGAGCAGTGACTCCATCATGCCGCAGGACACCAGCGCTTCTCCTCCTGGGGGGGAGGGGGGCACAAATTCGTCAGAAGGGGGGGGAGGGGGCATATAACCGTCAGTAGGGGAGGGGGGCATACAACCGTCAGTAGGAGGGGGACACACAATCGTCAGTGGGGGAGGGGGGGCATACAAGAGTCAGGGGTTTTCAGACACTAGTACTTCTAAACTGATACAACATCAGGGCGAGAAATAAACACACACAGAAAAACTTGGGGACTGCTGAAGAAAAAATACACAACAACTTTCAATGGAAAAGAATGTAGCATCATGAATGAAAACAAAAAAACAACAATTTTTCAACTTAAAAGAATGTTGCACCATGAACTGCATATTGAAAAAAAATATATATTTCGAGCCCGGCACAAGTAGTACACTCAGATAACATTCTAGAAACACACTCTTCTGACATAACAAATACCATATCCACTCCAATAACTACAAATTATCATCTTGCACACAGAGTTGATTTTACTGAAGACCACACAACAAAGAAAACAAAGGCAGACATTTGAAAGTGAAAGTTTGGGACTGTACCTGTGCAGAAGTGGTCCCTACCTGCTTCATAGCTGGCCAGGTGATACAGGAAGGAGAACAGGGCCGTGGCGAAGGGCTGGGGGAACGGGCTCTCGTTCGGGTCTGGGGAGGGAACAGGAAAAACATGTCAGTACATGTCTGTATGTATAACTATGACTATGACTATGTCTGTATGTATAACTATGACTATGACTACTACTACTACTACTAAGGGCTAAACACATCTCAGTACATGTCTGTATGTATAACTATAAGGGCTGGGGGAACGGGCTCTCGTTCGGGTCTGGGGAGGGAACAGGCAACACATATCAGTACATGTCTGTATGTATAACTATAAGCTCAACTGCACAAGTTTAACAGGAGACAACTCTTCTTACCCACTCACCTCGGTTGAAATATAGGAACGCAGTGCTCAAACATAAAAATACGAAAATCTGACCAACATGCATCTGACCACATTTATCAATCAAAACACTGACATATATCACCCTCTGGAATCTACTGTACTCGAAATATGAAAACATATCGAAGCTTACAACTTCCTGCAGCAAATGAAACATGACTTAGAACCACAGACAGAAACAGGCTCTGTTGCCACTTCATCTAACCCAGGATTTCAAAGATTAAACAACATAACTCTCTCAAACAACATCTCTCTAGTGTCACTGGCAAAAGACACCAGATGGTTGTCTGGAACATCTTACTGTTTCCAAAATTATATCCCATTGCTCGAGTAACTGCTTTTTGGCATACTAAAGTTAACTTAACATAACACTTCACCAAAAATCAAAGATTTAAAAAAAAAGGTCAAGGGAACAAAAGCATGTCTTGTGGCTACAACTGGGAAAGCACACCCTACATAGTTGAAGGACAAGTTAACAGTTGAAAACGTGCAAACTGTGTTACCTGTCATGGCGTGGATGCAGCTCCTGACCAGGACGGGTAGGAAGCCGTGGTACGAGGCCGCGCCCGTGGCGTCGATAATGTTGCCCAGCCTAGCGGGATCATGGTAGAGATAACTACGTTACTAAATATTTACACTGTCCTGTAACAGCAACATGCAAACTGGCAAACTGCGCAATAAACTAGGTCGTATTAGCTTTCTTGTTCTTCATTGAAACAAGGACAAAAACTTGTGGTGTAGAGCAACAATTCTAAATATTTACACTCCCCTCATGCAGCAAAACAGTGGCATAAGTTTTCATGTTCTTCAGCTAAGCAAGGAGAAACATTTTGTTGCAGTATTGACTTTCGGCTGGTGCATTTACAATGTAAGTGTCTGAGTGAGATCTATGACCCTAAAAAGGCAAATAGATTGTCATACCCAACTTAGCACTACCTGAAAACTCGCAACTTTAAAATCTTCAGATTTGCTTTCCGATCTCAGTAAAATCAAAAAAAATGTTTATACTAAGTCGCGTGCTCTTCAATTTTTTGTAAATGACTTTCAAAGCTGTGAAAGAGAGACTGTCCTAGAGGAAATCATCTATTACATATCTCAACGCATTTTTTTCCATTTTTCAACATTTTCATCACTTTCCAAGACATAACATCGCTCACATGTACACCTAGTCAAGTTCGTTTTCTACTAAGTAAGAACATAGTAGGAACTGATCCATTATTAGAGGTACAGATAGTTAGGAAGACCAGTCCTGTAACACAGCACACACGTGAGCCACTCAGGCCGCTGGCTGGCACACCGAGTCTGGAACAACCCTGGTTCAACGTTAGTTCAGAACACAACATGAGAAACACAAGGCAAACTCCACCCATGGAGCAGGGGGGAGGACATGGTGGCAGGGGTGTCCACGGACTCACACAGCTGGGGTGAGGAGTGGGGTCCAAACTTGCCACTTTTACTTAAAAATAAATCCTCAACTCTTAATTCTTCTGGTTGGGAAAAGTTAAACATCATCTAAGGAAGAACATGCTTCCCCTTTGCTTCAGTCATAACAGTGACAGTTTAAGGGATAATTTCACTCTAAACATTGATCAGACTTTGAAATCTTCTCAAATTTGATGAGACTGAGACCTCCTGGTTAGAGGTACTCTTTTGAAGTGAAGTTTTTAATAGTCAACAAACTGAGGAAATTTGTGAGAGGCTGCTGAGGTCTGGGGCCACCCCTGAAATGAAGACAGGATGGTAATGTCCGGACCCAGCCAGAGTTTACCCCAGTGTTAAACTCAGGTTGGGTCACTGTGAGTGTGGGTTAAAAACAGCATGACTAAAGATGGTAAAATTAAAAACAAGCAAAGTTAAAGAGGCAGCAGCGAGCGAGCCAGCGGAGGAAACTCACTTGGGGTTCCTCTCCAGATGGATGATCGCTGTTAACGTTCTCAATGACGCTGCTTTGATTTCCTGCACAAAATACACAAAACTTTATATTTGACAATTGGCTAATATAGTCAGTGCAATACGATATCCTATAAGCAAATTGACTAGAGCACCCTGTCCGAACTGCTCAGGACGCACTGCCCTAACTAGAGTAGAAATTATAAAAGCAAGTGCGGTATCACTCTCTTGTCATTCTGATCAAGACTTTTGAATAAAAGGTTGAAACCGGTAGATCATTGTGTCTCAGCCATCATAATTCTGACGCCTTATCAACTTTGATATTTGACAAATTTTGACATTCAGCAACAAATATAGAATATTTCTCACCCTTTTGAAAAGCTCTAAATTTATGGATATGTCAATTTTGAGCTGAAATAAGAGTAGCATTTTTCCTGTTTTCATTCAGCATATTCAGAATTTTCTCTCAATACTACTTCATCTAAAAGTTATCTTAATAAAATGACACACAAGTCCTACTTCATCATAAAAAGGTGCCGAGAAAGCATTTCTTACCGTAAGTCGGGTATCATTCAACTGGAGTACATCAACCAACTCTTCTATGAGCCCGTTGTACAGTAGGGTGTTGGCATTGTCTTGTAGGGCGGCGGAATACACTGCAGATGTATAAAACAAGTCAGAAAACTAGCACGTACACATGCGCACACTCTCACACACACACACACACAGACAAACACAGTACAGTAGGGTGTTGGCATTGTCTTGTAGGGCAGCGGAGTATACTGGGGAACGTACCAAAAATAACAGGTCAGAAAAGCAACATACACATGAACACACTCACACTCACACAGACAAACACAGTACAGTAGGGTGTTGGCATTGTCTTGTAGGGCGGCCGAGTACACAAATATACAATTATACTAGTATATACACAGGCAAGTTTACATTTTCCAAAGCTCGTAATGTGAAAAAAATGCCTGTAAAAGGTTTCCTTGCCTACCTAGAACTGACAGGGCCTGTAACCTGGCCTGTACTTTCCCAGAACTGACAGGGCCTGTAACCTGGCCTGTACTCACCTATAACTGACAGGGCCTGTAACCTGGCCTGTACTTACCTAGAACTGACGGCCTGTAACCTGGCCTGTACTTACCTAGAACTGACAGGGCCTGTAACCTGGCCTGTACTTACCTAGAACTGACAGGGCCTGTAACCTGGCATTTACTTCCCTAGAACTGACAGGGCCTGTAACCTGGCCTGTACTTACCTAGAACTGACAGGGCCTGTAACCTGGCCTGTACTCACCTAGAACTGACAGGGCCTGTAACCTGGCCTGTACTCACCTAGAACTGACAGGGCCTGTAACCTGGCCTGTAACCTGGCCTGTACTTCCCTAGAACTGACAGGGCCTGTAACCTGGCCTGTACTTCCCTAGAACTTACAGGGCCTGTAACCTGGCCTGTACTTACCTAGAACTGACAGGGCCTGTAACCTGGCCTGTACTTCCCTAGAACTGACAGGGCCTGTAACCTGGCCTGTACTCACCTAGAACTGACAGGGCCTGTAACCTGGCCTGTACTTACCTAGAACTGACAGGGCCTGTAACCTGGCCTGTACTTCCCTAGAACTGACAGGGCCTGTAACCTGGCCTGTACTCACCTAGAACTGACAGGGCCTGTAACCTGGCCTGTACTTACCTAGAACTGACAGGGCCTGTAACCTGGCCTGTACACACTGTAGTCTGAGGCGGTAGTCTGAGAAACAGTAGGCTAATCTAATATGGGTGAACAGCAGCATCTGGAACAACAAAAACTCACTTTAGTGTTGACTATTTCTTAGTTACCAACCATTTATCTTTAAAATCAGCATTTTCATACTCAATTACTCTTCAGTTAGTATGTAAGCTGCAAGCCTACGGCAAAAATGACATGACCTTGAAGTCTCACCTGTTTGTCCTTGGGTACGTTATACACCTTCAGGAGATTCTCCATGATCTCAGCTGGGCTCTGGGCAACTTTGTCGACATTCTCGATGTGGATACACTGCACTGTGTTCACAGGCTGGGCATGGGGAGGGTAACATGCATGTATCAGTAAGTATGAAAATAATTCTGAGCAGGGATGAATGGTTCCATCAACAGGACGTACATGTTTGTCATCTTCAGTGTGAAAAAGATCCACTATGGGTAAAACGTTTCAATTCATGCTACGCTGCAAGAGTTCTAAATAAACTGAAGAAAAAATGGACGAATGGTTTTGAATGGCAGGACTTAAAGTTTACAAAAACAAGAAGCTAAATTATTTTATAAGAACTGATCTATTCCCAGTACTATCCATTTGCATTTGCAAATGTCAAAGGACTTTGCGAATTGTTTTCCAAACCAGGTCTTTCTCTTTTGGATGAACCACATCATTACATGTACTTAAGAAAATGATATCAGAAACACTACCCACTGCTACTTTACATATAGCTGGTAAAACTAAAACATTTCTGGTAACAAGAAAACTTTTCACACAAAGAAGGCATCACCTGCTGCATGGTGACAAAACTTCCCCCAACGCCTTTTCTTGACATGGTAATTATCACAATTCTGATCATTTACAACTTCAGCCCAGCTGGCTTGTCACATTTCCCATTAAATTTCCCACCGTGTAAACACCAGCACACACGTCAGCACCTATACAGCACTGTACAAGTATCAGATTCTTCACACTCACACTAACAACAGCTGCTCCTTAGTGAAAAAACTTCACATTTTAAGTGCTCATTATTTCTCAAGTCATGTTGATTTATGACCTAATTATACCTGGCTAATTGCATGCAACGCTTTACCTCACAAGCTCTAAATACCAGGACATCTTCCAACATCTGCCAATGATGTCACCACTAACACAGAGACACCTGTCGCAGATGCAACGAACCTTGGAGAGGACAAATTGCAACATAAAATAAAACACTGCCACAAGTCCCACCTTTTTCCCAGATGTGGTTTTCTCATCTGAAACTTCTGTGTAGAACTCGAAGTGCAAGGTCGTCGCACTGGCAGGGTAACTCTGGAAAAACAAAGTGATTCTCAGTATTTACAGTTATCACACAAAAAGAATAGAATCTTACTAAAAATCTACCAAAATATGCAAGATGGGCTACAATTTCTTTAAACACAATAAATCCCAGCGAACTTACTGTAATTCACTTTATCTTCACGGTACCAAATTTTCACAGTCTGACAAAATTGAACTTGTTCTCGGAACTAAATGTTCACTGTCGAGGCAAGTGCGCATGAAAAAAGTCTGTGAATTATTTTTTATCGGTAATGATAAGTTCATGTTACAGTCCTAAGAGTGAAAACCGTGAACATAACATTACAGTGAAAAAATCAGGAATTACAGTAAATGCATTTACAGTACATCCCAAGGAAGTGTAGTAACTAATTAGCACAACCACAGACATACTAACCGTGAAGGGGAGATCTTGGCAGCACTCTGCCAGCCCAAACCCGTTTTCCTTTCCTCCCCAGCTCTGTAGAATGATAACATGTCATCAGTAAAATAAGGTCATGAACAGAGCAACAATCACACCCAAGGCTTTATAAAGCTTTGGAAGTCTACAGAAATGAAGAATGGACAATGCAGCTGCAGTTGCTGGGGCCTTGAATGCAATCACAACCTAATGCCTAGGAGAAAAATGTTGTATTTCCTGTTTCCCTACCTAACCTAGAAAAACCTGACAATCCTAGACTTCTTTTGGGTAGGCAGTAGAGTCACATACTGGGACATAGCAAAATCCAAGTCAAGACATTAAAAGACAAGTGTCCTCATGCATTTCAGTTTACTTTGTTCAACTGTATTGTCAGATAAGCTTTGGCCTAAAAGATATTACAAGAAAAAAGATAATCCCTACCTACCAACCCTAATTTTTTTCAGGAGTGAAACAGGAAACACAACATTTTTTTCCTAGGCCTAACCAACAAACAAACAAACCACAAAAATATTTAAGAAAAAGTGTACCTCTGCGAGATGTTGCAGCCTGCCCAGGAGCGTCTGTCTCTTCTCAGCAGCCAGACGAGTGATGAAGTTGGACCTCTTACTGAACACGTACAGGAGGTTCAGAACAGGCAGCACCAGACCCATGTCGGAGGAGGATAACAGCCGCGTCACGTGCTGGGGGAATAAACAACAACACTCATCACAAACAAACAAACAAACTCAGCACCAGACCCATGTCGGAGGAGGATAACAGCCGCGTCACATGCTGGGGGGATAAACAACAACAAACACATGTCACAAACAAACAAACTCAGCACCAGCCCCATGTCGGAGGAGGATAACAGCCGCATCACATGCTGGGGGGATAAACAACAACAAACACATGTCACAAACAAACAAACTCAGCACCAGCCGCATGTCGGAGGAGGATAACAGCCGCATCACATGCTGGGGGGATAAACAACAACAAACACATGTCACAAACAAACAAACTCAGCACCAGACCCATGTCGGAGGAGGATAGCAGCCTCGTCACATGCTGGGGGAATAAACAACAACACTCGTCACAAACAAACAAACAAACTCAGCACCAGACCCATGTCGGAGGAGGATAGCAGCCTCGTCACATGCTGGGGGAATAAACAACAACACTCGTCACAAACAAACAAACAAACTCAGCACCAGCCCCATGTCGGAGGAGGATAACAGCCGCGTCACATGCTGGGGGATAAACAACAACACTGGTTACAAACAAACAAACAAACTCAGCACCAGCCCCATGTCGGAGGAGGATAACAGCCTTGTCACATGCTGGGGGATAAACAACAACACTGGTTACAAACAAACAAACAAACTCAGCACCAGCCCCATGTCGGAGGAGGATAACAGCCGCGTCACGTGCTGGGGAAATAAACAACAACACTGGTTACAAACAAACTCAGCGGCCAGACGTGTGATGAAGTTGGACCTCTTACTGAACACGTACAGGAGGTTCAGAACAGGCAACACCAGACCCATGTCGGAGGAGGATAACAGCCGCGTCACATGCTGGGGGGATAAACCACAACACTCATCACAAACAAACAAACAAACACAGCACCAGTCCCATGTGGGAGGAGGATAACAGCTGCGTAGGGGGAAATTGTGGGTCATTATTTCTAAAGAAGACGCAGCAGTTAACTCCCATGTCAAAAGAGAGAAACAAGGAATACATGTCAGTGAGAAAACTGAAAAAAAATGGCCAGACATAGATTATGCACATCCAAGAAAAGTCCATGACACAAAATGGTTCCACTCATTTTTCGTCAACTAGATAATAAATTAACTTTTGCAGTCAGTTCTATTTCATAGTTGGAGGGAAATAAGGTTTGATTTTCACAGGTATAACAATTTTACTGTACAGTGGAATCACAAAACAAAATGCTGTTATGATTTCACGGTATGACGTCTCCATCAAAACCAGCAAAATACAACTACAGCAAACGCCACGATTTACAGTAGAATGGCTAGACTGAGTAATGTGCAGACCCACCTCCATGGAGTTGTAGAGGTGCCTGGAGAAGCTGTGCTCTATCAGCAGAGCCGTGAACTGCAGAACTTTTAACAGTCGCTCCTTCAACTGCGCCATGTCCGGCCTGTCGATCGGGAGGGTCCATTCTGCACCGGGGGGTGTCAGGCACGCCTCCTCCAGAACGGTGTCAAACCGGTCCAGCACATCGATCCAGTGGACTAACTCACACTGGGGGAAACAGAACAACAGAATCAGCAATGAAAACATCCTACTGTCTTAATCTATTTCATTATGCGCAAAGCCAACAAGTGCACAAAAGCACACAAAAAATTTTATAACGCATTCAGAGTTATCCAGACCACAAACTAGCATGTGTGACTCTCTGTACTGGGCCACAGAGATCTAGATCTTTCCCTGGGAGTTTGTGGGCAACCACCTCTAACTCCAGGGAACCTTTTATAACAAGGTCACACACCAGGGGGGCCAAAATTGATCTTGACCTGCATGTTCCTACCATTTATCCACATATACACAAGTATCATCACAATCCATCCAGAGGTTAAGTTTTGCTGACCAGAAATATTCGGAAACACACACACACCAAAAAGAAACCTACACACACAATGAGGCCATAGTCAAGTCACCTTGGAAAGTCAGAAAAGGACCACATAGCAACTGTCCCAAACCCAACATGTTCAATTATCAGAGGGATCAGATCCTCATGGTTACAGGTAAATATATTTTCCATAAACGATCAATGTTCCCTGTTCTCACCTTGCCATAGTTCCAAGTCTTGATGCTGTCCAGCACCCCCGGCAGCTCCTCCAATGGTACAGTCTTCAGGTGCTCGATCAGTGCCTTACAGTCAGCAGGCTGGGAACACACATCAGAGCAAGAGGAGGGTCATTCCCATACTATCGGATTCATCGTTAGTTACCATACCAGGGATAAACAAGTCCACTAGCCCTATTGTCCAGGGCAAGTGAAAGTGCTGTTCGGGCAAGTGCATGTCCTACCCCACTTGTCCGATCGGGCAAGTAAGATTTTTCCATTGATTTTATTGCAATTTTGATATACTTGTTACTTTTTACAGTCATGACATCAATGCAAGCAATGGTTAACAGAGAATTCCATTGCTGGAAGTGAAAATGCATATACTACATTACTAGTAACAGTGACATTTGAATTTTGGGCAAGTGAAAAATTGGTTCGGGCAAGTACATTTTTTATGTGCTTGCCCGATAGGACAAGTGGATTTTAGAAAACTTGTTCAACCCTGCAAACAAACAAATCAGATACACTTCAGAGCTGAGATTGGCCCATACAGTCTCTTCATCATTTGACCTTTGTACATGAAGCTGTAATGGCAAAAGTTTGAGCTAACTTCAAACATGGCTATAAAAAAACTGTGACAGGAACAAATCTTCATTCTGAGTCTCTATTTTGTTTGTTTGTTTGTTTGTTTGTTTGTTTGAACCTTTATTTATTCATAAGAAGATCAAATTGGCCTGCAGGCCATTTTTCATTTAGGTCATGAGGAAGGTAAGGGCCAGATAAAATGTGACATCATTATGACATCAGTGAGCTTATTCTAGAACTGAGTAACTTGTTTTCCCCTATAACTCACAAGCTAAGCAATCTGGGGTTGGTTGTGACATAGAAGATTGAATATGTAGAATCTTGGCCTCCATCTGGTTAAATTGATTGATTGTTAGATAGATAGATGGACGGATGGATGGACTAGTTGTTTATTGATTAATTGATTGATTGATTAACAGTACTCACCACTTCTGAGACTGTTTTCTTCAGCTTGGTTCTGTCTATTTTCATGGCTGCTTCAAGTCAGGTTTCAGCTAATCATACTGGAAACTAAACAACAATAACAACAACGTCAACACATTTGTTTACATCTAGAAATTGCCAACATGTTGCAATACAGCCCACTTCAGCCTATCCTTACCTGGGTGCAATCTGTTGGGGAAAAAATGAAATTGCAACTGGATTAATATAATTGTAGTAGTAACGGTAAACAGCTTCAATATATTTTGACATCGCAATTGTGCTTTTTGCTAGTAACAAAGTTATCACCAATACCACCTGTTTCATTTTTGCCCAAACTCTGGAAGTTTTTACACAGGTTACACAGATCCAAAACAGGATTTTTCAGTAATTGACTAATTCTATTATGAAGCAACCAATCACATACTGTAAATGCAGAAACTTTTGCGGTGGTTTAATGTTCGGGGTTTTCGCGGTGGCCGCTTCACTGCGAACTTAAAACTACCACAAACATTTTTCCATGGCAGTGAGACACTACAGTGCATGACCCTCCCATAAGCCACCGCAAAAAGTCCTTTTTTCTGCGACCCTGAAATTAAATCCTCGCGAACATTTACAGTACCCTGCATAAATATACCTATCCCCAGAGAGGTGAAGACAGGATTTTCAGCTCTCCTGTTATAACCGATCCACATGTACATGTCCACCAGCCGTACTGACTGAGCTAATGACACCCCAGGAGAGCCGAGCTGAGAACACGGGCAGGTGTGAGGCACCCTGGGTCATAATTACCACTGCCTGAAACATGTCATTTCCCTTCCCAAACTGTCACCACAGGTTTCCCTACATGTAGCAGTTCCGTCATGAGGGGGAAACAGCAAACAACACTGTTGAGGACATGTCCCTGCTGTGCAAGTGGTAACATAGAGCAAATTCCGTGAATCAGCTGGTCAGAGTTCAATTCTAGCAATGTCTAGGGTCAGTCTGAGCATGGACATGTTACGCTGAAGGGAAGTTATACCGGCTATGTAGATACGGATACAAATACAGGTCAACAACACCTACCAACACACCAAATATCATCGCAATCCACACAGAGGTTCTTAAGATATTCCGCTGGAAATGCAGGCACACATGAAAAATCCATGCAGACTGAGAGCGAAAACTGTACCTCCATTTTTCATGGAGGTAACAAGCATGTACATCAGCTGGAGCCTGGACTTAAAGCCTGCACTAAAACACTTCCAAAACAACAACGCCAACTATACACCCCATGTAGATGATGGGGAACAGCAACATGGAACATGTAGGGAACCACAGAACTGGATTCATCAAACATCTTCTTTCGCTTTCATTCAATTATTGCTTGTGTAGGTGTAACACAAACTCTGCTGTCCAGGGTCGTAACTGGCAGATGTTGGGCGGGCTGGTTTAAGCGAGATTTAATCAGGCTATTGCTTATATATGCAAAGACAGTACAAGAGGGTCAGAGATGCTCCACAATGATACGACACAACAGCTTGCAGCACCCTCATGACATACTTTGTACCTGCATGGGATCATACCCAGGACAGTACAACAAGGTACAGTCAGAACTGGCCAAGACCGCTCGGGGGACCGATAAAATCTATACAGGTGGTCAGTATAGACAGAGTTCTTAATGCTTGTGTCCATTGGAAAAATTATCTACATTCTAAATTTAAGGAACCACGAAAAACTGGTCATATTGGCTAGGTGACCATCATGTGTGAACTTGTACCGGTTTTCCTGTATACAAACTTTGGTGTCCAGTAAAATGATTTTCTTTTCTACTTACTATAAAAGGAGAGAACAGTTTGGGCCCCTGAAGTCTATGTGTAATGCTGGATTTTCCAGGCTTTTATCTGTACTTTGACAAATCAACCCTCGGGGACCCCCATAGATCATACCTGGCAGATGAAAGTATCTGTTCTCAGAAATAAACTCCAAGCAGGGATGTAAGATACCTCTGACAACCGAATTAAACACCCGGCATGCAATTTCCACAGTTTTGAAGATTTGCATATGAAAATATTCTGGAGTGCAATTTTGCCAGTTATGAATACTAATTGTGCTATATTGTTTGTACTGACCTAGTAAGTTTGTTTTTTCGACCTAAAAATCATTTGTAACAAATGGATTCCTTGTTTCTGAGTTATCATTATATCAATATATCAATAGATTCAGAGAATGTGTCTATTACTAACTAAACATAATTTGTATGTGAATTTGTATGTGAATTTTACAAATTCTTTACAAAATGCTAGTTAACAAAACAACATGAAATTTTGGTAAGCCAGAATTATCTACCAGACATGATTCACCTAGTTTTACAACTGGGAACACAAGCAAAAATAACATTAAATCAAAGACTATTGTACAAACTGCAGCTGGAAAGAAAGCCGTCTACAATTTTATTTCTTCTCTGTTACACAGAAGAACAACCAACAAGCCAAAAAATTTTAAAATCGCTTAATAACTTGAAGATTTATCCAGTCAACAACAGAACATCACATCAAAGCTGGCAAAACTGAATTATCTTTGTGGACAAGATGACAGAATCATGTCAATAATATTGTTACACAACAAAAGATACAGGCTTATTGACTCTCCTTTGTAAGGTACAACACATTCAAAATCTCTTCAACTTCAAGACAACTAAAGCCTACATGTATAGCACCTCTTAAGGTCCACTCTCACTGGACTGCACGCTTGCTGCATTGCAGGTTCGAAAGACACTCAACAAATTTCAGAGATAAAGAACAAATTTTCTTATTTTTTGTGTATTTTGTTGTCTTCAAAGTCATAGTTTTACGCATTACGCAATATCTAGAAAAAAACACAAGTGACGCAGTGAACGAACCCCACAATGCCGCAAGCATGCCCCAAGTCCAGTGAGATTGCACCTTTAATTACATTGTACAACATCTACTGATCAAAAATTATATTACTTAATACAAGACACTGTATATAACATATATCATTTACAGAGATAGAATATAGCCATCTTTCATTCCATGTGCCACCTGAGTATAAATGTGTGCCATCTCTGATCATGAGTCTCACATATCCTACGCTACAGCAGGATCAGTCTGAACTAGTACAGGCACTGCTGATAGAGATCAATAGAAGGGATTCCTGCGGCATAACAGGGGCATAACTCGTATCACATCAGTCTGACTGGAAACTTATCATTCATCTGACAACTGCAAAACATTGACAGACAGGAAAACACACTTATCAATAATCTATCTGGTACAAACAACTGCAAAACAACAGCAGACAGGGAAATACTCTCACTTAAGAGCCAAGATGTTTAGAGAACAGACTGGACTTAGTCCAACTTGATATCAGATGATGATGATAAGAATTCCTGTACTGGACCTCTGCATAAGCATAGAGAACTGTAGTAAGCTTCAAATTACTGCAATATGTGATTATTACAATAAGAACACCTAGCCCACATTTTCTGATAGAACGTCCTTGGTGCCAGGTTGTTTACATATTTTTCCATCATCTCAGATGTTTTGTGGACGGGTATTTTCAGCTCTGCCCACTGCACAGGCTTCTTAGCATTCAGAGGAAATTGTGTATTACATCTAACTGTAAACTTGCAGAGAATCCATCTACAACTACTCCAGCTTCTCTGTCCCAAACTGAAAACAAAAAAAGCCAGAGAAGAGGTTGGGGGGTGGGGGGGTGGGGGGTGGTGGTGGGGAGTGGGGGCTGTCATGAGAAGACCATTTCTATGCCTTCCACCATCCTTAAAATATATGCAAAACACTGCTGAGACCCCAGAATAAATGTCCTTTAACAGAGCTTTCATCCAGATCAAGCCAGATAGAGAGAGAGAAAAACAACCATATCATCATCATCATCATCAGTCACTGGGTTCTGCATCTATAGTCTTTGGAAAAAACAAACAAAGTCCTATAGCTGCATTCAGTCTTTCTTCATCTTAAAAAACATATAGACAGTAGAAAATGACAAATTTGTAAACATACCACCCCGTGCTAGCTGAAGAAAGAAGAAGAAACTGCCACGACTACAAGTTTCAGCAAGCATTACTGTCCCATAATTAAGGTATTATACACATTTGTTCTCCCAAGAACTACTAGTATCTAACTCATTGTACTCAAATACAGTAGGGGCCTTTTCATTAGAAAACTTAAAAGAATTGCTTGGAGGTAGACTTGAAGGCTCAAGTGTAACAACTTGCTTAGAAGCATTTTATAAAAATGCACCACTACAAACTTCTAGAGCTCAGGTGTGTTACACAGAAGCATTTTAAACCCTGTTGACTAATATTTATAATGATAACAGATACATTGCACAACTAATTCACTTGAAATGGTTAACAGATACAGTGATGCCTGGGTAGGGAGGGCTGCTGCCACAAGCCAAATAACCACAGGAAGAACTGATGGCTCCTGGACACAGCTAACGCCAAGACTAACAAGAGGTTTAAGTGATAGCCATTACTAAGGCTAAGGCAGGAAGGACTTGCCAAAAATACAGCAGAAAGAATTGCTGACAATTACGTCAAGTCATTGTGGACGGAGAGATCCTTAGGTGTGAGCACTACACAGGTACATGAGGTATCAGATTACCAAACATATCACAAAAGGTAGTCATTACCAGACCAAAGCACCCTTAACAAGCATGGAGGACCCTTCTGAAGCTAACTGTGATGTATGAGAACATTTGTACAGGCTATGCTGTGATACTCCTGTAGGCACCCCCCTCCCCACCCAGGGTTTGTTCTAGAGAGTTCCACCAGGTACACAGCAGTCACTCCTGCTGATCCCAGCATCTTCAGACGTCTCAGCGAGACGTAGACATGACTGTCTCCTCCAGGTGTGGCCATCCTCACCTGACAGGTGTCAGGCTCCATCACAGCGCCAGGTGGGCCACCAGGTGTGGACAATACTGACAATTGTGTCAGGTAATCGTACAATGGGATTAGGTAATGCCACGAGCAGACTTGAAGGAGAAGGACAATCCAGATAAAAGATGAGGCGAAAACCTCCAATCTTGTCATCAATGTCTTAATTACCTGTGAAAAACATCTATTATCTCCTCAGAGATGTGGAGAAAGTGAGATGAGCCCTTATTGTTCCTTTGTGAAGGCCTTTGTGTTCCTAATCAACATGTGCCAACAGATAATTCAAATTCAATGTTTCCATGACTTTCAAAACGATGTCACTGGAGTATACATATATGTGAACAAGTTAGCTCAGAATGTCCGGGTTATGGTCTAAGGAAGCGATGGAAGTTTTCTCGATGTTTGGTATTCAACACGTAAACGTTCACGACTGGTCACCAATCTAACCTGATGTTAGGACATGTTTTTATTCGGGAATAGGAGATGATATGGCACAATTTGCGACTTGTAGCGACAAACGGCCGAAAAATCCCAGCCTGGCACGTCCCAGTAGCATGACAGTATGTGTTGAGGAGGTTCAGATGTACCAGAGGAGCTCCAAGGACACAGAAATCAGCTAGGTTAGGATGAATAGCCAGGAAAAGACGTGCGTTTTCATTGGCACACGCACACCACAGGGATGGCTCAGCGAAAATAAGCGCCACGCACCAGGAAACTCGGCCGTTTCTACCCATCCTTCCCCCCTGTACGCCCTCAGATACACTCCCGGAGAACCGGGTCTCCCCACAAATGTGTCTAACAGGACTATCCTGACCAAACAGGCCGTTATTTCGACACCAAGTCGTGCCAAACGACCGCGTAAAAACTCACCTGAAATGGTCGCCATTTTCTCCAGACCCCGGATTTCTGCCTCGTTCTGAGCACAGCACGGCATGACGGGAGAATCAACTTTGACCTTTGAACGCGCGAAATTCAAAATTTCGCTATGACGTCTATTATGACATCTTTTTCGACGTGAAAAAGCAAACAAACTGAGTTCTAGAACTCCATCCTATGGCGACCCCAAATGTACTTCCAGAGAAAAGTGGCCAAGGCTGAATAGTGTATGGGTGTATTTGTATGCTTTTTTCAACTAGGTAAATTTAATACTGCAACAAGGAGGTTAAAACCACCTTGCTGTGAATATTTCAAGCACCATATGCATAGCGCTATAGCGTTCAGACTTAAGTTTTATTATATTCGAGAAGAAGACTATGTTTTCAGTTGTGCCTTGGTGGAGCAGCTATGATGTGGGTGTATTTGTAGGTCAACTACCTGTTTATTGCAATTACAAACTGCATTTATCTACGTCACTCACACAAGAGGCAGTTTCCAGCTGCAAACATACTTGTGACCGCACCACTGAAAACCCGGGACTGTGCAGGTCCGACCCAGCGCTGAAAGTTATGTACTAAGTACTACTAACCTCTTCCACGTTTGAGATCAGTTATGATGTATAAAATGGAATTATCAACCGCTATAAACACACCTTCGTGCACTGCCTTTCTGGGAAGGGACGCTTTTAATGATACATGAATTAAACCATAAAGTCTTTTATAAAGGCACTCTTTATAATAACTGTAATTCCCAGGAAACAGAAAACTAAGAGACCCGTTAGAACATATTTGTAACATAATTTATTCCAACAAATGCTTCGTGTCTTTTTGATATTTTTATAATCAGTTCTTGGGAGAAGGCCGGGTCATGGACTCATGTGTTGTGACGGAAATCAAACAATGACAACGTCACCACGACTAGCGGAGATGAGTGGTACTACAGACTGCATGTTCAGATCTGAAGGATCTGATGACCTTGACCCTGCTGTTCTTGTAACGTCTGTACTTGAACTTCGTCGCCTAACACCACGCTCCGCTCGTTCTGGGGACTCTGTTCTGCCGCAACCTTACTGTCAACTCCAACAATGTCAACTATTTCAAAATCTTTGTTTCCTTCCCTACATTCGACCTCGTTGAGAGGGACGTAAAATTGACCTTGAACCACATATAATGGAGACGATTTTGTGTCAACTTCCGGTGTTTCTTGCTCATCTTTTTCCGCTAAGCCGGATGTGTGATTCTCCGTAAACACACTGGCACTCAGACTGTCTTCTGGCGCCGGTACTAACGTAATGCTTGTCCCGAATACGATCAAGTCGTCAACACTTGGTGACAGCGCCCCCTGTCCATGAGGTTCCTGTGCTGCAGGCTCTGTCTCAATGACGCAGAATCGCTTCTTAAAGGGGAGCTTCTTGGCGTCTTCAGGTGCCAGCCCCGCGTAAGATACTGGAGCTGCAGCGGTAGGCACCGGCGGGTTGCTAAAACCTGCACTGGGCATTTTCGGCGGCGTCCGCGACATGTCGTGAAGCGATCGTAACATGTGGTGTTGTGGTGGCATACTGGCGTGTTGTGGTCGTGGCATATCGTGTGGTGTTCTTCGCACGTGGAATGGCGTTCGTGGAATGTCGTGAAGTGATAGTGGCGTCTCGGGCTGTGGAATGTCGTGCTGTGGTCGTGGCATGTCACATTGTGGTCGTGACATGTCGTGTAGCGTTCTTGGCATGTCGTGTAGCGTTCTTGGCATGGCGTGTAGAGTTCGTGGCATGTCGTGTTGAAGTACAGACACGGCAGGGACTTCCACCTGACCGTGCTCCAACTCCTCTTGCTGAATGGCTCGGACCGCCGCCAGTACCTCCTCCTCATGCGTCATCACCGGGACCTTCCTCCTCACGCCCCGGCGTTCCCGCCCGCCCAGCTTCTTACATCTCCTTCTGCTCTTCCGCTTCGGGGTACTTGTGCCCGACATGCCTTCAGGTGAGAAGAAGATGTCTTCTTCCAGACACGTGTGTGTTGCTCTCTGCCCCGCAGGTGAGGCTGCCTCCTTGTAAGACGTCTTGTCGGCCAGACTTTCTCTCTCGTTGTGCGCCTTCTGCCTCTTACTCGGTGACGTCACAACCTCTTCAAAGTTGGCAACAGTCAGGAATGATACGTCATTGGCGGTCGCCATGACGACGTTGTCAGCAGAAGCGGGGACCATGACGATGGGGTCTGTAGAATAGTCGGTCGCCGTGGAAACGGGACAAGAAGAGTCGACGGGTTTTCCTGGAGTCTTCAGAACGGGCACCTGTAGCTCACCTGTAGCTGGGGATGGTGCGTTCCTAGCCGGTGGGGGCACAAAGACCTCCGGTAGGGACGCCGGTTCGTTTCTGGCAGGTGATGGGGTGTAAACCTCCGGTACCTTAGTCTCATTCACAACTATGTTCGCTATGATTTCTACCGGGGGAGCTATTGCTTCGGCTGCAGGGTTTGCGGCGTCCGTTTGCTCGCTGGGAGGACCATACTTACTCCTGCAGCGGGCACAGACTCCGACCTCAACGGAAGCGTCCTCCTGGACATGCGGGCCGGTCTGGGACTGCAGCGACCGGCTAGCAGGAGGTACCATTGGTTGTGGCCGTGGTACTGATGTTGGCGCCGGCTGTGGTGCTGATGTTGGTACCGGCTGTACTAATGCTGGTATCGGCAATGCTTTTATCTTAGGAACTTCCATATGGAGTTCTGTCATGTCAGACACTTCTAGTCGTGGTAGTTGACCACGACACTGTGACATGCCTGCTCCAAAGGCAGGCACTGCTGGCTGTGCGGGTAGCTGTACTGGCAGTGACTTCTGTGCGGCCTCTACTAGAGGAACATCAACTTTAGACCCTCCCTCCAGCGGTATCACCTTGTGCAACGCGTGATCCATCCCAAGCCGGGTGTCCTCTTCTATCCGCGGTACCTCCATCCATGGTGACGCTATCCTCTGCAGCTGAACAGTCGGTACTGAGGTCGGTTCTTTCAAGGAAAACATTTTTACTTCTTGTGCTTTTGTCTGTGGTTCCTCAGTTTGTGGTGACGGCATCCACACCACCTCTATCAGTGACAGTCCTGCCGGCAGGTCTTCTAATGAAGCTTTCGTTTGCGATCTATTGGTCTGTTGCTCTTCCACATGTGGTACGTCACCTTGTGGTTCTTCTGCTAACGGTGCGTCAGAAAGTGGTACTTTTACATAAGGTACCATTACCTGTGGTACATCTTGCCGTGGTACTCCCACACTTGACACATCTATACATGGTACTTTTGACCGCGGTACTTCAATGAGTGGCACTTCTAAATCCAGTCTCGGTACTTCCAAGCGAAGTTCTCCTTCCGGTCGCACTTTTGCCTGCAGCTGCTTCCCTCCTACACGTGAGCTCGGGTTCGATTGAAAACGCCCAGATCCAATTATTACAGGAATCGGCTGATTAGAAATACTAGTACCACAAACCGGAATCTCCTGGTTAGTAGTAACAGCAGCATCAACTGTTCCGGGAATCTGCTGATTGGAAATTGTAGCTCCGGCTGTTCCGGAAATCTGTTGGCCATTAAGACTGCCAGCCTGACCAACTATTCTAAGAATCTGTTGCTGGTTTGCTGTAGCAGCACTGACTTTTACGGGAATCTGCTGGTAAGCTGTAGCACCATCGACTGTTACTGGAATCTGTTGGTTAGCTGTAGCAGGACAGGCAGTTCCGTGAATCTGCTGCTGGTTAGCTGTAACAACGCCGGATGTTCCGGGAATCTGCTGGTAAGCTGTAGCACCATCGACTGTTCCGGGAATCTGCTGGTAAGCTGTAGCACCATCGACTGTTCTGGAAATCTTCTGGTTAGCTATAGCAAGACCGGCGGTTCCGGAAATCTGCTGGTTAGCTATAGCAGGACCGGCGGTTCCGGAAATCTGCTGGTTAGCTATAGCAGGACTGGCTGTTCCGGGAATCTGTTGGTTAGCTATAGCAGGACCGGCTGTTCCGGGAATCTGCTGGTAAGCTGTAGCAGGACCGACTGTCCCGGGAATCTGTTTGTCCGTTCTAGCGGCACCGGCTATTCCGGGAATCATGTGATAAGTAGCAGCAGCAGCAGTAGTACCAAATAGATTCCGTCGAGGTCCCGGTACCCTAGGCCGAAGTGAGAACTCCTGCGGGTGGACCAGCTCGGAGCTCCGAGGATCACTGAATAGCGTTCCCTGCTGCCGGTCGGCAGCGGCCGTTTTTCTATCTCCAGACAGTAGGTTCGAAAGGGACTGGTAAATCGTGTCGGTACCCTGTGATTTCCCTTCAAACACAAAGGCATCATATAGAATACCTGCCGGTACTGTTGAGATTGTGGGCGCTGAGATAGTGACGGGTACCGCCGGCGCTGGGGATGCAGTTGGCGGAATCACCGGCATTGACGAGCGATCCTCCCGTGTAGGCTTGTCTGTACATGTTGTACTGCCTTCTGGTGTTTGATGCCTTGCGTCCTGAACTAGATCGCTGAAGGTCCTCTTGCCTTGCGGCGACTCGACCGATAGACACCGGGCCCTCTCTGCACGGTCCTGCGGGGACGCTTCTTGCAGCTGCCGTACCCTCTCGGCACGGTCCCGCGGCGACTCGCCCTGTGGCCACCGGGCCCTCTCGGCACGGTCCCGCGGCGACTCGCCCTGTGGCCACCGGGCCCTCTCTGCACGGTCCCGCGGGGACGCCTCTTGCAGCTGTCGTACCCTCTCGGCACGGTCCCGCGGCGACTCGCCCTGTGGCCACCGGGCCCTCTCTACACGGTCCTGCGGGGACGCCTCTTGCAGCTGCCGTACCCTCTCGGTTCGCCTCTCGGTAAGCGCCGCTCGGGAACAGCTCGGCCGTCGCACGAGGGACAGCAGCTCTGGCTGGTCCCGCTGGAAATACTACAGGCAACAAGAACGGACATGTCTTAGTTATTCGGTCAAACCGTGATCTGGGAGTTCTGAGTCATAAGGTCAGAAACCTGGAAATTTTTGTACTGGTAAGGCCTAAGTCACATTTCCTACCCAGGGCCCGACCGGGCTGCGAAAACGAAAAATCAAATTTTATGCCAATAAATATACACAAGACATTGTCTTTTATGTCAGATTTTTCGTTCCCCAAAACTGCCCGACTGGGCCCCTTTGTGCAAATGTGACGTTAGCCTTAGAGAGAACATGTTTAAGGGTAACATCACCTTTCCCACCCGGGGCCTGCCCGACCTGTTTGTCCCATGTAGGTGTGTTTTATATCATACTTTTCGTTCCCGAAAGCTCCCCACCCGGGTCCCGGTTTGTAAATGTGACGTAGGCCTGAGCAGGTTCTGGCATTATTTGTATCTGTATTAAAAATTGAATGATTGTCGAACTCAAGGTTTGGGTACAGAAAATCGCTGCGGCGTCGACCAACCTACCTGGCGGATTTCCATCAAACTGCATATAGCGTAAGCAAACACGTAAAGTCTACTACATACAATGTAGAAGACAAATGAAAGTTATTAGTTATTACGGCCGCTCTACGACAGATTGTTAGAGGATAGTCGTACATAGATGTGTCGTACAAAATAATTTACCTATAGCTAAGGCATAGCCGGCTATGGCGAGGCAGTGCATCGGCGATTCCACTTTTCTAATTCCATTAAACAGTCTGCACTGAAGTCGAATTCTTTCTACCATGACGCATACTTTAAAAAAACTCTTTACGCTTATGTGTATAGAGTACTATGCTTTTGTTTCGTTTTGTATTATATGGTCTGTTTTACTATGGGCTAGTTTGTGCTTGCAATAAAGAATTAACAAGTATCAAAAGGGCCATAACAGTATCCAATTGGCATGGCTACCTGTACAAAATGCATCTGTAATGGGGCAGAAAAAAGTTGTTATAGCTACGGGCCGACAGTCGGTTTTATCGAAGTCCTTCTTTTTACGCTTGTTTATTTTTGTACTGTACATGTTTAAATGTATGTGGTCATAATATATAATATGAACTAGTGAGCTATCTAGTGTCGTTGTTGTTGTTGTCTCTCTAATCGCTTCACTTCGTCGGTAGTTGGTCACACGTGCTTTACTTCTCTTCCATCTCTCTTTGGTGCTTCCAACTCATGTGTTTCCCACTTGCTGCTGTTTCCAATTGGCCACATTGTATTGTACCTGTTGCAATTCGAATGAAGTCGAAGTCGGTCTCAGACCCCACTCACCGTGTGGTGGAACTCCCTCAGCTCGGCCGTCTCCAGCCCGTCGGGGTGCTCGGGCCGCCCCTCCCTATTTCCGCGGGCCCGCCGGAACCCGTACAGGTTCATCTGTCGGTAGAAGGAGCCGAACGTCCGAGTCTTGAAGGCGCCCGGTTTCTCCGGATCCAGCAGCTCCTCCTCCAGCAGCTTCTGGTGGATGAGCAGGGTGGTGCCGTCCGGGGACCAGCGCACGGACCGGACCGTCGGGTCGTCCGCCAACTCCCGCAGTCTCACCGGGAACAGCGGCCCGGAGCTCCGGAACGGAGACGGCGGCACCTCGTCCCCTCCTCCCTCCATGTCTTTGGAGAAGTCTTAAGAAAATACCAAGAGCTTCTGCGCGTCTTTATGATGCTCACCTGGTGCGTGTGTGTACTTTGTGAGGTAGTTTCGTAGAAGCGCGTTTTCCAAACGTGTTGTTTTGGAACCGTTACACCACGCTGATACTGTTCCATGTTCGGTCGGGAAAGATGGAACGGGGCGTTCTACTGACTACTGTTCGCCAAACCTTCCCACCCTTCCACCGGCCGCACAGGATAATGTTAGAAAGATTGAAGCCTCGTGCCATGCCATCGGCTAGATAAAGAGCCGATCTGCCATTGGTTGCAACAAGAAAGGAATGCACTTTTCATAATCAAGACTCGAACCTCCCGTTCATAAAATCTGTGGAAGTTTGTTTGAACCTTTCTTCACGGGAAGCTCATGTGACGTCGGCTAGCAGGCCGCTTTTCATCGAGGTCATGAGGGAGGTACGGGTCAGATAAAATGTAACAGAGATAAAGATTACAGAATCTTAATAAATCTATATCAACATCATTATGGTACAAAATATAAAGTAGAGTGAAAGCGCAGGGTTCAAAGTCCGTCTCTGCTCGTTTTGTCATTTCTATTACTTCAAGAGTTTCTGAAAGGAGGTCAGATTTGGAGCCGTACCGTACATGTGTCTGGCGGTAGGTAAGTTACTAGTAAGACCCCCTATTTCCGTACAGTCTTATGAACGTCTATCCCGAATGACTGCGACTCGATCGTCCCAGTGCATGCAAGCCCTCGACTTTCCGGCCAAGGGCAGAGTCGCTCACAACTGCACCGCAGTCGTTACTGGTACTGTTGAGCACTGCGCCTGTCCTTGGTGCTGAACGTCATCCAAGCACACTCCAACTCGAAAAAGCCGTTGCCTGATTTTTGACAAACTTTCGTAAGCTTTTTTCTGTCATAAAACAAGAATTATAAAATGTACTTTGATGAAATATTTAGAACTATTACACAGAACCACAAACGTCCATTTTACACGTACTTTTATCTTAATGATTTGCCTTGTTGGACATTGATCGAATGTGTTTATTCTATTGTGATATTGCAACTGCAATTCAGCCGTTAGGCTGCGAATGTGGCGATATGTTTTTGCTCAATAAACCATTACACAACGTTTGGTACTTCTGGTGACCCTGGGGTCAGTCTGTCTCTTCTTCAGCACGGTTTGCAAGATCAATCTCGGAGTCACGTGACTGATGACGAAGACTATCACGTCAAAAGAGTTATATACAGTCTTGATCTATCTATCTATGCTGATTTGTATATCTATAGATGCTCCATGCAAGAAACAAATGTACCTTCAAACTTCAATAGTTAAGCATATGGCTGCCACCATGTAACATTATAGTCAAACTAATAAATCAGGCATTTTGATAAAACATCTGCCTTTCCAAACCCCTCAAAAAGGCTCAGGAAAAAAAGCTTCCTTTACATTTACTGGAATGGTTTTAAAGTGTAAAAGGGTACCAAAATGCTTTCTAAGCGATATAGTGACCTCATAAACAAATCTTTTATTACTCTTTGTGAATTTCTGTATATGTATAGTACGTTTGTTATTTTTCCATTGTGCCATGTTTGTTTTAGTTATACATATTAATAGTGAGTCAAAGGAAGAATTGCTAGTAACGTTACATTGCAGGGCTCGAAGTACTTTTTTCTGTCTAACTGTACTGGTCCAGGTAACTTTTGAAAATGCCTGCATGGGGATGTGGTGTCTAACTAGACTTCTCAACGTGATCCATTGGCCATATCATTTATTGCATTTCTTACTTGCGACAAAACAACCAGTTCAGCAAATAAAAGTGGTATTTCGAGACCTGCATTATCAAGCTCATTGTGGACCACACTTGTAATAATCTGAACAAAACTCCAATCATTCGTCCATCCGTCCCCTCACACAATCACACAGCACAAGAACCAAGCAGCAAGAGTTTCATAAACAGGTATAAATTAAATTTTATTTACAGGGAGTTACAAAAAGTTGGGTACTGGGGAATTTTTTTGCCACAGGAAAAGAGAAAAAGACATGACAGTAAAGAGTGTATATCTAAACCTGACATTGACTCGTGGGCGCGGCTGCAGACAGGGAGGGCAGAAGTTCTCTTTTCCTGAAGACCGAGACCAGTTCACCGGCTGATACTGATATGTACATAAGCAGCAACAATCATATCGAACCTACCAAACGACTTCTTTCAAAACTCTGCCAAAATAACTGAAATTCAAATTACAAAAAAATAAAATAAAGCAAAAAAAAAAAAAAATTGTTGAAATCTAGAAGCAGCTTAAGGCAGGAGAGACTCTCCAGGTTGGAAGAAAAGTTTGCGATGTCTTCAGTAGTCTGTCTGTGTGTGTGTCGTCTGTCCGTTTCTATCACTCGTCCACACATAATATATCTGTCCGTTTGTTACATGTCTGTCCGTGCACTGCCCGTCTTTTTGTTATTTTGTTTCGGAAGTCGTCAGTACTTTGCCCTCCCTGCCTGCCTGCCGGCGCCTGTATGGGTTCCAGTACATGGCACGCAAACCCATCACGTTTGGTTACAGCCTACAGGACTATCACATAGAACTGGCACCACCTAGTCCTACAGGACTATCACATAGAACTGGCCAGGCCTAGTCCTACAGGACTATCACATAGAACTGGCACCGCCTAGTCCTACAGGACTATCACATAGAACTGGCACCGCCTAGTCCTACAGGACTATCACATAGAACTGGCCATGCCAAGAGTCCTACACGACTATCACATAGAACTGGTGATGCCTAGTCCTACAGGACTATCACATAGAACTGGCAATGCCTAGTCCTACAGGACTATCACATAGAACTGGCACCACTAGTCCTACAGGACTATCACATAGAACTGGCCATGCCTAGTCCTACAGGACTATCACATAGAACTGGCCATGCCTAGTCCTACAGGACTATTACATAGAACTGGCACCGCCTAGTCCTACAGGACTATCACATAGAACTGGCACCACTAGTCCTACAGGACTATCACATAGAACTGGCACCGCCTAGTCCTACAGGACTATCACATAGAACTGGCACCGCCTAGTCCTACAGGACTATCACATAGAACTGGCCAGGCCTAGTCCTACAGGACTATCACATAGAACTGGCCAGGCCTAGTCCTACAGGACTATCACATAGAACTGGCCAGGCCTAGTCCTACAGGACTATCACATAGAACTGGCAATGGCTAGTTCTACAGGACTATCACATAGAACTGGCACCGCCTAGTCCTACAGGACTATCACATAGAACTGGCCAGGCCTAGTCCTACAGGACTATCACATAGAACTGGCATTGCCTAGTCCTACAGGGCTATCACATACAACTGGCGATGCCTAGTCCTACAGGACTATCACATAGAACTGGCAGTGCCTAGTCCTACAGGACTATCACATAGAACTGGCGTTGAACCAGATCGGATTGCTTGGAAAGGACTCTCCCCACAGAACTCTCTCCTTCACAGTTCTCTATGCTTTTCTTCTCTTTTTTAAACGATAACAAAATAATGGTAGAAAACTGAGAAATGTGGTAATAACTTGCTGGACCAAAATAGTCAGTTCTGGGGACAGTTCTGTACAATAACGCGGGAAGTCACACCTCTGTGACGTCACCTTCACTGGTAACATGATACCTCTCAAGGCGCAATGAGAATTTTTTCATGATAATATTTTTTTCTGTCAACATTGAAAGTATTGTTGCCTACAAATGAATATATACAAACAGGATACAGTATTCTGGACCTCCTATTTTTTAACAATTTTTTTTCGGAAAAGCTCATCCCATCGATATTTGTACAATATAGATGCTTGTTCAGTAACAACAAGGTATTCTCCAACACTGGTCATTGTTACATAGACATACAAAAGGAAACTTTGGTGACAAAAACATTTTTCCTATCTGACAGCTTCCTATGGTAAATAAGTTCGGCATTAAATACTAACTAGCCCTAATGCAGTACAAGTCTAGCAATTTAAATAATCCAGAAGTCTTCATACAGTTATTTGGTATACAAAGTTCTCAATCTAAGTGGGGTCACTCGGACTTTCCACTTTTTTCTTCATTTTTATAACAATAAATCCTGGCGTTATAACACGACAAAATTGAGATACATACGTCCTTGCCTGCAAAATCATTTCAAGTAACAAATACGTCGTCCTAAATAAATAAAATAAACTTAGGTGCCAAACATTTACCCAAAGAAGTAACTGCGCGTAAACTTTGTGCAAAAAATACATATTAAATATGTACAGAGTTACAACTTGGGAATTGACAAAATAGCTTTTTCAACATTGATTGTATTACACGAGTGGCAACTGGGTCTTAATTTATTGATAATTTTAAAAATATAGACATTTTACACTAAAGTTTGTTCTAGTCTCCTCTGCCGCCACCTGGGATCTATAGTAATATACGTCTTTGCTTGTGACGACATTCCGGGCGGCCGCGATACGCGACGTCGTCCCGAGGATGTAGAATAAGTTACGGTGTCCCCAGATGACCCTAGTCGGGCAGCCGCCAGTCTTTGTACAGAATTCCAATGGGGCGAAAAATCTCCCCTTGGCCAAAGCACTTTGTAGGAGCGACAGGGAGGGAGTGGAGCAGGTGGCACAGCCGAGAGTGTGGTCCTCCGTCCGTGGGTAGAATCTTTACGCTGGTACGTCATTGGAAAGATCCGTCATCGGAAAGGTACCGTCTTACCACGCAACCGATTATCTTCCATCACCAGCCAAAACTTCGGCAACAGAGTTCGCTGTCTTCTGATGAGGGCAGCTGACAAGTTGCCAAAATGTTGGCAGGCGAGAAAAACGCATTGGGTTGCAGGGAAAGGCGTTCACTTTTGAGAGGGTTGTCCTGGTTTGACGGAAACAAACCACCGGAATATCGTGTGTCCTGTTGTGTTCCTGGGATGTGGAATGGTCTGACTGTACTGGGACAGTGTTGATATAAGGCAACTGTAGAAAGTGGACTCCCCCGTTTACCAAGTTTGCACCCCCGCTAGAGCACGCCAAATGGTTTGGCCCTACGGTGTGGCGACAGCGGTGGTATGGCTTGTTCTGGGTGGTAGTTCAGCCGGTTTAGGGCGGTTGTATGACCAGGCCAGGGTGACTTGGATGCAGAATTACAGCATGACAAAATGTCAAACTTTTACACTGACGACTTTTTTTTTCAAATAGCAAGTTGGGAATTCCTTTTTCTATTGCACAAAGCCAAACACCCCACTTGTGTGGTTTCAAATTTACGTGTCGTTTGAGAAAAAAACATGATTTCCCTTCAATTGGTGGTGTTTATTCGTCATAAAGCATTTACTGGTATATTTGACTATATAGAAGGTTATTAGATTTCCTCATTTTCCAAATGTAGGCAGACCAGCTTTCAGCACAAACAGACCAAAGCAGCTGAGGAAGGTATGAGACTTTTGGCAAAGCGACCAACATTGTTGCAACAAAAAACAAAACAAAGTTGTTCAAAAATAGAGAAGTGGTCACTGTTTTTCTCAACTGGTCACATCATCTTTTTGAGTCGTCATATTTCTTCACTTTTCCCCATCCCTAAGTAATCTATGGAAGAGAGACGCCCAGGGTTCTCCCCAGAGAGTGGAATAAGGGAGGCCCTCCACTATACTCTCAGCCAGCTCCACTATACTATTTTTCAAATTTAGTGTGTTTCTTCCCTATTTTCTTTGTTAGTTTTGCTAAGATTAATGACAATTCACAGATTTTTGTACCAAGTGGCATCACTTTTCCAGTCAGCATTGTCTGCAAAAACTTGTGAATGAGCAATGATCAAAACAATAGCAGTTTTGCCACTTCACAACAAAGGAATAACAACAGTATATTATACTTGTAGTATTTGACACCCTCTGTCATTGCAAAATGAACCCATTTTCATGAAAGTGCAGCGCGTTGGTGCAGGTTATTTTTGCCAGCCCCTCCACTATACTAAAAAATTCTGGGGAGAACCCTGGACGCCCATGAAATATTTGACCAAAGCAGCAGTTTAAGTTGTAGGTGGAACTCATGTCTACGGTCAGGACTGGACGCCACATCCTGGTCACCCTGTCGCTGCGCCAAACACTCGGCTCTGGCCAGCTGAGGAGAAGTATCGGACTGTGGGGAGGAGGTCGACTTCAAGGAGACACGAAGCAGATGTCTTCACGATTCTGAGACGTTCTTCGACTGTGACAGTATTGAACATCTCCGGCGCGAGACGCCTCCGTCACGTGTCTGCGTATTTACTGGCAGTGGAAGACACTGGTAGGACACGAGTAGTAGAGTGGGAGCCTACAGGGCCTAGTGGGTGAGGGGGATCACATGGCGTTGGCTGGCTGTTGTGTCTGCTGGCCGTCCTCCCCCTGGGAGAACAGCTTCTGTCTCTGCGGCTGCTGAAGGAACAGCCCCTGGGCCATTCCCGTTACTGTCATCCCTCCCTGTGTGCTCTGCTGCGAGATTGGCACTCTCAGAAGTCCCTGCAGTGGAAATGAAGGGAAACATTCACGTTATTAACATTTAAAAAACATGAGCACGAAAAGATGAACACAATATCAAGACATGACACAGCAATGGGTGAACGCTTGTGTATTCCAAACACAAAAACCCACCACACAGCGGTCCTTTTCAGTGTGAGTGGTTCAAAACCTAGTCCCATGGCCGCACCTGGGGCAATTACTGTAGTATTGAGGTCACCTGAGTGGCATGGCGTGGCAGCTCGCTCCAGACCCTTGAAATTTAGCCCCGCCTATTGTAAGCTCGTTGTAATTCAGCCCCTGGCTGCAAAGAGATAGTTGTTGGCCCCTCCAACAACCCAACAACGACCCACACCTGACGCACACAGACATGAAGACAAGGTGGCGTACACCTGACCCACACCTGACACACACGGACACGAAGACAAGGTGGCGTACACCTGACCCACACCTGACGCACACAGACACGAAGACAAGGTGGCGTACTTAACCACCCAACGATCCACACCTGACGCACACAGACACGAAGACAAGGTGCCGTACACCTGACCCACACCTGACGCACACAGACACGAAGACAAGGTGCGGTACTGACCCACCCACCAACCCAACACTGACCCACACCTGACGCACACAGACACGAAGACAAGGTGCGGTACTGACCCACCCACCAACCCAACACTGACCCACACCTGACGCACACAGACACGAAGACAAGGTGGCATACTTGCCTCACCTGCTGCATAGGGAAGGGTGGTGGGGGCTGCTTGGCCCCCCCTCCTGGCCTCTGCTGACCCCCCGAGTACACTTGGTGGTTGTAGATGGCATGTTGGTTGCTATGGGAGGACTTACCTACGCAAACAAACAAACAATCGAAACAAGCTTGTAGTAGTAGCCAGCAAACAGCAGTAGAAAACAACACACAGTCATGAGAAGTTAAGTTATGAATCTGCATCAAAGATATTCAAAAACTATAATCCTCCTTAGAATAATTCTAAGTGGACTAGCACTACCACCAGGAAACAGTTCAACAATACTAGGACATTATTTTGAACCTCAAGAGAGGAAGTTTTGTGAAAATGGAGCCATAAATGAATACATCAGTCAGTTACGTCGACATCTATCCAGAACATTTTGTACAAATCTATAAAATGAATCAAGCAATTTGATTAATTCTCTCCAGAGCTAGAAGCTTCAGACATCATCTCCAGTATCTTTAGGGCTGATATCAATAAGGATTTTACCATGGTCAATATTGACCAAAGGAGGTCATATATCACGTAAGGCTAAGGGCACAACCCAGTGCAAATACGTGCTGTCTACATGCCAAAACGTGAGCAAGCTTTTGGAAACCGTAAGTACGAACTTGTAAAAACGCCTCTGTACGAACTGGTAGGGAACCCGACGGATTTTGGAGCACACAGACACGCCGTAGAACTTTAAGTGCCGGCAAAACTTTATGTTCCATCAAGCTGTAGATTTGCCACTCGTATGTGTCAGTACGGGCAATGCGCCTGCCCTGTACAGCCTGAATGTTTTCAGAAATACGTGGCGGACGTGGCCTCCAAAAAAAAATGTACGGCGGGTTGTGCCCTTAGCTAAAGGAAGGTATGCTCCATACTTGAGAGGCTGGGGGACCGTCTGTGCTGGTCCAGGTGCTGTTTGTGAGCTGCGATGGCGATGTGTTTCTGGAACTGGGCGTTGGCGCGCAAGGAGGGCGAGGATGTGCTTCCACCTGCAACGGGGAAAACACAAAATTCGACAAAATTAGTCAACAAAGCTATCGCAGCTACTACACTCACAAAAAAACACAAATCCTCCGAAATTAGTCAGCAGTTTTTTGCAAACAGTACCCTCACAAAGGGACAGTAAGGTGTGGACAGATTTGTTTCCCCTTTAAGGTTATTCACCCGGCTGATCAATTTTCCCCAAAGCCCTGTAATATTTTTTCTATTGAGCCGCTTATACCTGTAATATATGTTTTTTACTTCAAGACCACCCTATTCTTACGTATCAATTAGTTAGGAATATGGGAAAGAGTTTATTCCAGTCAATTTTTTTGGGTGTCTCCGCTGGCGGAGACAGCCAAGTTAATCCCCTGTATAAACAATGACATCATTCTGCACATGCGCACTACTGTCCACAACAAACAAAATGGCGGACATGTCTGGCCTATTTTTCGTCACGGCGCACAGGCATCAAAATAGCGACAGATACTTTTATTTCAAGGCTTGCTTGGTTTAGTTAGCCCGATGTTATTGGGTTCATGTATTTGTGTACATAAATAGCCCACATTGAACGTTGCTGTTGTCTATTTCAGTTGCTTTTTTTATGGAAACAGTCACCAAAATGCAAGTGCGTAAGCGGCAACGTAAGGCCGTAAATTTTTGGTAGGAAGTTTAGAAACTCTTGCTAGATTTTTGTGCCGCTAAAAAGATTGGCTATATTCCGCTGTCGAATTCCGCGCACGGTCCTGTGGTGGTGGCATTCCGTACTCGGCCCGTTGGTCCGTTGCATACCCCGGTGAGCTCGCCGCTAGATCTTCGGCGCTTAGAGTGTTGCCCGCCCGCCCGGTGCACTGGCGCATATCGGAGAATGTTTACGGTCTTGTTTCAGTTACGGGCGGTCGTAACTCGAAATGCCGGTTCAAAAGATTAATAGAAAAAAAGTTGTTTACAGGCGTAAAAGCAGAACGGGCCCGGTAAACCTCCGAGCAGTTTAGTTGGCTGGCGGATAGAAAATTATGTCCTACACCGACAACGTGACCTACATTTCCCCAATCTCCAAGCAGCGGCCTTTTTGCCGCGAACACTGGCAGCCTTGCGTCTCCGCACCTTCTTCGACATCCGTCTTGATACGAAGCCTAGATCTTTGGCAACATCAAGGTTGTCTAAAAAAAACTCTAGCTACATTGCCTCCACGATACCAGGCACATTTTTTCAGCGCTTTCACCGTGGCCGCCGCGCAGGGCCCCGGCCCCGGGACACCCGCCATCTGTAAAGTCGGGTCTGGCGCATTACGTCATAGGTATCGGGAAAGATAAACAAGCCGGGGGAGGTGACGAAAATGGAGGAATAGCCAGATTTCTCGAGGTTTCTCGCGTTTTGTGAGATTGTACGAGAGTTCTAAAGCTGTTTAGGGGTCAAAAGGGGTCAAACTCGCCGAGAGGCAGCACGCCACCAAGTTTGGTGGAGTTTCGGCGCATTTTGCGCTCAAAATGGACTATTTATGGTTCACCGCTCAGTTTTATGGCCCTGTGGCCTCATTTAGCCCTAAAAGTAGGAAACGGGGAACATATCTGGCCACATATCCCCTATATTCTTGAAGATAATCGTTCGATCTTCAAACCCGCGGTTGCGCAAAGGGCTATCTTGTTTGGTTCGTCAGGTACGGAGACTTTATTTATTACCTAATTAAAAATCACTAAATTGGCAATAACTACCGACTGTTAGTAGTTATTTTCTTGCGCAACATACAATGCATAGCTTTGATGGTTATGTGTAAGAAAAATAACATTTTTATCCTGTAGGAAATAACAACGTGCTGTATTTTCTACTTAATGACAACAATATAAGGAGCAATAAAGGAGCAATAAAACATGATGACGTCATTCATATGGTCTAAAAAATTGCAATTGGCAAGACTATTTCATAGACAATCAATATTCAGTACAATCATATTCCTTTCCCAAAAATGTAGGTTTTAAACTGAGGAAAACAATGGAAGGTCAAAATGCCAATTTATCCAACCTAGATACCTTAACAAGTTTTGTCAATTATAGAGGGAAACTTGATCGAATGCAAAATAGGGCCTCTTTCTTACATAGTTTAAACACTTGGATTTTGGATTTTATGACTTTTGAGTTACTTTGGCTGTAGGTAGGTAGATGGGTGTCCACTGTCTACTTACTTTGGCTGTACTTGGCAATATTCGACATGTGTCCACTATTGCTTACTTTGGCTGTACTTGGCAATATTCGACATGTGTCCACTATTACTTACTTTGGCTGTACTTGGCAATATTCGACATGTGTCCACTATTACTTACTTTGGCTGTACTTGGCAATATTCGACATGTGTCCACTATTACTTACTTTGGCTGTACTTGGCAATATTCGACATGTGTCCACTATTACTTACTTTGGCTGTACTTGGCAATATTCGACATGTGTCCACTATTACTTACTTTGGCTATACTTGGCAATATTCGACATGTGTCCACTATTACTTACTTTGGCTGTACTTGGCAATATTCGACATGTGTCCACTATTACTTACTTTGGCTGTACTTGGCAATATTCGACATGTGTCCACTATTGCTTACTTTGGCTGTACTTGGCAATATTCGACATGTGTCCATTATTACTTACTTTGGCTGTACTTGGCAGTATTCGACATGTGTCCACTATTGCTTACTTTGGCTATACTTGGCAATATTCGACATGTGTCCACTATTACTTACTTTGGCTATACTTGGCAATATTCGACATGTGTCCACTATTACTTACTTTGGCTGTACTTGGCAATATTCGACATGTGTCCACTATTACTTACTTTGGCTGTACTTGGCAATATTCGACATGTGTCCACTGTTACTTACTTTGGCTGTACTTGGCAATATTCGACATGTGTCCACTATTACTTACTTTGGCTGTACTTGGCAATATTCGACATGTGTCCACTATTACTTACTTTGGCTGTACTTGGCAATATTCGACATGTGTCCACTATTACTTACTTTGGCTGTACTTGGCAATATTCGACATGTGTCCACTATTGCTTACTTTGGCTATACTTGGCAATATTCGACATGTGTCCACTGTTACTTACTTTGGCTGTACTTGGCAATATTCGACATGTGTCCACTATTACTTACTTTGGCTGTACTTGGCAATATTTGACATGTGTCCACTATTACTTACTTTGGCTGTACTTGGCAATATTCGACATGTGTCCACTATTGCTTACTTTGGCTGTACTTGGCAATATTCGACATGTGTCCACTATTGCTTGGTGAGACGTCTGTAGACCCAGGACTCGGTGAGGAGCTGTGCTGGCCCGGGCTGATGACGTTGACGTTCTGGTAGTGGTTGATGGTGGGAGGGAAGCCCTTCATCCCCACCCCCGGGGGGGACGGACCGATACCGTTGGGCAGCGGAGAGCTGTCCGCGATCTGAGGGCTGATGGAACCCTGCGGAACGAAACACACAACAACTTTCACACAAGTGTACAGCTGGAAATATTCATGGTGGTTTTGCTTTCGCTGTGCCCTATACTGCAAACTCACGAAAATGTGAAGATTTTCGAAATGTATTATTACTGAACTACTTAAGTCTTTCCACATCAAACCCTCAATACAGGCTTCACAATAACATTTGACTTGGATCGAGTGTAATGGTTTTAATTTCGTGGTAACCTCTGCACTGCGACATCACAACATCAGGAAGCTCTCTCATTGCATTACTACGAATTGTTTCAATTGCAAGTTTGAAAAGCTGCAAAAACTTTGTCATTTGTCAGACACAACACAGTTCCGGATGCCTTCTTGTAGTCAAAATGAAGAGGAAGGGGGTGGCAAAACAGGAGCAAACACAATTCTGCATGTTGTCATGATGCAGTTTGAAAAGGCTAAACACTGACAGCTACTATCCAGCTACTTATTCACTTTTGTATAGAGTGTTTGGTATTTCGTTTTTTCACTCTTTGCTTCAGATTTGAGATCTACAAAAAGATGTTGTCTTTGATTACAAGATAACACATCTTTGCGTGAGAAAACCCAGGCATGCCACTGCTGCCCAAACTCACCGGTCTGAAGAGCGGACTGGGTGTAGTGGAAGGACTGGGCTGCAGAGGTGAGAAAGAATTGTTCCCGACGCCGCCCATGGCGCCCCCCGTCCCGCCCTGAGACTGTCCCGACGAGCTTTTGGCGGACTTGTGTGAGGAGTGTGTCCCGTTGGATGGCTTGCTTTTCGACTTGGCGCTGGAACTTGACGAGCTGCTTCTCTTGCGAGATTTGGCACTAGAGCTTGCTGCGTGACTACTACTACTGACGCTACCTGTGCTGCATATGGCGCCGGCGGCATTACCGCTCGCGCTCTCTCGACTAGGAGTCCTTTGGACCACGCCGCTGCCCACGTTAATGACCTGCCCGTTAACGAGAGGGTCGATGTTGGTGACCACGATGCTGAGACCCTTGATGGAGTCTCCCAGAGTGGTGGAGATGGCGGGCGTGCCCTTCGCCATGCCCAGCCGCGCCAGGTGCTCCTTGGTGGCGGCCTGCGCGGTGATATGCGGGATATTGCTGCTGATGGTGTAGCCGGTGGGTGTGGACAGCGACACCGCCCCGTTTGCACTCGTGAGGTAGACGCCAGAATTGTTCATGCTAAGGCTGACGTCCGGCGGCGCGGAGGTCCCGCCACCGCTGCTACTGCTGCCACCAGATTTCTTCTTCTTGCTCTTGCTGGAGCCCGACTCCTTCGTCTTCCTGGACTTGGACTTGTTGGAGGCGGGGGGGACGGGCTTGGCCAGCGGGAGGTCCCAGGGCTGCGCCAGCAGGGGCGGCTTGTACCCCCCCAGGTCTAACGTTGGGCCGATCCGCGAGGGGTCGTAGGGGTCGAACGGAGGCTCCTGGTGCTCCGTGGTGGACTGGTGAAGGGACTCGACCGGCTCCGACGCTGGTCTCCTGGGGGGGAGTAAAAATGACTGGCTTATTATTTCAGCTAACAAAACATTCAACACTAGGGCTGGGTACCGGTACAGAACATTCAGGTCCAGGTTTGGTTCAGGTCCAGATGATCAGGTCCAGATCCGGACCTGAACCTGGACCTGATTCAGTATGACTCATACCAATGGTCCATTTCACTACAAAGAAATCTGTTTGGTGGAGTATTAGACTCACACTGGCGTTTTAAAATCCTACAACGCTAACTATACCCATACGACCGACTGTAAAACTAGGTAGAAATTACTATAAACTCTAATCTGCTTCGCTCTTGTTATTTTCTTCCACCTGCAAGCGCCAAAACGTGTGAATACCTGATGAAATAATCTGTTAACTTTCTAATAGGTCCAACATCCGGTCCACCTAATTTTTTAAGGTCCGGTTTTTCTGGACTGGTCCAATAAGAAAAACCGGTTTTGTACACAGCCCTATTCAACACCATAGCGGCCATAATATGGCAGAATTGTGGTATGACTCACAACATTAACATTAGTCATGGAGATTTATATAGATGTTGGTATCCTGGGGGGTATAGGTTTAGTAAAACTTGAGTGAAACTTTCAAACATTCATAGAATCCTTTTGGCTTTTATAGCACATCAATTTGATCTCAGTATGAGCCAGTAGATTCAACACACTACTTGTCAGTGGAATATTAACAAATAACCAATTCCTTGTCCTAACTCCCAGCATTTGCAGTTTCACATGCCTGCAGTTCAGTCACCAGAGAGTACACATTATTCACAGCAAAACCACATGACTTTGCAGTACAGATTTATGAATTCAGAAGACTGAAAAATGTCAAACAAGGAAGAAACCCCATTGTTGGAGTAACTGTTGAACAGTGTGCAGTCGCCTTGACGAGCAGGTCACTCATTTGCAGTGAACCCCTAATCTCCAAGCAGATCCTACGGTAGCATAAGACAGTATCAAAAGCTGCCAGAGGAGTGAAGCCGGCTTAGGAGTGTGTTTCGCTACCAGGGTAGCGAAACACACTCCTAAGCCGGCTTCACTCCTCTGGCAGCTTTTGATACTGTCTTATGCTAAAAGCTGCCAGAGGAGTGAAGCCGGCTTAGGAGTGTGTTTCGCTACCAGGGTAGCGAAACACACTCCTAAGCCGGCTTCACTCCTCTGGCAGCTTTTGATACTGTCTTATGCTACCGTAGGATCTGCTTGGAGATTAGTGAACCCCAACCATTTGCAAGAATGTGCACCCCCTAGTAACACACAAAAGAACTGCACGTTAGATGACACCATGACGACTAACATCTACCATTACTATGGATATTGTAGTACAGTACGTGAGCTTAATGCCTTACTTGAGAGGAGGTGAGTGTAGCTGCCGCTCTAACAACGCTGTGAACGCCGATCTCAGCAGGTCTGTTCTCCTGCTGAACATGTAGCACCCCTTCCCGAACCTCCGCGCACCGAACGCACACATCTGCACAGGGGGAGAACAGAAACGTTACAAAAACGCAGACTTTGCAAACTGATTTTTTCCATAATTTTGATGGAAATGCAGAAATTTTACATTTGTGTACATTTTAGAGCAATTCATGATGGAGCAATTCAAAGGTTAACTGACACTGATATGAATGACAATATGCTTTTAGAAAGGTTGGTTGAGTATGTGGGGACAGTACATTACTCACCGTGGCGAGTGTGGGTTGGTTGAGTATGTGGGGACAGTACATTACTCACCGTGGCGAGTGTGGGTTGGTTGAGTATGTGGGGACTGTACATTACTCACCGTGGCGAGTGTGGGTTGGTTGAGTATGTGGGGACAGTACATTACTCACCGTGGCGAGTGTGGGTTGGTTGAGTATGTGGGGACTGTACATTACTCACCGTGGCGAGTGTGGGCTGGTTGAGTATGTGGGGACAGTACATTACTCACCGTGGCGAGTGTGGGCTGGTTGAGTATGTGGGGACAGTACATTACTCACTGTGGCGGGTGTGGGGTGGTTGAGTATGTGGGGACAGTACATTACTCACCGTGGCGAGTGTGGGTTGGTTGAGTATGTGGGGACTGTACATTACTCACCGTGGCGAGTGTGGGCTGGTTGAGTATGTGGGGACAGTACATTACTCACCGTGGCGGGTGTGGGGTGGTTGAGTATGTGGGGACAGTACACTACTCACTGTGGCAGGTCTGGGGTGGTTGAGTATGTGGGGACAGTACACTACTCACCGTGGCAGGTCTGGGGTGGTTGAGTATGTGGGGACAGTACACTACTCACCGTGGCGGGTCTGGGGTGGTTGAGTATGTGGGGACAGTACATTACTCACCGTGGCGGGTCTGGGGTGGTTGAGTATGTGGGGACAGTACATTACTCACCGTGGCGGGTCTGCGGTGGTTGAGTATGTGGGGACAGTACAGTACTCACCGTGGCGGGTCTGGGGTGGTTGAGTATGTGGGGACAGTACACTACTCACCGTGGCAGGTCTGGGGTGGTTGAGTATGTGGGGACAGTCCAGGTTCTCGTTGCTATCTGCCTCCTCCTCCCCCTCCCCATCGCTACCAGGGCGAGCCTTGGGCTCCGGGGAGGCGTGCCTGGAGTCGGCAGGCTGTCCTGAGGGCTGGAATGATGGCCTGGAAAACAAACATGGATCTCATAATGTTAAAAGTTTAATACCTTAGATCCGTACACAAAATAAAGCGCTTACCAAGAAGCTTTCGATCAGTCCTCTGATCCTCATCAAGTTGAAATGACCCAGAGCCTAAGTTACACATCCGGGCCGGAAGTGTGATGTCAGCAAAGGGTCAAAGGTGCTTGGCATTGGCCGTCTCGGTTGTATCTCAATCCAGTTTTAGCTTACTGAAAGCTCATTAGTAACTAGTCTACATTGAAAAGGCACGCAAAGTTGGTTGCATGGCCTATTTGTGTTTACAGGACATTGCAGGTGGAGCCCAACCCTCCCTTTCCAGCACCTGTTACCTCCTCAACTAAAGTCGGGTACCCATTTCTACACCTGGGTGGAGATAGGAAAGTCTTGTTAAGTGTCTGGAATGCCAGGAATCGAACCCTTGACCAGTCTCATGTCCGCTAGCTCAGCTACTGGGCCAGGCAATGCCACTGCATGTTTTATACAGTATATACTGACTTAACGCATCAGAAAAACTCTTGTGCTAGATTCATACATTTATAATTTTGTCCTCACTTTGTCCTATGAAGAAAAACTTGCCAACTCTCTGAACTGCCCCTGACTAGAGCATGCTGGATATGAAAACTGACCTTTGGAATACGGAGTTGACCCCCGGGGACGACCGCGGGGCGGGTTTGGTGGGGGAGGTGATTTTCTGAGGCACAATCTCGGGGGCGAAGGCTGCGGAGTGGGCTGAGAGCGAGGCGAGTCGCTGGTGCTCCTTCAGTTTGTTCTCCATCTCCTTCTCGCGCTCACGCTCGCGCGCCCGCGCTTTGTGTTCCGCCAGAAGCTCGTCAAACGGTTTTCTCCTCTGCGGAACTGCTCTTCTCAGGGACAAGGCATGGGTCTGGGGGAACAACGATCAATAATCAATTATCATTCATCAATAATCTGTCAATAATCAATACTTCTGTTTTCTGGGGAACAGCTCTTCTCAGGGACAAGGCATGGGTCTGGGGGAACAACAATCAATAATCATTAACCAAAAATCAATCATTATAATCAATAATCTATCAATAATCAATACTTCTGTTTTCTGGAGAGGCACACACGGGATGTGAACAATGCACACATGTCTGGGGCTGTTTGGTGCTTCTTGAAGGTTTCTCTTGTTGCTCAGATGTTCTTTCAAGACTTTTTTTGTAGACTAGAACTGCATTAATTAGCTTGCTTGCTTGGGTGTTCTTCAAGATTTCTTGGTAACTCGGAGCTCTGTAAGATTTGTTTCACTTTTCACATTTCTGCAAATCATTTGGCTGTTCCTTAATACCTTTACTTCTTTGTTTGTTTCTTCTTTAGTTCTTTCTTCTGTGATTGAAAATGCTAGATTTCATTTATTTATTTAGTTTGCCAGTGGAGCTCAACTCAGGGCCGAGACCTGTTTTTCAGGTGCCCAAGAAATCCTCACGAGGATATCACAGAGCAGTCATGAAGACATAACAGGTTTAGAGAAGGTACAACAGATAACAAATGAAGGAGCTCTTGAGCAGAACATCTGATTTGGGGCACTACAGCAGCTTTATCGCCACACACATTTGCTCCAATTTCTATCACAGTATCTACAGAAGAAATAACGCACGAACAAATGTGTGAGTTTGACTCACTTTGCATGTTAACGATCTCGTGCACGGCTTCTTCATGTCAGGTAACCAGACACCGCAGTGCTTGTTGGGGTCGTATTCACGGTCTGCGCAGGAAAGAAACAGGGAAAATAGTATCAATACAGAGTCACGATAAACATAGTCATCGTACGACTGTTATTGTTATGAACATTTACTTCTAAACTTTTCAACCCTAAGTAAAAACTGTAATGTGTTCCCTCATTAGGCCTACTCAGATCAGAACAGAACTTTGATGTAAGACCTGACCAAATACAAACTTTGGTGTGAGGTTGGTCCAAACACAAGTCAAACTGAGGTAAGACCACATCAGACCTACTCACAGCAAAAGGCTGGTGTAAGACCTGTATCAATACGACCTTTGAACTTTGCTGTCAGACCACCAGGGAGCTGTCCAAACATGAACTTTGGTGGGAGACTGCTCCAAACACAAACAGAGTTGAGAGACCACATGGGACCTGTCCAAACACAGAGTGTTGACAGAACAAACACTTCACCTTTGTTGTTCCCAAAATAACACCTGGTCACACCTGCCTTACCTGCCATGCACACCTGGCCCGCAGGTGGGACAACAACAATGGGCACTTTAACTTAGACAGTCAAGTTCACAAAGTCAAGGGCAAAGCACTTCTAGTTAGAAGCACTTCATTTCAACTTGCTACTTCAAACAGTCAAACAGTTCAGTTCCCATGTCTTTCATTACATGACTTTCTTTCTGTATCTTGTATCTGCATCTTATTACATTTGTTGTTATACCTGACTCACAAGTTTGCTTTCTAAGTTCTGTGGATTATTGTCATTATTAGACAGGTATAGTTTGTACGGTGACAGGTACAATGTATGTTTTTGTGTTGACAGTTGAAAAGGTGACAACCATCTATTTTGTCACCACACCAACAGATGTGTTTAGCTACAAGCAAGGCTGTCTCAACCTTTGAACTTTTTTGGTCCCCTTCATTGCTTCATGATGTTCAATGTCATGTCATGAAGTTCAGATTCATTACACAATGTAGTTCAAGTTTATTGGACAGTGTGTCTGTCCCAACAAGCAAATTTCAGATCCAGGTAGGGATAGGTCCCAGAGGCAGTCCTGATTGTAATATTGTAAATGCAAAGTTCGCAGGGATTTAATTTCGCGGTAGTGGGGAAAAGGGACTTTTTGCGGTGGTTTAAGTTCGCGGTAACAACATAGACTGCAGTCTAATACCATAATAGAAAAATTAGTTTTAAATTCGCTTTTACATTTCTGCATTTACAGTAACCACTAAACAAACACGTTGCACTAAACAAAAACAAACAGGTTGCACCGACCTTTCAGAGGTATTTTTCTCTCCTTGTCGAAGCTACTTTTGGAAGAGTAGGAGGAGGAAGTGGACTTTTTGCTATTGCTGGATTTCTTGGAGGCGGCTGAGGAGGCGGACTTCTTGAGCGCGGTGATGTCCGCCGTCCGGTCCAGCGCCACCACCGGTACCAGGTGGTTCAGCTTCATGCCGGAGGACTTGGCTGTCCGGTTGGCGGGTAGGGACGGGCGGGGGTTGCCATGGTGAGGTGAGGTCAGACCTGGAGGTCGCCCGGTCGGGATCATGGTCGCGGTGCGCAGGGACGAGGCGTCCGAGTCTTTACCGCCATGTCGGTGCTCTGAGGAAAACATGACGGGAAAAAAAAAACATTAATAAAGGTATTGTACATCTTAGTCATTACTTGTTTGTTTGTTTGTTTGTTTGTTTGTGTGTTTGTTCCTTTGTGACAGCTCTTTGGTCCCTGTATCTTCACTGCAGGAGGTGCTCTGCGGAAAACACCATGGGGAAAAAAACGTTAATAAAGGTCTTAAACCAAGTTTTGTACACCTTTAATCATTACTGTTTCCCTTGTGACAGCTCTTGGGTCACTGCATCTGGAACAAAACAAACCCATGGAGTCAGGAGGAGTTAGTTGTGAAGTATATGGGATTCAAAGCTTGTACAACCCTTAATGGTTTTGTTCCTGTCATTTGAAACTTGTCAATTTCTACAGAGTGGAGTATCAGGCTCCATAAAAGTCAAGTTCAATCCCAAGACAATCCTCCCCAGGCTTGACATGCCACGCCTCCAGCCTGACCTTACATCAAGGTCATGTCACATTCTGAAGGTCAGGGCAGAGGTCAAGCCTAGGGGAAGGCACAGAGGTCGCACCAAGGTCACCTCAGAGAGATTTATTGTGAAGGTCAGAAACAAAATGGATTCTCACAAAAGTCGACTAACCCCACTGTGTACATAAATGCATGGTAGTTACCAGTCTGGGAGAAAGATGCTTTCCTATGTTTACAACTATGACACATCCGAAGTGTTATTTCATAAAATCTAATAGATTTTGTTGCAAGGAGAGAGAAACACATGATCTGCAATAAAACCACTCAGTATGCAGTAACACTCAGTTCACATTGTTTTTCCAATACACAGTAGTTTATAGATAACGTAATATACCAGAACAAGTTGAACATACAATCAAAATGGAAGAAAACAGGGAACTTTGAACCACAGTTTGCATGCCAGGATGACAGGACACCGTTTGGCTATCCGTTTGTATGTTTACACACTGACCCTTACACAGGACTTATCAGTATCCACATAACCCACAGTAATACACACACTGACACAGAAACATGTTTACCATAGACCCTACAGGGCAATATCTGTATCTACATGCACATCAACATCCATCACTAATATACCACACCAGCAGACAGGCCATGTATTTTTGTGTAAGATAGACAGAACCCTGTATAACCGGTACCCTGCAGGGTAGTATCTGTATATCTGTATCTACATCCATCACTAATATATAGCACAAGCTTGTCAGGTGGGTGACAATCTGCTCTACTGCCTTATGCATCTCCACTGTTCCTGAAGGCCATGTTTTTTGGTGTAAGATACACACAGAACCATGTACACCTGCTACCCTACCCTATCTGTATCAGTATCTATATCCATCTCTAATATAACATACCAGCAGGCAGAAATCTTGTACCAAAGTGCTGTATTCCCATATACCCTACAGTGCAGTACATGCATCTGTATCAGTATCACCATCACTATCAATCACTATAATATAACAAACCAGCAGACACACAACGCTCTACTACATCAAGCACTTTATACTGTCTATTTTTTTTTCATCTGCGATACAAACAGCACCATACAAACCTGATATCCTGAGGGTATCGATATCTGTTAGAATATCTGAATCAGTATTAGTCAGCCAGTTAAATCATAAACCCTTTGGCAGAATACTCTAGCATTGCAGCTATATGTATATGGCTGCTATATCATTTTGAACCAATTCTTATACGGAAGCATTACATATTTAAATCCAAGATTTGTTAAGTGCATTATAAGTGCAGTAAAAAAACTTGCAAGAAGAAAACAATATATATATAAAAGAAGAAAGCTTGGAGAAGACCTTGACTTAATTTACTCCCTCCTGTGCACAACAAAGTACAGAATTTCCCCTAACCCTGTTTCATATTCTTTTTCTAAAATCTAGGAACCAACACATTACCTTGCTGTGGCCTTACTGAATCCCTACCATGAAATCCCAGTTATCCTTGTCCTGCCAGCAGAAACTACATCTCCAATTCTACTCATGGATAAAGGACTTCCACAGCCTGCCAAAATAAGGTCAATACTGCCAGCACTCGAAACACGATTACCCCAGAAATTAATCAGTAATTAAGCCAGTTAACGATCCTGCTGCACATGGATCCATCAAGGTTCAACCACAGAAACAGATCGATTTGCACAAACCTCTTCAAAAGGTGCTTTTAGCGAGCATTAATCATTGGAAAATAGACATTTTCCCCAATAACCTGTCAACGTGACAGATTAATTATCAGGTCTTTCTGCAGGTTTTCTGATTTGGGACACCACAGCCCAAAGGTCACTGACCTTATAACCCTGTACAGATACAGACAGATTACTCTGGGGACTGTACAGTCAGCACTTGGGGGATGGACATTCATTTATTTGGGGACTGTACATTAGACAATAATTGATGAGCAGACAAAAAGAAAAATCTGTACAAAGATCATTATCCAAATTTCAGTCTTGCATAAAAAATCTGCATGTCATAAATTCTACAACTTAGTACAAGGAATTGTTTGGAAAATGTTTTATCCAAATGCAAGCTTCACTCTCTTCTGAGGACACTACCAGAGTCACAGTTGACAGTACTGTTCTCAACATGTCTTTAAACCTTTCCCTCAGCCTTCAAACCATCAGACATTCAATTATATTCCTGGACGGAGGCCATTTTCCCCTGTGTTGTCATCACGTAGACCCCAGGTGAAGGTGGCACAGTCTCTGTCAGTTTCCACTTTAAACTAGTCCGATAGCTGGTTACAGACAGCAAATTGTAATGCATGTATCCTTTAACCATAAAAAATATACAGCAAACCATTACATAAACACTATCACCAAGTCACACACTATTAAGTAAGATTGTATTCCAATAATAATATCAAACATCTGCGACAAATTTACAGGAACAAAAAATGATTTCATGCCACATCCCTTCCCAAATGCTGGCATGTATACAGATTATATTATATAATCTTAATACACATTCCAAATATCATCATTGTAATAAAACTAAACCATTGCTATTAGGCTTGACAGTAAAATATAATAAATATGATGATGTATAATATCATTTTAGTCTAGATACAAATTACATAATATTGTCTTTACAACAAATCTAAAACAATTGCTACACCACTACTGCCTAACATCACAGTAATTATTATGATGAACAGAGTCATTTTGTAACCTCGCCCTTTCGTGAATGTCAGAACAACAAACATTTAAGCATTTATTGATTGAAATTATATTAAAGTAGCAAAACCATTACTGACAAATTTCATGAGGCTTGGAATGATCTTGTAATCAATTTCCTATAAATATCAGTTTACACAAGCACCCAGTAATATAGTCATCAAAATTACACACAATTATCATCATTTTCTGGCAAAATCCATTATCACTAAATCTAATGCAACACGAACGGAAGCTTATGATTTCATAATATCATTAACAAATAACAGCATACAAACATCTAATCGCTGAGATAGAAATTACATCAAATGAGATCACCATCAACAAAAAAGCATTGCCACCAAAATATGTCATGCATGAAATTGTAATGATCTTGTAATCATTTCTTATAACAATCACAGCACACACAAACACTTTATCATCGAGCACTGGAAACTGACAGGACAAAAACCATCATGGAGGAATTTTAGGATATGAGCCACATAATTTTCTAATCATACCGCTCGATGAATAACATCATACACAACCTGCCAGCTGCGGGGATCCGGACCGTAACTCACGGCGGTCCCTGCCTGCTGGGCGAATCAAACGGCTCGACACGACAATAACAGATCGATAACGATTACCTCGCCAGCAACCGCGGCCATCTAAATATCCCCCGCAAATTATCCCAGCATTCCGTCCGATAAATTACACAAGGGCCTCGCCTTATACCATAAATATGCTCCTGATAGTCTCTGGGCTGGAACAGGTTTGTTCCAGGGTACTGAACTGCTGGTGTTTCATAACATCAGCTATACTTGGTAAGGTGTAGTTCCCCAAGCACATATGATGGAATGTTTGCAGAAATTCGATTTTTATAGAATAATAAAAATTCTCTCTATACTCACATCTAAGCCACTACAAATATGTTACCAAACAGTGGAATATGAAGCCAATCACACAACAATTCCCAGAATGGAAATTTCCACTCCATAAACCCCATCAATAAAGCTGTGATTCAACATGGAGCCACATGCAGGTCTGCACGTCTAACACTCAGGCACAGCATGTTAAAGTAATCATATAAAAAACGTCCTTCTAACCACAAGAGTTCAAAGCTCTCAGTCATAGCTCTGTGAAAATATTCAGAGTTTCTCGTTAGTCTTGTTTAATTGTTGGTCAATAATCAAGGGAACAGGTTTTCATTAACTTAACATGTGTCCAATGACCATTTCCTGTCACTATATGGTGAACATGTCTTGCATATACTAGAAAATACAGTCTTTTACAGAACTGTGAAAAAAAAACCTGACAGTACCTCCCACTGAATTGATTAGCCTCTTCCATTGACCCCATGACCTGGAATGTCTGTCACCTCTGAACTTGGCTATCCCAGAAAGTCATTGCAGTAACACTATCTTCCCATTCACTTCTTGTCCCTCTATTGACAGTGTATTCAAATAAAGAGGAACACACAAGAATACAAACATACAGTTACACTGAAAACGACATTTTGAGGTGATCAAAAACCCTCCCTCTAAGAAATCATAACTAATTTATAACCTACCCATCTCCATCCCAGGGTACCTCACCAACCTACCCATCTCTATCCCAGGGTACCCTCACCATCCCTGACCTACATACAGCATGTAAACAAACACCGCCCCACCATGACACATGATACAGGCCAGGATAGGCACAAGCTAACTCACTGATTGGCCCCAGTCAACATCCCCTTATGGGAGCCCAGCTCCAAACTATCACTGTCAAGGTCACGCATAAACTGGGCTGTTCCACTGTGTCAGAGGGGTGAGAGGGTTATGTAGGGCCTGACAGAGATGGATTAGTCCCCAGGGTCAGGGTGGGGTCAGAGGTCACAGCACAGCAAATTCAAAACATCTCCCATCTCCAGTAGAGTGGGATAGAATGTGAGACGGCATCTCTATGTAGGACACATGGGAAGGGGAAAACAAGTGATACTCAATGTCATAACACATAAAGCTATAGTTAAAAATTATTGTAGATTAAAAAAAAAGGAAAAAACAGGGCAAAGATTATAGGAAACTGGAAATGCTTTTTAAACTTATTTAAGGTACTTCTACTTGAAGAGCAGAAAAGAAAGAAATCATCAAATATCATTAACGTGCCAGTATTGTTTTTCCTGAAGAGTAAAAATGTTCAGCAGCCCATGCAGAAACAACTCTATTTCTGGCCAATTAGTTTCAGTTCCAGGTGTCAGATGGGACTGTATTACTGCAATACTCATCTTCTGGTAAACATGGTTGACCCCATACGACCCCTACCTATGAACTTGAGTGCAAGCAACCTCAGGACAAGTAGAGATTATCTCTACAGATCATCTAATAAATCAAGTAGCAGAGATTTCACCATCCTTATGCGAAATTGCGCAACCACTGCCGGGGTCACGTGACAGACGGAGCGGGATTTTCAAGATGACGGCTTCGATCGGCGGAGACGGAAAATACGATGTAACACGCCGAAATGAAGAAAAACAGTAGCTCACAGGCTATCAAATACATCTTTGCGACGGTAAATGTCCATTCCATGCCTTGAAATATAAATATCACGGGTAGAAACGCTCAAAATCACGCCTCCTCCCGGCCGCCGTTTTTGCATAAGGATCGTGCAAATCTCATAAGGTTCGTGTGAATCACATAGTGATTCGTGAGAATTTCATAATATTTGTGCGTTTTTGCATAGTGATTCGTGCAAATTTCATAATATTCGTGTGTTTTCGCATAGTGATTCGTGTGTATCACATAATATTCGTACGAATTTCATAATCATAGGGTTCGTGCAAATGCTTAGGCACCCCTGGTCACCAACAAACAGATACAATACCTGTTGGGTTGTATACGAAATACATTTATATTTCTTACAAGGCACATTACTAGTATACATGTATCATTAAACCACAGAAAAAACAGCCAGTCGGGATCACACAGCCTCCAATACAAAACAAAGACACTAACAAACAGGTGAGGTGCCTTCTGGACAACACTAACCAACATGACGGACAAGTCACGGAGGATCAGTTCTGTAATCTGCAGGTGATTAGTTACGGACAGTGGTGCCATCATGGACAGGTGAGCAGGTAACACCTGGAACAATAGAACCTGCCAGGTGAGAACAGGTGAGGTCTAACTAACACCTGTAGCCTGTCAGGTAGGTAAGGTGCCATCATGGGCAGGTGAACAGGTAATACCTGGAACAATAGAACCTGCCAGGTGAGAACAGGTGAGGTCACCTGTCTAAGTAACACCTGTAACCTGCCAGGTGAGAACAGGTGAGGTCATCTGTCTAACTAACACCTGTAACCTGTCAGGTAGGTAAGGTGCCATCATGGACAGGTGGACAGGTAACACCTGGAACCTGACAGGTGAGAACAGGTGAGGTCACCTGTCTAAGTAACACCTGTAACCTGTCATGTAGGTAAGGTGCCATCATGGGCAGGTGAGCAGGCAACACCTGGAACAATAGAACCTGCCAGGTGAGAACAGGTGAGGTCACCTGTCTAACTAACACCTGTAACATGTCAGGTAGGTAAGGTGCCATCATGGGCAGGTGAGCAGGTAACACCTGGAACAATAGAACCTGCCAGGTGAGGTCACCTGTCTAACTAACACCTGTAACCTGCCAGGTAGGTAAGGTGCCATCATGGGCAGGTGAACAGGTAACACCTGGAACAATAGAACCTGCCAGGTGAGAACAGGTGAGGCCACCTGTCTAACTAACACCTGTGTCCTGTCAGGTAGGTAAGGTGCAATCATGGACAGGTGAACAGGTAACACCTGGAACAATAGAACCTGCCAGGTGGGAACAGGTGAGGTCACCTGTCTAACTAACACCTGTGTCCTGTCAGGTAGGTAAGGTGCCATCATGGGCAGGTGAACAGGTAACACCTGGAACCTGCCAGGTGAGAACAGGTGAGGTCACCTAAGTAACACCTGTAACATGTCACGTAGGTAAGGTGTCTGTCCTGAGACTTACACTGGCCTGCAGTTATAGACATGGCTGGTAGGGGGCCTGAAATGTGACCTCATAAGGTGCACTAAAACCTCAATAAAATATAAACAAAGTGGACCTAGAACTGCATGCAGGGCCCTGTACAACCTGTTTCAGACATGTGGTAAAACTCCCCAATATTGTCTGAAATAACCTGTTCATCTTTATTCTATTTTCTAAGTTCTAACAACATCATTTGCGCATTTCTCCCTGAATTTCAAAGACGTCAAGATAAAAACAAAAGGCTGGGGGGAAAACTTTGACTAGCTTTTCTCCCCAAATCTGTGTGTACTAAGTAGGGTACAGACTTTCCTCTGAGACTCTGTCTTCTTGCGGATCTCTCATTTCGGTATACACTATTTCTTGTTTAAAGAGGAACCAACAGATTTATTTGGAATACTGTAAATGCAGAAATGTTCGCGGTGGATTTATGTTCGCGGTTTTTGCGTTGGCCATTTCACCGCGAATTTAAAACCACCGCGAACATTTTTCCAGGGCATTAAGATACTACAGTGCATGGTGCTACCGCGAAATTAAAACCACCGCGAAAAGTCCTTCTTCCCGCTACCACGAAATTAAATCCCCGCGAACTTAAATGCATTTACAGTAGCCCACAGAAAGCCCTTCTAGATGCCCCGCCCCCCTCCCCACCATGACCCAGTTCCATCAGCCCCACCCCAAACCATAAACCACAACAAATGATGTGGGTAATCGGAACATGACGGGAGATGGGTTTATGGCCAACCGTCTCATTCTGTCTCACACGGAAAAGCAGGTTTTAGAAATTATGTAAGATATGCCTCTTTTCTTTTTACATAGTATACTGTATACGATCATTAGAGGTGAGACTGTAATAGCTTGATTCATATACAAAATTAAAAAATACAACACCAAAAAAAATTCTTTGATACGTAAATATGGCATTCCTCTTATACCCAGTGGATGCTTGATCAGATGTTATGTTATATTATTACTGGATAAGAAAACACTGAATGTAGTATTAGCTTTATAAGCAATACTCTTCAAATGTATAACACTAAAATGTACAGAGAAAATCATGTCAGCAATAAGCATATCATATCACAAGATAAAACTGAGAAAGGTATGGATTGTTAAATGTTAAACTACCTATGATAAACACAAGTATTAGGCGCTGAATGGTTTACATAATGCACAAATATGGCTATCAAAAGCATGGTTAGACAATATAGGCAATCAATAAGAGGTAGGTGCTCTATTCATGATCTAGAAGCAATTTCTTCAACACAATTACAAAATCAATAAGAAGTTTTAAATTTCAATCATTCATAATACAAAAACTGTCTCTCATAGTCACGCATCCCAATATTAGTAAACACACCCAAAAAAACTTCTGCCAGGATCAGAAAATATCACATCTTAAATCTTTTTTCTCTTCATATTATGTATAGAAAATATCCATATTTTATGTTCGCAGTTTTCGTGTTGCCAATTCATTGCAAACTTAAAACCACTGCGAATATTTCCATAGCAGCAAGAGACTACCGTGCATGATGCTACCACGAATTTAAAGCCACCACGAACAGTCCTTTTCCCTCTACCGCTAAATTAAATACCTGCGAACTTAAATACATTTACAGCCAATTTGTCATCAGTCATAATGTAAAACTGTAAACAACAAATCCAGTTTATCTAAAGTACTGTAAGTTCATTTAAGTTAGCGAGATTTTTAAGTTCGCGTATTTCGCTGAGACCTTCTCTTCGCGAAGTCATCTACTCGCGAACATGCATGTTCAACATCGTCCCCCTCCCCACACCTTCCGTCCAAATGATCCAGTCTCAACTACGTGTTTACTATAATAGCAACTTATACCAATGACAAGACTCAACTGATAACAGATCATTTATTCTTTTCAAACCGAAATAAAAGTTAATTCAACACATATACGATACATGGAGTCATTGTTGTATAGAAATGTGCCACTGGCGAACGGAGAAAAAAGAAACATGTCGGCTTTGTTTACTAGTACGTACACGCCGTGACATGGCTGCGATAACAATTTACTTAGTACATTGTCCTAGTTTTACTAGATTTCTACAAGTTACGAACGAAACAAAAAAATAAAACTGAGTAGTACTGGTCTTTACAAATACAAGGAAGGCTATGGAATTGCAGCAGGTGTACAACAATAACAGCCGGGGAATGTTTTTTATAACTAGAAAATGTGACAAACACAATTCCGCTTACATGCCGAAAGTAAGACGTCCGTTTCATAATTCTAAGTTAGAACTACTGTAAATATGGGAGAGATAAACTCTTCACCTTCTTGTGTACAACTTGTGTCCACAAATTACGCTGAAAGTTTAAAACTTAGCGCCGTCTTTCACGCTGAAAAAATTTCAAAATGGCGCCCGCGTCGCTTGGCTTGGCGTGGGTATCCCATCAGCCTATGGGGCAAATGTGATTGCGACATAACAGAGGTAATTGACCCTGTTGCGTTCCGTGCGCTGTCGTCAAATCACGGCCGAAATGAGCTCAACAATGAGACAGTGGCTCGGTAGAAACACATTTTTTATTGAGTACACCAACTTTAGACATTGTTTGAAGGGGAACTATGAACTGTTTGGCGTAAATGCCGCCTTTGACGGCATGACTAGTGTTGCGGTGTGGGTGGGAGGGGGGCACTCGCTACATGATCGTAACGTAACTTTCGAAAAAATAATTGAAACACCCGCTCGCGAACTCAAAGATCTCGCGAACTCCCGATTTGCTCAAACTCGCGAAATTAAGTGCTCGCGAACATAAATGAACTTACAGTATACAGTAGATATTCTGTGCCAACCTGAATGTGATAGATATCTTTACATGTTTAACTGCAAACAGTTCTAGTCTATAGTTACACAAAGTCTGACACTAAAGTTTAAACATCCTGGGTACTAACTGATCAGTGTTCTCTAGGCCACACCAATTTAATTTCTTGGTTCACGGATTTTTTCATAAAAAAGATGGAGCGAGAGGGCGAAATAAAAATAAAAATTGTAAAATGGTTGGGGTAAAGGTAACGGCTAATCCAAAACATAAAGAATAAAAAAGTTTTCAGCTTGAAAAAGTACAAAAGACTATTACTGTACAGTAACAGCACCTGTTCGTTGAAAATTACAAAAGTAGTGTCAGTTTTTATGTTATGGTAATTTTTATTTTTATTTTCTTTTCCAAAAAATAGGAGCGAGCGAATCCGTGAACCAAGAAATTAAATTGGTGTGGCCCTAGTATCTGATGTAACTCTGCAAGTTTACTTTCCTTGATCCTTAAATAAACACTTAAAACTACTAGTATTACCCAAAAAGCATTGTTTAAAAACTCGTTTTCCCCTTTGTTTTTGTTGAGTCTAGCCTAGACTTTTGTTGTCCTATAAATGTGCGCATCAAAACTTCATGTACTTTGTTTTTTACAAAATGTATTCACTCAGTACATATTACATATAAATGTCAATGTTATGCTGATATTTGCCTTGTAAAGCTTCAAATATAATTTGTCCACCCTATGAAACCTGACATCCAAGCGAGCATGCTGTCAGCCCCTATTTCCTGTATTGCCTTCGCATGTTTATTTTGATTACCAGTATAAACACCCGAGTGTCTAGTATTACCCTTAACACACTTAACTCTGCCAAACCCTCACAGCTCTGCTACTATTAGTGTGAAGTATAACCCCAGGGTTCTAGCTAGTGCATTTTAGCATAGTGGGCCACTACGCTAAAATTTGTGACCACTACGCTAGAATAAGTGCCACTACGCTCATTTTTTAACTAGTGTAGTGGTGCTTTGCTGTCATTTGCTTGTTCAACAATGACTAATAAATGTCTGAACAATGAAAAATGATGATATGCCACTCAAAACCGACCCCAAAATCCTAACTTTTAACTCTACATCTTCAAATCTCACTGTGGAAGGACCAAGACCCCCCCTTCCACACCAATCTCCTGATTAGTCACTTTGCTACCATGCCATTCCCACTACGCTAAAATAAAATCCTGGCTAGAACCCTGCTCTACTACGATTATATAACCCTGATTCTACCATCATGGCTTCCCTTGTCATTATAACTACACACTCAGCTTCACTTCACCACTAATTCATCCTAACAGTTTTGTTACACCATCCCATACGCCATGTAATAATAATAATGGTAATAACTAATAACACTGCAGCCATGCTTTCCTCACTGCCACAAATTTCTGCGCCCCAAACCCAATTACCTGCCCATACACATCCACAGTAGGTGATTAATAACCCGACCATGTTTACTTACAGCGTACCTGGGAGAAATCGTGCCAAGTTCCAGCCTAGTTCTCCATTATTATCTGCCACAGCTTTGCCTGATATATCTGCCTTTTGTTCCCATGCATAAAACATCACCCCGGCATCGATCACCGTGTCGTAAATCTCATGTTTAATACTACATAAACAAAGCTGCAGGCAGCGTGATATTTAACCCAACCTCCCTACACTACACACACACACACATACACACACACATATATAATATATCAGATAGATAGATATAAACACAGCTTGACGACAGTTTTCCCAATTTTTTTCTGAGCCAGTGAGATTATTTCCTGACAGTCCCAGCCAGGCTGCCTGCGCGCCACCCCACCCTGTGCTGTAATTAATATTCCTACAGGACGTTTACAAACACCTACAGGATCTGTAAGGCCTCACCGTGCCTGTAGTAGTCACACAACACCCTGGCTCAGGGGGCAGGGCAGCGCCATCTTTTCCCAAATAGCCGCGCCACTATTTATAGAGCTGGCTGATACTTGTCACTGTTGTTACAGGGCCACGTAATTTATCTTCCCCGAGCTGGGGCCCTGTTAGGGGGGGCGGTACAGAGGGGCCGTGGGGGGAGGGTTTTTATTGTTCACGTGTGTAAATAACGCCCTGCAGGGGATTATAACCTGGGTGTTATCTCCTCCCAGTTAACTGTTACTCTGAGGAGCAGTGTGGAGTGAAATGACAGGTTAGACAGGAGTGAAATTTGAGCCGTTTAAGGGCATATCGTTAGCGCAATCTGACAGCCCGAGGCTGGGAATATCGCTCCAGCTCATGTGAAGTGTGGGTATAGTAGGATGGTGTAGTAGTGTGTTAACAGTTATCCACTTGTAGCTGCTGTTTTATTTTAAGGGTTTTCCCTGGGAAAACAACCCTGGCAGCACCCCTGCCTGCTGCACACACGTACCGTTACACTAATGCCTGGCCACACCACTTGCATACTGATGATGGCTGGCTAACCTGTACAGGCATGGTACACACTGGATGTGGGGGAATGTGGGCTGGGGAAACCTGTCAAAACATTCAATAATACCAGGTCAAGTCTAATCCGATAAGTACAAATTGTTTCGCGACAGGAACGGGAGGAAACACCAGCGAATATACGACGCGCGGGGCAACTGTAATTCACTTGTGCAACCTTTAAAATGGCAATGGTTGATGAGGCAAGGAGAAACCCAGAATCAATAGCAATGTGCAACGTTTGGCAGGACTCAGGCGACCTTTGGAACTATACTCTGATGGAGTCTGCTGTAAAACTATGTAAGGAATAGTAAGAAATGATGTTACTAACACTGTAACAGTTATACCGCACAAACTAGAACATTATAAATCCCCTGGGACCAGGAGATCAGGGCTACTGTAAATGCATTTATGTTTGCAGGGATTTAATTTCGCGTTAGCACCATGCACTGTAGTCTCTTACTGCCATGGAAAAATGTTTGCGGTGGTTTTAAGTTTGCTGTGAAGTGGCCACCCTGAAAACCGCGAACATGAAACCACTGCGAACATTTCTGCATTTACAGCAACTAACAAACTAGGCCATTATAACCCCCTGGGACCCAGAGATCAGGACTATGCTTCTCCTGCTTTCATCTTATCAGTGAGAATATCAGACAGGTTGTCTTGAAACAGGAGACCTGACAAGACATCACCTTTCCTGGTACTAACCACCAAATCTCTCACATTCCGGGTTTTATTAAAGGACTAAAAAATCACACCAATCCAATTTGCTTCCTTGATTCTCAGAAATTTTAACAATTTCCAGTAATAAGAAAGCAGGATACCAAGATATAAACATTAAACTTTTGGGTCTGAATGTATTATCATCAATAAAAATGCTTACCTTACGATATAAAGACGATGGTAGATCCAAACACCTAGTCACTAGTGCCCAATAACAGACCTGAAGTGAGCATTGTTAATTAATAGTAACATCTTCATGTACCATACAGTCCTGAAGTCAGAGGTTACAAGAAAGCCTTGTAAGTTTAAAGCCTTGCCAAGTAGAGTTAGGCCAAACCAGAATCAACCTGTTCCAACAAGAAAATCTCTACATCGTCCAAACCAGAACTTACCAGTTTGGAACTATGAATCAACGAGCTGACACCTTTTCACTTGCAAAAACAGAATTTACCAGAATTTCACTGTTTCCAAGAAAGTGAGCACACGTACCCCTCCCCTCCCCCCTTAGGGTCGCGCCAAGTGTCCCATTTGGCGGGGGTGTCAGGGGTCAGACTGCAGACAGTGATAAACGATGGCTGGGGGGCTCAGGAGTGTGACAGGTTAATTACTACAGCCACTAATGACCTATATAAGTCTGGGGACTGTCCACTACTGGTCATGGAGAGGGTGCAGCAGTCTGGGGACTGTTCACTACTGCTCATGGAGGCAGGTCTGTCACTAATCCACATTTGAGTCAATTTGAGTTTACTAACAATTAGTAACATTGCTCGCTTCAATTTGCAAAGCCATTTTAAAGATGTCAATCGACTCAATGTTGGAAAGCCTATCATAAGGTATACAAACATTTTTCTCATAACACCTACCATGTCCTTATAGAGATGTACATGTATGTACAACTTGGTGCTCGTGAGATTTCCCCAATATTCTGGCATTTGTACTAAATTGTAGCACAACATGCCATCCGACCTTTCCGCCTGACCTCAGAGCTATCCATGTCTTCACAGTCTCAACCCTTTTGTTGTGGCTTAGAGGAAATCAAGCCCTAGCCTACATCTGTCAACTCCTGTCAATCATTTATAAGGAGCTGTCAATCATTAAACCATTGTTGTATTATTATTCTTTATCCTTCATTGCAACATGACAATTGTTACACCCCTCAAAAAAACTCTTACAGTCTGGTCTCCTATGTTGGTCCCTTCCCCACTGTCGACAATACCTATTAGACATGATCTATCATGCAGCAAATTGTCATCAACACGTACTCCATAATTCTGCACCGCTTCACTCGTTAATACACCTGTAATGATACTAATTGTTCTTCATTATGATCATAACTTTCACCGGCACAGGCCTGCATTAATGATTAACACTTTCACAGGTAACCTGTAGGAACAAGTGAAAGTATGGTATATCTGACAGGTGTGTTAACATGAGAGACAGGTGAGTAGCCAGGTAAGGACAGGAGAAAAGAGAAGTGTTATGTGGAGTGTTGAGGTGACAGGTGTGTATTAAGGCAAAACCAGGTGTGCTAAGGTAACAGACAAGTGTGATAAGGTATCTGACAGGTATGTATTATTAAGAACAGTTAAGTGATAAGGACAGGCATGTACTAAGGTGACATCTAGGTGTGCTAAGGTAACAGACAGGTGTGTATTAAGGACAGGTGAGTATCAAGGTGACAGCCAGGTGTGTTAAGGTAAGAGCCAGGTGTGTTAAGGTAAGAGCCAGGTGTGTTAAGGTGACAGATTTACAGGTAAGTCCATGAGAACCAGCTTAGGTTACCTGAGACAGGTGACCTGTATTTTAGAGCCAGTACTAGTGTTACTGTAAGTATGACAATATTGACACAGCTTGACTTGCCTGAGCTGGTATCAGTGTGATCTGGGGTTACAGTTCCATCAGATCTGTGTGCCAACAATGTAGAATGGTTCATGCTGAACCCATGGTAAACAGGCAACAAGCCAAGGTACTAGAGGATAACTTTGTCCTACATACGTCTTAGCTGGAGTTATTGTTCCATTTTAGCTGACTAAGTATGACACTTTATGTTGAATCCACCTTAAAGGTAACATGCCAAGAAGTCAACAAAAGCAGAAGATAACATCACCTTACAATCATCTGAGCTGGTACTACTGTTTCATCTTGGCTAACTAAGAACTGTTTATGCTGAACCCAACTTAAACAGGCACCAAGCCAAGATATCAACAAAACCAGAGGATTAACATTGTCCTACATACGTCTTAGCTGGAGTTATTGTTCCATCTGAGCTAACTAAGTATGACACTTTATGTTGAATCCACCTTAAACAGGCACCAAGCCAAGAAATCAACAAAACCAGAGGATGACATCATCTTACAATCATCTGAGTTGGTATTACTGTTTCATGTTAGCTAACTAAGAAGAACTGTTTATGCTGAACCCACAGTAAACAGGCATAAAGCCAAGAAATAAACAAAAGCAGAAGATAACATCACCCTACATATATATGAGCTGGTATTACTGTTTCATGCTAGCTAAGAAGAACTGTTTATGCTGAACCCACAATAAACAGGCATCAAGCCAAGATATCAACAAAACCAGAGGATTAACATTGTCCTACATATATCTGAGCTGGTGTTATTGTTCCATTTAACTATTAAGTAGAGTATTTCATGCTGAACAAACCATAAACAGGCACCAAGCCAAAAACAACTGACATCAACCAAAGAAGCAAAATCAGGAGATAACATCAGATCCACATTTCTCTGTTGTTCCAGTTGACTTCTGTCAATACCTCCCTATTGACTCCCTATTACACTAGCAATGTGCACAAACAACACAAGAATGCCTCGTGGCAAAAACAACCCAGCAAACAATAGTGGCCCATGTTTCCTTTGTTGTCCAATTGTTACAGTTCTCTTCAATCACACACCAAACGGCCAGAGGTTTCAGGTACCACCCACTACATTTGCCAAAGACACTGAGCAAAATCTACAGTAGCAGTCTTGTATGTTTCTACTACATGATACTGTTCCACATTGTACCAGTTGTGGATTTAAGAAACAAAACACAGTCTTAACAGTGCATGTTGAACTTCTTGTAATAACTTAAGACAACAAACAAACAAACAAACAAACAAACAATAACCTACATTTGTTCTTCCCTTTGTTAACTTGTTCCGCTAGGATTCTTAGAAATGGCAAGCAGCACTGAGTAACTCCAGAGTGTATACTACAATAATAGTTTTTACACATAAAACTGTTCAGCCTATTTTGTATCCAAACAAAAGGAAACAGAACACTACAATCGCACCATAACAATACCCCTGAACATGACACTGACCTATATTCTCTTGTTACAAGTCCAGTCCAGCCCTCTTCCGTGTCCTTCAGTAGTTTCTGTCCCTCCAGACTATATTACAAAGTTTTGTATCCAAACAAACCCAAACCTGTCTGTATAGTGCAGTCTACCCTGACCTCTGGGATCCTAATTCATTTGGGGAATAAATAGATGCACTGGTGCATCAAACCTAAAAATTTGGGTGTACAGAATGAACTACTCTGAGAGGATCTACATGGGGGGTCCTGACAATGCTTTACGCTGTATCTAAAATAACATCCTACGAATTACACACTATATATGCAATAAGTACACAAAATTTGGTCGCCTCGCTACAAATTACGTGAACAAGTCAGGTTGCACTACGAATTATTGGAAATCATAATAGGCTGCATACATCATACAGAAAGGTACATGCTGGCCCTACCCTGACCCTGAGCGACATCAGCTCCTGTTTCAATATTTGGGCTCTGCTGCGCCAGATCCATGCAAGGTCAAGGCAGGGCGCTGACCTCTGACCCCTCCAGCTGTCACTCAGAGTTCTAAGGGACACAACGTCATGTGACTAGGGGCACTAATGGGGTTTCCCAACACTAAATTATCAAAGTGAACCTGGGGCTCTGATGGGGTTTCCCAATACTACATTATCAAAGTAAACCTGGGGCTCTGATGGGGTTTCCCAACACTAAATTATCAATGTAAACCTGGGGCTCTGATGGGGTTTCCCAACACTACATCAACAGAGTAAACCTGGGGCTCTGATAGGGTTTCCCAATACTAAATTATCAAAGTAAACCTGCAGCTATGTTGGGGGTTTCCCAACACTAAATCAACAGAGTAAACCTGGGGCTCTGAAAGGGGCTTCTTAACACAAAACCATCACACTAGGATGGTACCTTTGACTATTCCCCTTAACAGCTTGTATGGACGTACATATGAGAACAGTTTTGGTACAAAATCAGTCAAAACCCAAAGACGTTTCTTGTATCCCATTAGTTAGCAATGATTTCTTTTCAATTTTTTTTTCCGGGGTTCCACCAAACCCCTTGCTGCCTTAGCGAGGCCCACCATGTCCATTACCCCATTATTTACAGCACCCTAACTTATCCTTAAGGTTCTCCCTGCATGTAGGAAGCCTCCTTAAGCATCTGCTGATCCAGGCCTGCTGCTTAGACATAACAATATACTCCTGCAAGGTGGGGCACTTACCATTCACTTTCACTCACAGGGCTGAGGAACAGGTATCAGCACAACTTTCACTACTCACTTTCACCCTTCACTTTCACTTTTACTGTTGAGGTTGATACTTTATTTTGACTTTCCATTTATTTCCTCATAATGTTTCTAAAGCTTTACACTGTCATGTTCTACCAATAAACACAAGTTATATATTGATATTGCCAATGACATTTTTTTCAGAATCGTTAAGTGAATCAATAAAACAGCAAAACTTAAAACAGAACTATGGTTTAGTTTTGCACCAATGAATGAGTATTGAAGATACAGTAAATATCCTCACACAAGTTAGCCTGGTTACCAAACCCCAGCCCGATCTCAAGTATCTATTGTGCACGAAAGATATATCTTGAGGTTGGGGTATGGAATCCCGGCTACACACAATTACGTGTCCCACCACATGTAACACTGAGGAGTCACAGACAGCTACAGCCGACATGTACAACACATAACTCTCCTCATGTCAGTTCTTGTTTGATCAGAAACAGGGACGCCTCACAGAACAACCTCTGTAAAAAGTACTGATGACAAGTGAAAGGTGTTAGTGAAAGGTGAGACAGGTAAACTCTTCACCTGACCTGGTCCACCTGTCTTACCTGTAAAGCCTTTTCAACACACCTCAGGACTTTAACAACATCTTTACACACCGACACCTTCACTCACCACCTTTTATCCCAGACGACGTCTTTACCTTCACCTGGGTCACCTGTCGTACCTCACCTGTCACACCTGAAGCTGTCTGGACATACCTGAAGTTATAACCCCATACACACTCACCTGTGTGCTCCACAAGCCTTGGGTACACCCCACCAACACTAAAGTAAACACATGGCTGTCAGATAGCAGTGGTACCAGGGATAAATCCTGTAATACATACATGTACTGTGGTACCGCTGGTATATCCTGTAGTACACATACACACAGTGGTACTTTCACCTTCACCCCTCCACAGGTAACCCGATACACACCAGGAAACCTGATACAGGAAACACCAGAGTCTGCCAATAACAGGCTTTGTTAGGACAGGCCGGCCCACTTCCGACAGGGGGGTGGAAAAATGCACAAACAAAAACAATGCAACTGGATACCAAAACCCTGAATACTGTACATAGCAAACTGGGACAACGGTTTCTGCTTGTTATGTTACAATTGGAAAGTTGCTTTTTTTAACAAGTTCCCTATGTTGGAGATTTTATATCCATCTTTCGAATGGATGTACAGAGAAAGTCTGACAAATCAACAAGGACGTTTTTTGGGGGAAATTGTAGATTTCTGTACATGTGATGGTTAAAATGACATAAAGTAGTAGTAGTAGTATCCAATATTTGATCATACTAAGTTGCTAAAAACTAAGAAAAAATTTGCTACATGACAATTTTCAGCATCTTTTACAGTCTAGAGACCAGTGCAAAGAACAGCAGAATGAAGCCTGCCGGGATAAAGCTACACCCTAGCACGTCCTGACAGTACTGCAGTACTGAAACTGTTCCCTCCCAACAGCCAAACTGAACGTTTACTTCACACAAAACTAACACAGAGACTATCTGTTCGTTAGTCAACAATAACAATTAGAGAGGGGCTTTTAAGCTTGTTGTATTTCAACAGTTTTTCGTTAGGGTAATTCTACCTTTTTATCAAGGTGGGCAGAGCCATGGCATCAGACTGGAGATAATTAGTGTGACATTAACGAGCAGTTCTCCCAGACAGTCTTCCTGTACCAGCTAATTAGTGGGTAATTACCAGGTAATTAGTGGCCAGCCCAGACATGTGTACACCATAAGTCTGACTGACATACAGACCTGGTGGCTCCTGTGGTCCTGATATATTAGGTACCACAACACAAGGCAATGATAACCCCAAATATGGGAAAATTATACAAATATTTTAGTATCTACTGAAATGAAGTCCAACTTTGCCGTGATACTGTATAGCTACACCAGTCTGTATTGCATAGGTGTGCTTTCTTATTGGATTGTTTGCTTTGTAAAAGAAAATTGCTATGTTCAATGTTGACTGTCTCTTGTAAATAATGCAATAATAATAACTGAAAACTATACTCTACAGCTACTCTTCCAGGAGTAACAAAATAACACAGAAAACATGGGCACTGGGCATAACATACACAGCATAAAGCAACATCCCACAATCACAAGTACTAACAGTCGTCATACAAAATATCATTAAAACAAAGATCCTGAAATTAACAATTAGACTGCCTGATTGCTAGAAAATATTACATATTTATAGTATTATACAAAACTAAGGTACTTATGACATCAGTCTTTATTGTCGAGTTAAGTAGAATTTATTTCATTTTTCTATTCTGTAGTTTGTAGTTGACTGTATAAAAGTCTCTATACTTTTTGTTATGCCAACAAAGCTTCCACAGGCCAATCTGGTGAGATAACCCTTACCCAGCAGGGATTTAAGTTGTGTAAAACAGCTCAAGTTCACATATAATCTGTGTGTGTCATGTAGCAATACTGTAACAATCTGTGTCATGTAGCAATACTGTAACAATCTGTGTCATGTAGCAATACTGTAACAATCTGTGTCATGTAGCAATACTGTAACAATCTGTGTCATGTAGCAATACTGTAACAATCTGTGTCATGTAGCAATACTGTAACAATCTGTGTCATGTAGCAATACTGTAACAATCTGTGTCATGTAGCAATACTGTAACAATCTGTGTCATGTAGCAATACTGTAACAATCTGTGTCATGTAGCAATACTGTAACAATCTGTGTCATGTAGCAATATTGTACCAGGATACCTGACACTATTAGAACTGGAGAAGTGCCAGTAAACTTGCAGCTATGTGTATTACAGTGTGTACATCCCATGTTATCAGCTATCACATGCAGTAATACCCTCAGGCATCTGTAACAATGTTGGGTCATGCTCACTGTGTATTTGGGTAGTGTTGGATGTTTTGAGGAGTGCCCCCTAACACTTCAGTCATGAACTGCAGGTTGTGAAAACTTTCCTTATGCTTTGGATACACTGCAATGCTATCGGATTTTAATTCTAATATTTCAACGACACTGGCATTTCTTTAAACTATGGACTCCACTAGATTCTAGTTTACACTAAGTCTTGTCTGGAACATGGTAGTTGGGAGGAACATACTGTATAATGCACTATAAACCATTTTACACATGAAACTGGGCCTTCCATGTGAGCAATCTCTGTTTTTGTTTAATCCAGGGGATTCTACCACTGGTGCCTTTCAGGACGTTGGCAGACAGATTACATTTCTAGTTGATGATCAAATTAGCAGTTGGAATTACAAATTGCTAGGTAAATTGATCTTCTGTCTTCCACCTGCTTTCCACCTGCCAGTGTGTCACCGTGACATCATTGCAAAATTTGCGATCGCTCGTATGAAGTCTATAAAACCAGTAAGTAAACCACAGCCCACTCTAACTGTACCTTCACCTTCTCACAAGTCTCCCAGCCTGGCAGCCAGCCAGCCAGCCAACACTCCCATCTTGGGAACCATCCAACCACTTCCAACTCTGCAGGACAATCTTCCTGAGATTCATGATGTAGAAACGTGTGAGGCATACTCTGTGTGATCGGTACAGGCAGCCCAGGGGCAGGATACATGATGGTGGGTACAGGGAAACGACTTGTACATAGGAGATGTTATCAAACATAGTTAGGCAAACTGCCCAGATAGTCACCTTTGTGGCAATCATTTTAGTCAAGAGTATTAAATATAGGAAATCCCAATATGACTTTGCAAATTTCTAGTGAAGAATGCAATGGTCTTCGCATTGAAACTTACTTCAACAGATATTCTGGGTACAAGGAAATGACTTGTACATGGGAGCTGTTATCAAACACAGTTAGGCAAACTGCACAGGAAGACACCTTTGTAGATTCGGGAGTATCAAATATAGGAAATCCCAATATAACATTGCAGGTTTCTAGTGATGAATGAAATGGCCTTCACATTGATACTTAACTTTAACAGATATTCTGGGAACAAGGAAATGGCTTTTACACGGGAGATGTTATCAAACACCGTTAGGCAAACTGCACAGATAGTCACCTTTGTAGACTTGGGAGTATCAAATATAGGAAATCCCAATATAACATTGCAGGTTTCTAGTGATGAATGAAATGGCCTTCACATTGATACTTAACTTTAACAGATATTCTGGGAACAAGGAAATGGCTTTTACACGGGAGATGTTATCAAACACCGTTAGGCAAACTGCACAGATAGTCACCTTTGTAGACTTGGGAGTATCAAATATAGGAAATCCCAATATAACATTGCAGATTTCTAGTGATGAATGAAATGGCCTTCACATTGGAACTTACTTCAACAGATATTCTGGGTACAAGGAAATGGCTTGTACATGGGAGATGTTATCAAACACTGTTATATTTTTTAGGCAAACTGCACAGAAAGGCACCTTTGTAAAGTCAAGAGTATCGAATCCCAAAATAACTCTGGAAACAGAATTCTAGTGATGAACGCAATGGCCTTACTGAAACTTACTTCAACAGATATTCTGGGTACAAGGAAATGGCTTGTACATGGGAGATGTTATCAAACACTGTTAGACAAACTGCACAGAAAGGCACCTTTGTAAAATCAAGAGCATCAAATATAGGAAATCCCAAAATAACTTTGCAAACAGATTTCTAGTGAAGAATAGTGAAGCCTTCACATTGGTACTTAACTTTAACAGATACACTAGGCACTTGTGTTGGTGGAATATCCATGGAAAATACTGTAAATGCAGTTATGTTCGCAGGGATTTACTTTCACGGTAGCGGGACAATGTAGTATTTGCTGTGGTTTTAAGTTCGCAGTAGCACCATAGACATGACCATATTGTAAATACAGAAATGCTTGCGGTAGTTTTAAGTTCGCTGTGAAGTGGCCACCACGAAAACCGCAAACATAAAACCACGCTAACATTTCTGAATTTACGTTTTAGCTACTGTATGTCCATGAAATGCTAAAATTAGAATCAACTGTCCACAATTAATTGTACCATTCTAAGCCACTGAGCTACTGAATCAGACAATGAACATTATGTCAAATACCATCTCCAGATAATAACACTGCCAACGCATCCAACAGTGCCACCTGTCACATATTACAGGTACTGCAGGCCCATCAAAACCACAGGCACCTCAAACTTCAACTCAATCACTCAAAATTCTAGCAGCCATTTTCAACAGTCTTCATAACTGCAGGTCAACAGGGCAATATTACCGTAATGAAAGCATCGCGCCAGTCAAAGCTGACGTTCCTTTTGTGTTGCCTGAGAGACAGGGAATACCTGAGTAGCTCAGAGGAGCTTGTTCTTTCAGCACATACAGAGTCAAGTGGAGGGTAGAGGTAAATAAAGAACCACTTTAGACAAAACACGTGTCACTATGGAGTGGGGGGGGGGGGGGTGATCATGGCCACTGGAATGCAATCTAGCGGTTCTTTGTAACATTACTAGAGTCCATTCCAAGACACCGTGCGGATGTTTGTTGTTTAGAATTGATTTTAAAGTTTTGTAATTATATGTCTAGGACATTTGATAATTCAGAAATATTTTTAAAACTATTTCAACTTTATAAATATTTCCCTGGTCCTGTAAAACTTGATGTGGATTCATGATGTGGAATTGGATACTTCTAATGGTTTCTAAATAATGATAACAGCATTCTACCATTATTTACCATTTTCTACCATTTTTTTGTAAATGGTTCGGTGGGCTGGGAAGATAGCAATTCACACATCCTTGCAAATAACATGGTGCCATGCAACAATGGCCCACCACAAAGGATCCACCAGTGCCCAGCAGTGAAATCTAAAAATATACAGATGCAACAATAGGGCTTACTTTTATGGGGGCAATAAACTAATTTCACCATTTGGCAAAGTTTAAAAATATTTGTAAATATTTGTAAATGTGAAATATTCATGCAGAAGTTTCACAATCATTCTAAATAAAGATATTTTTGTACAGTTACTTTCAAAATATTTCTAAAATATTCAAAGGAATTCAAAAAGAAGAGTATTTTCTTAGTCAATTTTTTTGAAAAGAATTTAATTATTGTGGCTCAGATATTCTTTTATTCAAAATAATTCAGACTAATTACAAATATCACCTAAAAACCCGCATGGTGACTTGGAATGGACTCTAACAAGTAAAATAGACCCAAACCATAAAATTTATTATACGGTTTTATTCAAAAGTTCAAAACTACATGTTATAAGTTTAGTCTAACGAAAACACTGGCCAACCAATAGCATAGGTGAGCTAAGCAACTACAACCAGGGCTGCCTGAAGTTTTATATGTTTTACATCTTGCTCATTCTTTAAGCACCCATGTCGTTAATCTTAATGGTTAAATGTGACACTTTAAGCTTACAAAAGTTCATCAATCTCATGTCAAGAAATTCAGATTTTTCAGCTGGATGGAGTGAATTTGTCTGTCCCAACAAGAAAATTGGACATGTCCTGGAGACAGTTTCGCTACAACCACCGATCTCTAGCAAGCTATTCTTAACAAAATATCACAAGTTCACAGCACATCTTAGTAATGTCACAAGTTCACAGTACACTGAAGTAATGACTTGAGAGCTCCAACCATGGTTATGGTTATTTGGACATGTTCCAAGTTGAAAATGACCACTGCCATTAGACTTATATAACCCTGCAGCAGACTTGTATAACCCTGCTGTGGCATTTCTGCCCACTTTGTTCACACCCTGGTTCCTGACCAAGCACTCAGCTCACTCTGTAGGTCAGATCTGATACTCCTCTGGCAGTCGGGGCCACAACAATGAAATCTCTTGGTTCTCAGAAGCATAGAGTGAAGATATATGCTTTTCAGCATGTAAGAAGCAGATATTGAAAATGAAACCAAATATGAGAGCTAACCTGTACCTTGATACACAGTTACATATATCCTGTATGATTGAACAGAAGGGGAGGGAGCAGATAGATACAGCCTTGACACCAAGCATGATAAAATCCAGAATATAGATTAAAAAGTCCTTTCAGCATCCATCTCTGATTTTAAGCCCTTGGGCCGCACAACTCAGTGCTAGTCACAACAGTCAAAATTAGCTCCAAGGTTGCACAAAATTGTATCATAATGAAAGTTTATTTCAAATTCATGCCCATGGGGCTAATTGCAAGTGGGAAAAGACGAACACATAAAGTGATTGAAAATAGGTAAATAATCTAAATTCTAACATAAAAAGTATAAGTGGTTGAATGTACAGAAAAAATAAAGAATAGGGTTCCAAACCTGCATTACTATTGCGGGGTTTGACTTCTTCTTTGAAAACACTTGAAAATGAAATGTCCCATATTTTCTATGATAGAATGATTCAATGATTTTAGTGGGAAGAGTATGATATGCACCCAGTATATCTAAGACCTGAGAATTATCCCCCAGTTTCCATCCCTGCTCCAGGAAGAGGAGAGATCGATGGAGGTCGCATCGATTCCTGCAGGGATCAGCTGATGGATGGAGCCCATTTCCCCGCTTGACCTCTGCTCGTGAAGGTCAAACTCAGGCGATACAAAATCCCCCCTCCCTGTGTTATTGTTAGAGTTATGTGGGCGCGCTAGTGTCAGATGTAAATATATGGCATTTTCATTGCGTATTCACAAGGGCCGTTTTGCACACCATGCAAACATGAGGTATAATCTTCAGAACAAGTACTATGTAATTTGATAGAATTGGCGACTTCATTATTTTTACATTTTCTGATCCTTTTTTATTTTTGTTATTTCATCTTTTGCATTTTGCTTGATTACAAACCATCTGACAGGTTGTTAATGATAGGACAGGAAAACAATTATTATATTGCATTCTGGTTATGTTTGAAATTTGTGCAACAATACACTCATCCAAAACTATACAGAATTTGGGGCCTTCACACCATATTTTTGCAGTTACAAATCTCCTGACAAGTTGTGACTGTGATTGACGCGACAGGAAACCGATGCTGTAGTCTGCTGAGTTTTGTCTATCTGAGGTCGCAGGCAGACATGTTTCACCCCACACATCAACACTGACAACTCAAGGTCAAAATGGAGTTTACATACAGAATAGCTACTGACCTTTGACACTAGGTCACTACCATTGTGTGGGAAGGGGGGTTTTGTGTTGATAAAATAAATCCTGGTATTTAAGTTCACATCAGGACAATGACTGTATACATAACCATCTCAAGAGGATATCTAAACAATGTAGAACTATGAACCTAAACAAACTACAATGGCTGTAGACAGTGAGTTTCTGCACACCTTGCAATGTCTAATACCATAACATTTAAACATGTTATGACATTTGATATGGTAAGTAACAGCCAAATTACTGACCTGCAAACAGCAATGGACATTTATTTTAATTAAAACAAGAACCGAAACAGCTCCAGAACATACAAATTTTGTTCCTGAAAAACCCTGAACATCTGACACCATCCTGTCCTGTCTATCATCACAACATTACTGTATAATCACCCCCAGACTAACCCAGAAGCAGCCGCTGCACAAATTTGCAGCTCTACAGTAGTGTACACATCATTGCATTTCTGGCTGAGTTCCAGAGGGATTAATTTCTGGGTAAACACAAAGAAAAACCAGCCAGAGTTTTTCTCTCCAGGCTCAGTAGTCTACGTTATACAGCAGGTGTCCCTACAATAACACAATAACACAGTCTGGGTTCAGTTCTGGGTGGGGGGAGAAAAAAGGCTTCTCTAACCTCACGGCAATCCTGAACTGTCACCCGTCACCGTGGAGACGCCACCCTTCCGTTCTGACACGCACCAAACAAGGTCAGGACGGCGCTACGGCAGCGATCACGCCGATCATCCCCGGACTGACACTTCCAAAATATGGCCGCCTCCCAATCTGGCTGAACTCTGACCCCTGCTGCCTCCACATCGTAAACAAACCCGCCCGGGGTGTCGGCTTTCACTTGGACTAATAGTGCTGTAGGGGTCAACTCAAATCACTGGGAGGTACTCTTACAAACATTTCTACTAATAGTGCTGTAGGGGTCAACTCAAATCACTGGGAATTACTATTACCAACATTTCATGTAGGCCAATTTTTATTTTATACTTAGACATATAGTGCTGTAGGGGTCAACTCAAATAACTGGGAGATACTCTTACAAACATTTCTACTAATAGTGCTGTAGGGGTCAGCTCAAATCACTGGGAGGTACTCTTACAAACATTTCTACTAATAGTGCTGTAGGGGTCAACTCAAATCACTGGGAGGTACTCTTACAAACATTTCTACTAATAGTGCTGTAGGGGTCAACTCAAATCACTGGGAGGTACTCTTCCAAACATTTCTACTAATAGTGCTGCAGGGGTCAACTCAAATCACTGGGAATTACTCTTACAAACATTTCTACTAATAGTGCTGTAGGGGTCAACTCAAATCACTGGGAATTACTCTTACCAACATTTCTACTAATAGTGCTGTAGGGGTCAACTCAAATCACTGGGAGATACTCTTACAAACATTTCTACTAATAGTGCTGTGGGGGTCAACTCAAATCACTGGGAGGTACTCTTACCAACATTTCTACTAATAGTGCTGTAGGGGTCAACTCAAATCACTGGGAGATACTCTTACAAACATTTCTACTAATAGTGCTGTGGGGGTCAACTCAAATCACTGGGAGGTACTCTTACCAACATTTCTACTAATAGTGCTGCAGGGGTCAACTCAAATCACTGGGAATTACTCTTACAAACATTTCTACTAATAGTGCTGTAGGGGTCAACTCAAATCACTGGGAATTACTCTTAAAAACATTTCTACTAATAGTGCTGCAGGGGTCAACTCAAATCACTGGGAATTACTCTTACAAACATTTCTACTAATAGTGCTGTAGGGGTCAACTCAAATCACTGGGAATTACTCTTACAAACATTTCTACTAATACTGCTGTAGGGGTCAACTCAAATCACTGGGAGGTACTCTTACAAACATTTCTACTAATAGTGCTGTAGGGGTCAACTCAAATCACTGGGAGATACTCTTACAAACATTTTACTTAGGCCAATTTTTATTTTATATTTAGACTAATAGTGCTGTAGGGGTCAACTCAAACCACTGGGAATTACTTTTACAAACATTTCATGCAGGCCAATTTTTATTTTATATTTAGAATAATAGTGATGTAGGGGTCAACTCAAATCACTGGGAGGTACTCTTACAAACATTTCATGCAGGCCAATTTTTATTTTATATTTAGAATAATAGTGATGTAGGGGTCAACTCAAATCACTGGGAGGTACTCTTGCAAACATTTCATGCAGGCCAATTCTTATTTTATATTTAGAATAATACTGCTGTAGGGGTCAACTCAAATCACTGGGAATTACTCTTACAAACATTTCACTTTGGCCAATTCTACTTCATACTTACTAATAGTGCTGTAGGGGTCAACTCAAATCACTGGGAGGTACTCTTACAAACATTTCACTTGGGCCAATTTTATTTCATTAATTTATTTTTACTTAGACCAATATAATACAGTTATTGAGTCAGGGCCCAACTCTGACCACTATTTCCCATAGTACAGTCAGGGCTGGACTCAAATTACTCAGAGTTACTCTAACCAACATTCCCCTTTGGTGAATAGTACAGTCAGGGCTCAACTCAAATCTTATCGAGCTACTGTAACCAATATTTCTTTTAGTTTAGATAGCTACTACCATCAGGGCTCGACTCAAATGTCACGGAGTTACTCTGCCCAACATCCCAGTGTTACTAAGGGACCGGACCTGACCTGAGACGACCCTAGACCCCTCCAGGGGAAGTCATTAAGAAGGGGGGAAGGTCGCCACATTTCATGACCAATTATGGGGAGGGACAGCAGGTCGTGTAAGGTCACACAATTTCATCCCTTGACTCTCTGATTTGGACTGGAAAATTGACATGATAACAGATACTGTAAATGCATTTAAGTTCGCGGGGATTTAATTTCGTGGTAGCGGAAAAAAGGACTTTTTGCTGTGGTTTTAAGTTCATGGGAGCACCATGCAGTGTAGTCTCTTACTGCCATGGGAAAATGTTCGCGGTGGTTTTAAATTCGCGGTGAAGTGGCCACCGCAAAAGCGGCCACCGCAAAAACCCATGAACATTAAACCACTGCGAAAGTGTCTGCATTTACAGTACTATAACCCTGAGGGGGAGTCTGAGCCTTAATTGGTACACAAAGTTTCAGTTGCCTTACAAGCCTTCAATTTTCACCATATGACAATCAGAATGATTTATTTTATAAAACATCACAGCTTATCCTGAGGCTGACGCGTGTGATACATACATGTAACAACGGATACATGTTCTCTTGCTTCCCTCTTGTTACAAAATATTCCAGAACCACAGAAAAAACCTGCAGCAGAAAATTTAACAGTTAAACACACGGCTGACCACCTAACCACCTACTGAGCCTGTAGAGGAAATAGGGGCTACAGTTGTGTGTGTTCTTCTAAGCTATCCTGCTGTGAAGGCCTGTACAGGCTACAGTTGTGTGTGCTTCTCTAAGCCAGCCTGCTGGGTTGAGATCAGAAGGGTTAACTACTGCTCCTCAAGTGTCACTTCTACTCCCAACATCTGTACCTTAGACATGATCACTTCCTCCTTTCCTAATCTTCAAGATTTCCTACTGCACCTGTAAGGCATCTTGGCGATCACTTCCTCCTTTCCTAACCTTCAGGATTTCCTAACGCACCTGTAAGACATCTTGGCGATCACTTCCTTTCCTAAATTTTCCAAGATTTCCTTCCACACCTGCAAGACGTTTGGCGATCACTTCCTCATTCCTAATCTTAAAGACTTCCTACTGCACCTGTAACTTTACGACATCTTGGTGATCACTTCCCCCTGTCTAAGTCCCTCCACACCTGTAAGACATCTTGGCGATAACTTCCTGATATCCCCAGTTCCTAACCTTTAAGATTTCCTACTGCACTTGTAAGAAATCTTCCATAGCGATGACCTCCTTTGCACCTACTGACATTACACCTGTAAGACATCTTGGTGATCACTTCCACTGTTCTTAACCTCTGACACTTCCTGCTGGATCATTAAGGTGTCTTGGCAATCACTTCTGCAGTTCTTAATCTTTAAGACTTCCTACTGTAGCTTGAAGACATGTTGGAGATCACTTCACCTCTACCAGCCTGATACTGATAAAGATGTTTCTCACAATGGCTTAAGTCTTCATCAATAAACATATGCTTCATTACGAATAATAAACATTACAATAACAGCAAAACTAGCCTTGGAGTGGACAAACACAGATAAACAATTTCTAATACCACAGTCATAATGTTATTAGCTGTTAAAAGATTATATCAATACAATCCTGTCAAATGTAAAGCTGTACCCTAGAATCTCATGATTTAAGAAATGGCAAATCATCAAAACACAGCTACTGTGATGCACTGAGAATAGATTGATGACACATAGTAACCATCAAACATTGCTGACTATCCTAATCAAGCAGTGATGGTACTACATATAATACAAACCTGTCAAATGTAAAGCATTATATACTTACTATAACAATCACTATAAATATGATGAAAGAGAACTATAAATATGATGAAAGAGATAATCATACACAGCTCACCTGCTGTATCATTATAATAAACAGGCTACTGAAAAGATAATGTTACATACTGTACAGTAAAACCTGCATGTCACTGTCAGCGGTACATTATCCTGAAGCCTCCTCATTCAATCATTCATTCATCTAATTTACAACAAATTAAACCTAAAAAAAGTCACTTCATTCATAACAAAGAATTGTATCATTATAATAAACAGGCTATTGAAAAGATAATGTTTCCTTAATACTGTCAAGAGAAATTAACAGTAAAACCAGCATGTCACTGTCAGTGCCACATTATACAAATGCCTCCTCATTCATTCATCTAAATTACAACAAATTCACTCCGAAAAAAACATCACTTCGGTTCGTAACAAAGAATCGCGAGTTTACCCAGAGTTCCCTGCCTGCGTCTTGCGGCCGCCATGTGATTACCAGTGCTCCGACAATGTCAGAGGGCAGACAAGGAGAGGATAACTGTGGGTACATGAGAAGGCCGGGAAGCTGCCATGTTGGATCTGATGTACAGGTCTGGCAACCGGCCAAAATCTCAACTCCCTATGGGGCCTTGGAAATCCACTTCAAAATACACCCAGACATTGATTATATCTGTCTTCAACCTTGATATTACATAGGACATCATCTTACTAACACCTATGGTCTTAATATTATATTATATCTGTGTAAAACCTTAACATTACACGGCACATCGTTTTACTAACACCTATGGTCTTAATATTATATTATATCTGTGTAAAACCTTGATATTACATGGCACATCGTTTTACTAACACCAAGAAACTTAATATCATCTTATATCTGTCTTCAACCTTAATATTACATGGGACATCATCTTACTAACACCAATGGTCTTAATATTATATTATATCTGTGTAAAACCTTACTATTACATGGGACATCTTCTTACTAACACCTAACTTAATATTATCTTATATCTGTCTTCAACCTTAATATTACATGGCATATCAACTTACTAAAACCAAGTGCAACGATCTTAATATCATCTTATATCTGTCTTCAACCTTAATATTACATGGGACATCATCTTACTAACACCAATGGTCTTAATATTATATTATATCTGTGTAAAACCTTGATATTACATGGCACATCATTTTACTAACACCAAGAATCTTAATATCATCTTACATATGTCTTCCACCTTCATATTACATGGGACATCATCTTACCACAAACGATCTTAACATTATCTTATATCTGTCTTCAACCTGTCTTCAACCTGTCTAACACCAACCATCTTAATATTATCTTATATCATCTTATATCTGTCTTCAACCTTAATATTACATGGCATATCATCTTACTAACACCAACCATCTTAATATTATCTTATATCATCTTATATCCGTCTTCAACCTTAATATTACACGGCACATCGTCTTACTACTGTATGACAGAAAAGGCTACTGAGGTTTAAATGTGCCAACTGAGGAATAAACCTTAACATCATATTTTATAGGTCTTAAACTACATGGCAGATCATCTTACTAACACCAACCATCTTAACATGATATTTTATCTGCTTCAACCTTAAATTGTGTCAGTGTACCCTGGTGCTGGTTAATATCACATGTCTGCCTTCCCTACTGCTGTGATATTAACAAGCTCTTTATATCTAATCCACCTACACCTGACATATAAGAACTCATCCTGGTAACATAGCTGTAACAATGTGCAACAACTCATTCACTTTGTATAAATATCAAAGACCTTAGAACCATGACTGAAAATGACATAACTAAGTACACATGGTGATTGATTCATATTTCTTCACATACTTAATGTCAGTAATAATGAGTTTTGTTAAAGCCAGACCCAAAGCTACAGGTTTGAATGTGGAAACCATTTACACAACACCGATGTACTAATACAGGATTCTCATCTGAGAAGTATGAATGAATAAATAAATGAATACAAATATTGATATTGATATTCTAAACACATATCATCGAGGCCTTAGAAGAACAATAATGCTGAGTTATGTTTCTCATTGCTATATTTCACAGAAATAATTCACATATTTACAGTATCTGATCTCAGTAATAAGTACATCTCTGATTATCACCTGCAGTATGAAACATGCCTGTATTGTTTAGTGATTCCAGCTGAATGAATGATTAACTGTTTAGACTTGCCCACCTGTTCCTATGTTTTACATGTCATCTGTCATGTGTCCACATCAATATAATATAATAGTCTCAACACAAAACACCTGGTACTTTACATGTGGTAATGGCAGGAGACATCTAAACAATCTTTACAGTCAGAAAAATTCTTTATGACTGTATAACTTCAATATGATAGAGATGAATACTAACATTTACAGCAGAGAATACTAAATTAGAAATATAGGGGCAGGAAATGTAGGAATTTTTATAGTCAGAAAAAATCTTCATGGCTGTATAACTTCTATATGATAGAGATTGATATCCACATTCACTACAAAGAATACTAAATTACGACATGTAACTGACAAATTGGCAGGAGACAGATTTAGAAATTTAGGAATTCTTACAGTCAGAAAAATCTTCATGAGTCTGATTGTATGACTTATGATAGACATTACAGTCTATAACAAAAGATGCTAAGTTAGTAACTTGAAAATGGGGTTGCTAATATGATATGTTTGAAATGTAGAGAGGGCTTTTCCAAATATAGATTGACCAGAGTTAAGTGGAAATGCAGACATGTAGTGACATGACTTTGACAGATGGTGTTAATAATTAATAGAGTCTATTGAAGAGTTCACATGTCTCACAATCTTACATATTAGAATGGCTGAGTGCGAAACGGCTGCCAAACACATTATAGTACAGTTCCATGGGCTCAGAGTAGCCTCAGCCAGGTCATGTACACAAGATATCAAAACTAGAAGTTCAGCTGCAGTTCTATAAGGAGCCACTAGTGGGACCAAATGCTAATGACTTCGAGGTCTCAAACACGTACGGAATACCAACACAATCTACCCAGGTCTTTTGAGTTGTTGTTTTTGCAGACACACACACACGTACACACACTCATACACTCACTCACTTACACACACAATCACACACACACACATACTCACTCCTTCACTCACACACAATCACACACACACACTCACTCACTCACTCACTCACTCACACAATCACATACATACACCAACACACACAAACACAAGCAACAAACACACACACACACACACATACACACAAACAACAAACACAAACACACAAACACACACATAGAAGTTCTTCCTAAGAAATCCATGCAAGTGGCACAAATAACAAATTATTTCACTCCTGTACTACAGGAACAGTTGAGTATATTGTCCCTGCCCATCTAACATGTCAGCAGCTACATAACCATGTGTTTTACACATGGGAGTAACACACTGAATAACCTCAGATAAACTTATAAACACACACTAATATGACTATACATCACACTACAGGAGACTCCCTTACTGGAGTATGTGTTTCTGTAAGGGCATACAGCTTCATTTATGTAACACATCTTCTGTGGGAGGGATACGAGAGATCCAGTAGATTAACTCATTTAATGTAAGAAGTAAGAAGCATCCATCAATCAAACCTCCCACCAAAAAGTCTCCTGCAGAAACAGACTCAACTCTGTAAGAGTCTAAGACACACTGAAGACATCTTACACCCTCAACTTATTAAAGAAAATACAACCATCACTTTCTAAACATGCAAAGGAAGACACTCAAAGTCAGACGCTTTTCCAGAAATACAGTAGGTTTTCAAGTATCATTTCTATACGTACCACTCTTTTCATTCTTCTTACTTAAATTTTGATTATAAAAAAGATGAAGTTCCGAGACCAGCCCCTCTGGTCCTTAAGTTGAAAGTAAGAGGAGTGGATTCTTTCCCTACTACTTAAGGACATGTAGATGTAAGTACCCTGCAGACAGAAAGCCTGAGCTTAAGAAGCGATAAGGAAACAGGTACTATGCACCAAAGAGAATCACATCTATGAATACATAATGAATACATGAGGCCTTCCCAGACAAATTTCTCATCATACTAGTGCCCTGCTGTTCCTACAACTGCTAGTTCATTTGAAAAAGCCTCAAGGTTTCTAACAGTCCAAACTGCATTTCAATCAAAAACTGACACTGAAATTTGGCAAAGAAAAAAAAAGCCAACTGGCCAATCCCCCCTCCCTTAACCTTGGATGGTTCGTTCCTGATGAGGGTGCATTTCTCCTTAGATCTCCGCTAAGACGTCTGCATCTGTAAGCAGACAGGAAGTCTGGGCAGGCTGAAGCCTCCCATCCATCTTGTGGTTTGGAGAAAGCCGCTACCTTGTCATGAGCAATGCTGCTGCACTGATGGACTAAAACACTGGCAACGGGCCAGGCACTTACCCTGCAGTACTGTCAGGAACCTACAGATGGCGCTGGGAAGCAGTCAATCTGAGTAGAGATGCTGATGTTTATCATATTAATGCTACCTTGTCATGAGCAATGCTGCTGCACTGATGGACTTGCACTCTGGCAACAGGCCAGGCACTTATGCTGCAGTACTGTCAGGAACCAACAGATGGCATTGGAAAGCAGTGTCTAAAGTGAGCCTAGCTGGAAATGCTGATCTTTGTATCAACTTCACTAGATGGCTCTCGTGGCTGGACTATACATCACTCATCATGACAGCGTTATCAGTCACTGTTATCACCTTGCAGGGGCCTAATGAATAACCCGAAAATGTTTCCAACATCTACAAATTGTGCTGGGAATAACATGCTATCTTCTGGATCCATCTTAGTCCGTGTTTACTATTGACATTACGTATCCGCAGGTTGAAGACATTTTTGACACTTGAAAACATTAACCGAAATCCGAAATGCCTAATTCCAAGTGACCAATCTAAGATGGATGAAAGATGAAAATCAAATTGAACCAGTTAAACCCACTATACAGCGACATTCTTCCACAAATCTTCAGGCATCGTGCAATATAGTTATGAATAGATTTATGAAAACAACACAAATCACTGAAACGTCTGTCCACGCAACAGAAAGACAATAGTAATGGAACCAAATACATAAAATAGACCCAGTCAATCTATACCCTATCCTCTGTGAACCATATTGTAGATCTTGTCAGTGTAAAATGCTGACATTTGCAGATTATAATTCATACTGATTAATATATGTTTGCCAGTATAACAGCACAATATTGGGCTTGGTTGGTCAGGCTTGTATCGGAGATCACTACACATGTCTCACAAGGAGGGACACTTTTATCTATAACATCAACTCTCAGAATTCAACTAAATGCTACAATACATCGTCTGAGAACGATAACTGAGAACGATATTGTTAGAGTGCTATTAAGTATCATACTCTGATCATCAGTCTGATGTTGTTACCACAAGTAAAGTTCTGGCACAAGTACTGACAAGTTGTACACAGACCACGTACACGAGATACAGTGTGAATCCTGTAATTTGATTTTAAGTAGTAGATTATTGTTTTTTTAAATGTACTGTCAATTGTTTGTCCGTATGGGCCATAGTGCCTGACGATAAACAGACAACAATACAGCCACATGAGAAAAATACATTTTGCTCATGAATCTAAAATGTAGCAATGTAACTTCAGTAATCCTGCTAGGTATACACACTTCAGATATTTAGGTGTCCAAGTCAATGTTGAGAAGGCCTCTATAACATCGTTTCTTTCATGTGGGGGTATTATGGAATTATGAGAGTCAGTTGATACTAGATCATATCCCCATGTAATCATACCAAACTCATAACACTCCAGCTTTATACGACATCAGTGCAGCCCTTTCTACATACATCCTACAACCTGGAAATCTCATGACATAAGTGGAACAAGCTAGAACTGGTAATGCATGCCAACATATCAGTTTTGTATAATCATCAGTAAAGACCTTTTCTTTACATACAAAATTATACAGCAGGTTAACCAAGGACATCGCTCGACTGAAACAAGCTAGAACTGGTAATGTTTACATGCTTGTCATCATGTCAGCTTTATACATTTAAAGACCCTGTAACATACATCACACGGCAGGAAAACCAGGAAAATCTCTCAATTGGAACAGGCTGTAAGTGGTAATGTTTACATGCTAAATCATGTAATCTCTACTGTGTAGTTTCTCACTCTCACAAACCTAATTCCGCTGTAACCCTCATAAAGGATATTATCACCAAACAAACTGTAGCCTTATAGCTATCATCATAGCAGACATGGACCATAATTTCTAATGCTGAAATTATATAATATAAACAACCCTTCGGGATGATAAATGGCCCATTTAGTCCCGATCATCAAAATAAAATGGAGAAAATAAGTAGCTTGCATGTCACCATAACCATAACCTATGGAACAATATCCTTGCAGACATCAGCTATAATTTTCAGTTTTATCTGGAAGTAAAAACAATACCTTGACCTTCCCATACACATGAAAAGAAAAATAAATGGACCATTTAGTGATAAGGAATCGGCCTGGCACCTTAAGACGTCTCAAGACACAAACCTCGGGGACGCACCTGAGGGAGCCGGGAGAAGATAACATCCCATCCTTGTCCTCATGATTAGGTTTCCTCACGACCTTCATCTACCATTCCTCGACCTTGATGGGAGCTTCTCCGTCAGACATCACCTCCTCCCACCTCCTCGTTAAGGTCTGGTCCTGACTCTGGGTAATTATCATAACGATATCCAACACGCAGGGATCAAAATCCCAACATTACACCACAGGTAATTATCATAACGATATCCCGGAATGCAGGGATGGAAATCTCACCTTTACTATACAGGTAATTATCTAATACAGGAGCTGTGCAGGTATTTCTGATGTCTATCTAACCTGCACTGGTCCAGATCAAACCACCCTGCAACACTTGGGTGATATACACTGGTAGTTACTATAAGAGGCCTCCCATTCTTCATACTTACAGGACCATCCTTCAATACAGGGGACCACAAGATGTAAAATACTATTATGGACAATTTGATATTGATTTTGAAGGAGTGAAAGGCAGAGAAAATGACTGGTGCAGGTCAAATTCCTGTGGTTTAGGTAATTTTGAATGTCACTTATGCAGGTATGCAGTAACTTAGTGAGTAAGGCACATTTCCAGCCCTGCTGCATGTGAATAACAAGTAGGGCACGATCCTACGCTGTTGTCTGCTCAACCGCCAATCAATACTGCTGTCACACCGTTGCCATGGTAGCGATGGATGGGGATCGTAAAATATTATGGGATGTCCCAGGAATGGTGCTGGAAGGACAAAGGTCAAGGTCAGGGAGTCCTGAATGTTAAGGATGGAGTGTAGCTGCTGGGTGGGGCGTGGCATCTGTCATAGGTGGTATTTCATCTCTACCTGTCCCTTTAACGGTCATGAAAGAAAGCTTTTTAAAGAGGCCAGTAAATTCTATCTTAATCTTTCCACCCTTACAGACAGAAAGATAACTACTCTCTTCTTAACCTCACAAACCCACGCATTACAAAAAAGGTGGGATCATTCGTCTTCTACTGTCTCAGAAAAAGAGTTCAATGGGAGAGCTTCAACGTCATGAAAGCAAAATGTAGGGCACAAATCTGTCAAACCACATGTACAGCCATCATCATCATTCAACCGTCCCAAGTGACATCAGGATAACACGTGAACATCACTTTCTGTTCTAACATGTCTGACTTCAAACCTCCCAAACCCGAAACAATGGTAATAAATTGATAAAGCAAAATACCCATGATCAAATATAAGTGTGTCATGAATGTTCAAAAACCTCTAACATAAGTAGACATCATCATATCATCGTCATCAACTATCGCCCCTGGGGATAGGAGATGCTGGCATCATTCCTTTTGATCCTGATTGATGAATGTTCCCCTCCCTACATATAAAATCATTGTATCATGTCTCATACCTGTAATGTACAGAGATAATCTGTGCTGAATCGGCCCTCCACCTGTTCTGACTGACACCTGCCACTGATCACTCAAGCCTTCTCTTCTAATCTGTATGATACAGGCCCTCAAATTTTATCATGCAAAGGAAACGTCCTATTTTTTTTAATGACAATAACAACAAGTTCCTAAGAATATCCTGATATAGGAACATTACAAAAGAACATGCTCTCTCTCTCTATATATATATCATATAAAATATCATTTAAAATGCAAGACAAATCTGATAGTTCCACCATGTGAAACTTGCTAACAGCATTCGTACACCCAATAAGTTACATCATGCTTTACACCCACCGAGGATGACAACATAGAATTAGAAAATAGAAAAGAAGTTCTACTTTTTCTTAAATCCGAGAACCAACAACTTTAATTGGAGTGGCCTTATGCTATCACCTAACACATCTCTGACCAAACATTACACTAACCCTGGTGCCCCTGTGTATCATACATGTGTTTATTTAGCTGGGGCAAAGGCAGATTACAGAACCTACAAACCAGCCATAGCCTTGGATAGGATATCATATTACAGGTTAGCCTTGGACAGGCTATCATATTACATGTCCTGCTGGTTTGTTTAACCTTTTACATACTGATTAACGACCGACAAAAGGCTACAGCAGGGAGGAAAGGCTTAACAAAAAATCACCAGGAGTTTAGAATTACTTCTCACAATCTTTTTAACAATGCTCACAAACAATTAACAGAAACTGCACCTGCAGTTCTAGAAAAGCTGCTAGGGGCACAAATTCAATCTGTTACTATTTAAGATAGGAAATAATGAAAATTCATTCAAAACATACAAGTTTCTATAACCAGATTCCAAATTCTATATTTCAGCTTTCTGCAACACTGTGTGAGAATATATCAAAAGTTACATCCCAACATTCACAAAACTCATCCCACTTTCAGAAACTGCAGACCTAAAAAAAGTATCATCATCATCATTCCCTGACGTGTTGCCATGTGCCACAGGCTGTTTCTGTTACCATGGCAACCGCATCTCTCCTCTCCTAACATGACTAAGTGATGAAAGGAGAATCAATTCTGGCAGGACTGATGTCATCATCACATCAACAGGTTTCCATGGCGATGTGGTGATGGCCTCTTTAGCGCACATCAATAGCTTACGTAGAAATAGATTCATACAGTTGCCATTTTCCTTTTGGTTCTAACTCACTTATATGTTTCATTTTCCTTCCCTGTTATTTCAAGTGTTGAGTATACACACCTTACATTGATAAAGGTTAGATATCAAGGCAATAATATCATCTGGGTAGAGCTTGGAAATGTCAAATGTTTGAGGTTATGTAGGACTGTTTTGATTGTTTGCAAATAGCCTTCTGGCTTGGTTTTAGACTCAAGTTATGATAAATGATTCTCAACTGTTTGATGATGAAACATCACAGGACGGTGGAAAGTGCATCTGCAGTGTGTCCTCCAGACTTGTGCAGGTATCAAACACCTTACCATGTTGTTGTTTTTCCTCATCAATGAGAACACTAGCACCAGTATTCCATCTCTCAAGGTCCTAACTCTCCAAATTAATATCAATAATATCATTGCAGAAAACTCGAGACCGAAAGGACTCGCTTTTAGCAAGTAAGCTAAGCAAGCAGAAAACAGAATAAAACGTGTTGTCTAATTGCAGGACGAGTTTAGTTTTCTAGGCTCCAAATCTTGCCATTCTAAGAATAAATGTAATCCTGACAGACCACTTAAAACTTCAAACATAACCTTGGCAAAGGTAACAATAACCTGAAGAAAAGCTGTCACTTTTCCCTCTGTATGTCCTCCTATTGAGTTATAGACTGGATGATTCACAAAAACACACCTTTGCCTGGTAGTAAATTCTGCCTGCTATGTCTTTGTACTTCCCACCATATTTTCTTGCCTGTTTCCCCACATATATTCACTTTTACAGCTCCACTGCAGCATATGTCACCTCAGCACAGGGATTTATGAAGGCAGTTACTACATGGTGAACACCTGGTGCAATAAATACCTCAGAACTGCAGGGATTTACAAGGCAGGACCATCCCTGGGACAATGACAATACTGACGGGAGTTAACATCATTACCACACATTATAACACTCAATCAGTCATAACAGATGATACACTTATGCCTTATCTACCATACTGTAAGTTCATTTATGTTCGCGAGCACTTAATTTCGCGAGTTTGAGCAAATCGGGAGTTCGCGAGATCTTTGAGTTCGCGAGTGGGTGTTTCAATTATTTTTCGAAAGTTATGTTACGATCCGGTAGCGAGTGCCCACCTCCCACCCACACCGCAACACTAGTCATGCCGTCAAAGGCGGCATTTACGCCTTACAGTTCATAGTTCCCCTTCAAACAATGTCTAAAGTTGGTGTACTCAATAAAAAATGTGTTTCTACCGAGCCACTGTCTTATTGTTGAGCTCATTTCGGTCGTGATTTGATGATAGCGCACGGAACGCAACGGGGTCAATGACCTCTGTTATGTCGCAATCACATTTGCCGCATAGGCTGACGGGATACCCCACGCCAAGCCAAGCGACGCGGGCGCCATTTTGAAATTTTTTTAGCGTGAAAGACGGCGCTAAGTTTTAAACTTCGCAAAGAGAAGGTTTTAGCGAAATACGCGAACTTAAAAATCTCGCGAACTTAAATGAACTTACAGTAATTTATTAGGGAAAATTCATCAGATCGTTCCAGTGACTTTTGACCTTCAACATGACCCTGACCCATGACCCTATAAGAAGGAAAAACTCCAGCAGGAGACCATGTGCTTTATGACAAGCTAACATTTAATGTCAAAATCAAACTGAATCCTCTCAAAATATAACCAGTACTATCTGAAAGTATCAGACTGCAAATCCTTTTCCTATGCCAGGTGAAAGTAATCCAGCATGCTTCTATAACTGTTAACATGTCACAGTGGAGTTTGGCAAGGAAACGGGCGACCCTCTGGCCTATAAGTGTACATCAAACCTGCAGGTACCAGGTACATGACACCATAAACATCCAGACATGCTGGTATATACAGACTGAGGGAAACCAGCATACTACTAGTAACTCACTACTGAAGTCTGACATGGTCTGTGTGGTGGGAGGGGAGTGCCATGTTCTGTGTACGGCTCCCAGTGGAAGGGGGGTGCTATGTTCTGTGTAGTGAAAGGGGGGTTCCATAACTTCCATGTTATGTGTATGGCTCCCAGTGGAAGGGGGGTACCATGTTCTGTGTATGGCTCCCAGTGGAAGGGGGGAGGGGGGTTCAGCATGAATCTGAATGGGTTTTGTAACACCATAATTGAGCTGGTGGCTGCCATTGTTCCCTTCACACCTGTCACAACTACTGGGGATTATCACTACTGTGATAAATATTTATATTGTAGTGAACATGTATGTACAAACTCTCTAGCGATAAATATGTATAATGTAGTGAACATGTATGTACAAACTCTCTAGCGATAAATATGTATAATGTAGTGAACATGAGGTTTGAACTAATCATCTGGTGATAAATATGTATAATAATATATAGTAGATATGAGGTTTGTACTAATTATCTAGCTATAAATATGTATAATGTAGTGACCATGAAGTTGTACAAACTCTCTAGCGATAAATATATATAATGTAGTAAATATGAGGTTTGTACTAATTATCTAGTAATAAATATGTATAATGTAGTGAACATGAGCTTGTAAAAAAGATTTTACTGGAACTTAATGCTTCTACATACAGCCTTTAATATTTCCTCCAAATACTATGTTTCCTCCGAATTATTATATCTAAATCAGTATAAAAATACATTGTATATCTTTATTATATGCACTGTTATAAATAGATGTATATAGGATCAACAGATTATAACATCCAGTCCAAAGCACTGAAGACTAACTTGACCCTGTGATAGAAAGGCTGGACTGTTAACCACTACATCACAGTGAGCCACATGTGCTCGAGAGGCTATATAAAGGTTGACTCTAACCTGTGAACACCACTACATGTAGACTTATGCCCCATCCAACTGTGCCCAGAGGTGAAGTATGGATGGAGTGATGGAGGAAACTGGGGGATCAATACTGGGAGTGTCTTATCTAACTTGTGATGTCATGTTTAACCTCTCTTCACGTTATCTAACATGTGATGTCGTGATGTACAACTCTTCACACAGAAAATTTCTCATCATGGCATGAAAGGACTAAGAAGAAATGGATCATATCAACATTTAGGCAATGGAATTTTAGAGAATTGCAAATACACCATCAACTTAATCAAGTGCAATGGACTTACTGCTTATAATGGGCAATAGATGTTCGATCCAAAGGACTGTAACCCTTCCTAGAAGCATGCACACCAGGCAAGCCACAAGATTCTACCAATCCTCACACAGTTAACTTCTCATCATGTTACAACATGGATTTCTATCAACTGCATCCCACATGGTGGATCAGCTTTATCTCTGATGTAGTCAAAACCTGCCCAAAACCAAATGTCCCTCACATGGCTGCATGGGAAAGTACCGATGCTACAGACTTGCCTGAACATGAGACCAGGCACATGTTCTTTAGACTCAGTAATCCAGAGACACTGTACAGAAGAGAGACAAATTATCTAAGATGTTAGATGTCTTGACCCATAGGATATAGATATGACATTCTGAAATAAGCACATGTTCCTTAGAGACACGATACAGACAAACATCTAAGATGTACAACTTACAAGATTTAAGATATCTAGGGCCCGTAGGATACAGACAAGACACCCTAAAATAGGCACATGTTCCTTGTAGGAGTGAGACCATCACATGTGTAAGACATGTGTGAGGCACCTTGCAGACGCGCACCTGTGCCCTGTCTAAGACACGTCTAAGACATGTGTGAGGCACCTTGCAGACGCGCACCTGTGCCCTGTCTAAGACACGTCTAAGACATGTGTGAGGCACCTTGCAGATGTACACCTGTGCCCTGTCTAAGACACGTCTAAGACATGTGTGAGGCACCTTGCAGATGTACACCTGTGCCCTGTCTAAGACACGTCTAAGACATGTGTGAGGCACCTTGCAGATGTACACCTGTGCCCTGTCTAAGACACGTCTAAGACATGTGTGAGGCACCTTGCAGACGCGCACCTGTGCCCTGTCTAAGACATGTGTAAGACATGTAGCAGGCACCTTGCAGATGTACACCTGTGCCCTGTAGCAGGAACACCTCCTGTGCTGTTGCCATGGAGACTGTCGCACACCTGTCCTGCTGTTAGTGGGGATAACCTACACGTTAGTGTCACCTACCTGTTCTCACCTGCAACAAGGTACAACATGTTAATATCAGCATGTTTGGAATATTGTAAAAAAAAAATTGTATACATCTCTGCATCTTCTAACACAAGTAACTAGGGGAAGACACTGGGCTGTGTTCTAGTACTGTGTTGGAGGTACCATAAGATTAAGAACTGAAGTGCATAGAACAACATGATACACCAGTCATTCAACCAATCAATCAATCATTCATTCATTCACATGTATCTCCACTGTTCCACTGTCCTTTGACCTAGTAACACTCACCATGACATCTCAGTATTTTACATGGTTACTGGTAATGTTTCATAAGTCATTTAGATTGTGCAAGTGCACATTTTCCCTCTATACTAAAATATCATCATGTATTTCTCAAAAATAACATATTATAGTTATACTATCCCAGTACCTAGCATGTCTGAATCCAGTACTATAACGTTAGGTTTTCTCAGCCACTTACCAGATTAATTTACAGTAATGTAATACTGTTACACTTCTACCATACATTATAAATAGGTCACACATCTACATCTCTACAGCACTCACTCACAAAACTCTACACTGCCCCATCTCTATCTACTTAAACCTTGGGATTAGCATCCAAATCATCTAACACTGTTTATCATCATAAGATAATATTTCTGATAATGTATAATTTGAGATTTTGTCACTAGATTGAAGTGAAAATTTTGTCTCAGAATGGAGGTCATGATTTGGAAGGTCATGCTGTCATGAGGGGTCAACGACCTCAGAACACTACCAGATGTCCCCCCCCCCCAACTGTTAGTGGTCTGGTCCATATCACACCTAAACAGTCATATAACTTTTTATATGCCAGATCACACCATATCATATCTAACTGCCATTATACTTTATATGTCTGACAGGTGACAACAATAATACAATGTAAAACATTATGCCGCCATACATACTTCAGACTTGCTTGCTAAATATAAGACCTTGTAAATAAGGCTCTAGAATTGAATATTGACTCATTTACTTACATACTACATGGAGATTTGCTGGAAGTGGTGTTTCACAGAATGCAGAATAAAAGTTTTAAAATTATATAAAAGTGACCGTTGCGACCATAAAGTTCAGAGTTTAATACATGTAATGTTCTATGCACCAATGATTTGTTATTGTTATATCGTACTGTATTTGATTTGTTATTAGCCTAATAGATTGCTCCATTTATGTCATAATAGTTACTATATTTCTTTGTTGTTAACCATTTAATTGTTACTTATCTATGATATCAACTGTTGCATATCTACGATATCAACTGTTTCATTTCTAAATCATTTCATTCAAATTTGTTATGAGGAGGGCCTGTATAAGCCTATTTGCCTTCTCCCTCTCTCCCGCAAGGTATTCATATGTTATCTTTTAACTTTACTTTCTGTACTTTCTTTTTATGTGCAAATAAATAAAATCAAAATATATTTGGTGTTACTGTTAGCACTAGGCAAATTGTTGTTCTGTACGTATAGCTTCATTCTGAATGAACGTTACGTTAAGCTGTATTTACGGTATACAGTATATTACTACACGGAGATATTGTATATGTTGTATGTGTAGGACGTGTAATGTTAGAGTAGGTCAGTAACTAAATACATAACACTATCATTTTCCTCAAAATCATGTCTACAAACATATTTCCCTTCACCAGGCCTGCCTGCCACATGACATGTACTGTTCAGCACTGTGTAAGGCCAGGGACAATCAATGTTGGCCGGAATCAAAACTGCATGAAAAATTGATTTGAATGTAGATTACTGGGGTATTAATATGTTTCACATGGCTTTGAACTTTGATAATATCAATCAATCAATATTAAGACTTGTGTCTTTCCAGCTGATTGTGCAAAGATATTGATTTGACATGATACTAGGCGTGGGGATTAAATGCATGACCCTTTCAAAACATATCATCATCATTCTCATCACATTTCATGTGTTCAAATATTTGTATTTTCCCAGAACTATCGTAGAGTGGAATTTGCTATCACCAAGCACAGTAGGGGCATCTTCTCTGTATAGTTTTAAAGAACACTTGCAGATAGATGTGCAAAAGTTAGGTGTGCCTGCTAAGCTTGTGTGTTACGCTGAAGAGCGGTTATACCGGCTATATAGATACAGATACAGAAGCTGGTGTGTTACGCAGAAGAGCGGTTATACCGGCTATAGAGATACAGATACAGAAGCTGGTGTGTTACGCAGAAGAGCGGTTATACCGGCTATAGAGATACAAATACAGAAGCTGGTGTGTTACGCAGAAGAGCGGTTATACCGGCTATATAGATACAGATACAGAAGCTGGTGTGTTACGCCGAAGAGCGGTTATACCGGCTATATAGATACAGATACAGAAGCTGGTGTGTTACGCCGAAGAGCGGTTATACCGGCTATATAGATACAGATATAGCCTTTCTAAACATGTACGTCTGTACCCAAAACAAGCGTGATATAAACATTATATAAACTATGTTTGATGGCAACATTCAGTGTGGAAGTTATTACAATGTTGTGTCCTGATTCATAAAAAACTAACTACATTTTCTATAAAGTAGCTCCCAGCTCCCAGACCCTCTGCATTTATGCATGCTTCATTAACTACTGTTTCCCTCTTCTCTTCTTGTGTCACCAAAAGGCTATTCCACAGTGATTTGCATCTGTTTATCTGGCAAATTTATACACAAATTCTAGGCAACAATTTCATTAATACAAGTGCCTGTGTTATCAAAAAGCCTTCATAACCCAACATCATCTACATCTTATGCCAAATACAAACACTTCAATTTTAGATGACTGTTGGGCCGAGTTTAACATGAGATTTTTCATGTAGACACAAAGTTTTACTTTTGCCATGTTTTATTATCGGTGTTATTCCATTTTCTTAATAACTCCCATCACCCTAAGAATCGTGCGTGTGTACAACTTTCACCAAGGATGCTCTCATATCCCTACACCATCTACATGTTACACCAAATACAAACACGCCAATGTCAAATGGCTGGAGGACAATATGCTAGATTTTTAATGCAGACACAAAGTTTTACTTTTACTATGTTTTATTTTCAGTTTAATCCATTTTCTTAATAATTCCCATCCCTGTAAGAAGTGTGCCTGTGTACAACTGTCACTCAGGATACTCTCATTACCCTGAAGTGAACTATCTACATGTTACACCAAATATAAACACGTCAATGTCAAATGCCTGGAGGACAATACGCTAGATTTTTCATCCTTTCACAAAGTTTTATTATCAGTTTTACTATCTGTGTTATTCCATGTGTTTGTCATAATTCCCATCCCTGTAAGAAGCGTGGTTGTGTCCAACCGTCACCCGGGTTACGGACGTGACAAAGGACATGTATGTAGTACTCCCACAGCTGGCATTCTGCCAACGTCGTCATAAAAACGGCGACTCCACTGTATGGCATCTCCGAGCAGTATAAACTTAAGCACATTTGTTCAGCACAATGAAGTACAGTAGAGGTTTCAGGTCAATAAAACTGCCATCTCTCCTCCGTATCAGTATGACTACATCACATCAGGACCACACTGCGGTGTTCAACACTCACACGACATGCACATGTGGATACAGACAGTCACACATATATCTGCATATACCCAAAATGCTTAGATTGTAGCTCTTAGCTGCACATATCGTCAATAGAATAGTCTCTTGTTTCTACATCACCATTGTTATCTATACCAAAGACTTCTTTTTTTTTGCATGTTTACTATTTATTTTGTATGTTTTAGTTATTATTATTGTTATAGGGCTCCCTTGGAAATCAGTTACCACGTTAACTGAAGGGACTACCCTAAAGATCAATAAATAAATAAATAAATAAAATGTTACATCTTGCAATTAGCCCACGGGCAAGAACTTGCAAATAAACTTTCATTATTTTTTTATATATAAGACATCTTACACACTGCAAATTTCCTTTTCTTTTTGTACCTCCAACACAGTAATGAAAGCAGAAGCGTTCCTCCCGTGATCAGAGGTGAGAGTTTGTGTGCACCAGTGTTCAGTCTCTGTTCTATTGTTCCCACCCAGCATGGACACAGGGCCAGTTGGCGAGGGGGGGGGGGGCAGCTTTGTGCTCTTTTGTCCTTCTGACAGATTAGTTTGGGGTGAAGTATTTGAGATAAAAGATTGTCCAGTCTTTTGGACAGCCAGATTTTGTTCAAGGCAAGTTTATAAACACAGATTGCCTATTTAACTGATCAGCCAATTTTAACCTAAAATTGCAGACCTAAGTTGAGGCTTCCAAAAGTTCAGCTGCTAGTACATCATATATGTCCATCTGGTAAAATAGTCCTCTTATTGTAACAGTCTGTCATCATACAAATGTATGATATGAAACATGATCAACCATGATATCACATGAAATGATAATATAAATCAGTATTAGATATTAGATAAACAACTACCATTCGGCTGTTTCACAATTGAGTGTACCCATTTATTTTTCCACATGTTACCAGTTGATAAGAAAGTCTACATAAGATATTACTGTTTTAGACTTTTATTTCCCAAAAGCTGATGTAACAAGGAACACAACAAAAAAAGAAATAGAGAAATCCATCAATATTTGGCGAAAATATCGTAAAAAATATTACTAAAAAATGTCCCATTTTAGTGTTACCAGGGGTCATTCAGTTTTTTTCACAATTAAACCATTGCATCTAACATCAAAAACATGGCTGCTACCTTAAAATTCCTTATTTTGTACATGCAGGGATATGTTAACTAGAGATTTATTAACATTTTTTGAAGATATTCCGACTTTTTTTGGCTATCAGGGTTATTTTGTATTTTCACCCACATGTTACCAATTTTAATGTAATATTTACTTAAAGGTTTCAAAGTCTGTAGCATTATTTTAATGTGCTGTGATAAGTGTTAATTTGACATGTTAATATTTGATATGATGTATGTGAAAACACAAAAGTAGAATGAGATCATTCCTACTTTCATCTGAGTCACAGCGAAGGATCAAAGTATCGGCTGTCATTTTCCGAAAAATTTTGTCCCGTCCGTACCCCCCCTTAATTTCTATATTAAGTTAATACTACAAGCTTTTGATTGTGATAGTTTACAAGTCTCTTTGACTAAATACCAAACCACTATAGAAACCAAATCTATGATAAAGACCTTGCCCGATACAGCACCGTATAACTTCAAATGTCCCGTCCGTACCCCTGTCCCGTCCGTACCCCCACCTGTCCCGTCCGTACCCCACTTTTAGATTTAAGCAAAATATTGGGGAAAATGACATTCCAATTGCTAAAATAACACATACTAAAGACTTAAAAGATACAAACAATTAATCTCCTCAACAAAAATAGTAGTTTCTAATGAATTCATCATCGTATTCTTTAACAGGTTTTTCATTAATCCCCATAAACTGCCTGGGACTGGTATGAGATGAAATATGATATTCCCCTTAAGTTACCATCCCATTTTGCCAAGACCATGTGCTCTCCTCTACCCCAGCTCAGTCTCTTCCTGATTAAGTTGATGGTGACAACCCATTTTCTTCACCTTCCACTAGTGGTCTAGTGCAGGTAGTGTAAATGCAAAGGGCAAGATAGGCACTACCTGACATGCCAAGGAGAAAGGCAAAGGTTCTCGAGATACTTGTCAAGTCTCCTATTACAAAATAAAATCCTTGAGAAGAAAGGGGTACTTGCTGTAGCAAAAGAGAGCAGAAGAGAACTGCAAGTAGCTCAAGAAATTGCAGATTCCATGACAGAGCAGGTACATTCCATCAAATTCACTGTGGAGCATCGCCATCAAAGAAAATATGCTACCGGTAATGGCATTCTCAGATCAGATCTAATAAGAATGTCTAACTCCCTTTTTTCTTAGTTTAGACAATATTGCAGTATTTGTAGATGCTTTAATTAACTGGTATATTGGGTGAATAAATGTGTTCCAAAATGTTTGGACAAGTCCCTGCAGTATCAGTCTTGTTGGTCTGTTGTCTGGCTGTGTCCCGTCCGTACCCCCACATAATATCATATTCATAAATTCATCAAGTCCCTTGTTGTGTTGCCAATGTATAAAACCTAGAATCTTATGTAGGAGTATATAAAGAATGAAAGTTTACCAAAGTTTAGCTACCAAAGTGCTTGAATTTAAAAATTTCGTACTTGACCTTTCCTTCCACATAAAATGACAGCGAGGTGTTATCATCGCCTTACAATAAATGACCAGAAAATGACACAACAAGGTGCTACTGCAAATCAAAGTTAGTTTTCTGGTCTTGTGGATTCTAGTGATGGAAGATAACATGGAATAGTGTTTATCTTTAGTTCTTCCTCTGGCTGTACTGTATATACCTTTACATACAGTCTTACAGTTGTCCCGTCCGTACCCCCATAGTGATCCATTAAAGAAAGACCTGTATTATAGTCACCGAGAGGTGTTGTGCAGAGATCTTTTAGGATATTGAGCCCCAAGTATGTACCTTTCAATTGCCAACATCAATTTTGAAATATATTAAAGTTCATTTTTCAACCTCAGTGACCCCTGTTTGGTACACTCAATTGTGAAACAGCCGATTGGTAACCACAAATATGTAGTACAAGCGCATTATATACAAACATACATGTGCATACGCGATATAGCATACACTATATGCAATAATCCAATATCATGGGGACCAGTGTGTACTCATCGGTACAGATTGGTCTTCAAGTTCAACAGAAATTATTCACATACAAGACCACAGGTCACAGAAACAAGTGCCATACATGTACAAACATTCAGATGACAACATATGATAGAAATTTTGCACACTAGTCCATCGTCACCGATATGGACAAGGCTTGGATAGTTCTTCACACTATACAGCATAAGCAAAGGTATAATGTGATAGTACAGGTTTCAGACATGTACAAGTGTTTATAGTACCCAGGCCATGATATCCATAATGATATCATACAAAGAAACAGAAAACCCACAGCGGTACAGCTTCCACTAGTTGGTGATCGCTGAGAGGCCATTCACCGTAATCGGAGGTAAGAATGGAGGTACCTGGTACAGCGGGGGGAAAATCGGAGGTACCTGCCTGTGTAGTACCAACCAATGGTACAGCAGTATTGTACTATATGGTACCAAACATTCGTATAACATATTGGAGGTAAGAGTTGAGGTACCATACAGCACAGGTAAAAGCAGACGTACATGTACCTGTCTATGTGGTATAGACGGCTGTACGACGTAAGATTGCAGGTACCTACTTATAAGTTATATGGTGCCAAACACTGGTATAACAGATTGGAGGTAGGACAGGAGGTACCGTACAGCAGTGGTAGAAGTGGAGGTACCGTTCGGGGCTCAAAATAGCATATTTGTTAGACAGGACTCGAAATACCAGCTGCATATGCAGGTTAGTGCAGGTAAAATTGGAGCAGGTATTTCTGGTGTCCACCTGAACCTAACCTGCACTGGTCCATGTACTGGGTTTTATACATAAATTTCCTTTGATTTAGATGTATATGGATTGTTATTAGCTGAAAGAATAAATGACAATGGTTCCTAAACAATTTTAGTATGATCCATACTTCCTAAATTCTGAGTGGTGAAGGTAGAATTTGTCTGGTGCAGGTGATTTTCAATATTACCTGTACCAGTGCAGGAATGCAGAGAAGAAGAATTTCGAGCCCTACTGGTACAACGAAGGTAAAAGCCTCTCGGTACCAAACAGCGGTACTGCATGTGTAGGAACTGCGGTACTGCATGTGTAGTAACTGCGGTACTTACCTATGTGGTACTGCAGAGCCTGTGGTTTCACCACCTGTCCGCACCGCTCGCACACCACCAGCACCACCTCATCCTCCATGGGTCTCACACCGTAGTACCGCATGTCTGCAGCAAGAAACGTACCGTCAGACAAACCAGCAAACATACAAGACAACTCTCCATCTTCTTGTCTACCTTGTCCCCCCAACGACCAGGTGGTCAAGGGACTAGATAGGTAGGTAGGTATACAAGCTTAGACTTATTGTAGAATCACCAAGTTATCATATACTGTAAATGCAGAAATGTTCGCGGTGGTTTAATATTCACAGTTATTGCGGTGGCTACTTCGCGCAAACTTAAAATCACTGCAAACATTTTACCATTATAGTATGAGAGTGCAGTCTATGGTGCTACAAGTTCAGTCTAACTTAAAACCACCGCGAACACTCCATTTTCCCGCTACCGCAAAAGCAAATCCCTGAGAACTTAAAAGCATTTACAGTATATGGCCTACATCAGTCACTATAGACTATGATAAGATCAGTTGTACAGAATCGTTCATGGCGAAGTTGTCAATGAATTTAGTTACAATTCTGCTAACAAGGGCGTGCTCAGCACAGAAGGCAAGAAGACGCAGCCCGTTGTTGTTGCGTATCACACAAATATCAGCTGAATATGATCAATAACTTTCAATCCTTCTATGTACCAACTTTAAGTTGATAAAGAATTGACAACAATTACAACAAGATTTTACATATCATAAACACCATGGCCTCCTTCGGCCAATACTGACCATGGTAAAATCCTATGAATGACATATCATAATCAGCTCAATATATCTAAGTCTGTCTATCCAACTATCTGTAAATATGGAAAAAGACAATATGACATTAGACAAAAAGTAATATTCTCCATAACAAGCTTGCAGATGATTGATTGATTGATTGATAACAAGCTGAACCATAATAATATTTCAATTTCTTGGTAATTTTGCACCCATTTTGCAGATTTTGCAAGTCGGCCAATGTTGTACAATACAACACTGGATCCATGAGAATAAGTTAGCAATCAGGAAATCAGCATGCAACCAGGAAAACAAAAGGATATCGAAACACAACACACAGAGTCTGTTGTAGAAGCTACATGTGAAGAAGATTATACTAGTATAGGAAAATGGTAGTATTATGTATTTAGTTACCAACCTACTCTAACATTACATGTCGTATACATATACACTGTATATACAACATCTCTGTACAATAATATACTGTATACAATATACAGTTTTATATACAGCTTAACTATCATTCAGGCTGAAACTCCATGTACAGAACAAAACTTTGCCTAGTGCTAACATTTACACCAAACTTCTATTGTGAGAAAGTAAACTATCAAATGATTACGTCAATGATTTTTTTAGTGCTTCTGTTATTATTTTATAGCTGCCCTGCTAGTGCTAAACATGTTTGATCAAAACATTGGTCTTACCGCATGTTTTATGTTCGATGCAACTATACTAGGTCTGAGTAAATTCCAACGTGATATGAGAAGTAAATATATAGCTTTATGAGTACGGGAATGCCAACAGAAACTAAACGTTAGTTTCACAAACATGAGTTTGGTGGTACTCCAGTTTTATCACCACTCCCCATATCTGTACATTACACACACACTTCACACTGTACTTCACTAGATTAAGGAGGTAACAGGGCACACGTCTTACAACAATGTCTTGACGCTGTTTAAGATGAAGGATCATGACAAGGTATGACACCAGCCACCTCACACAGGTGATAATCACATCTTAACACCTACTTATATTCTCCATATAAAACTGCCGACAAACTAAGCACTTAGCAAACACCTCTGATTATCTTCCTCACCACACATTAAAATTTAATGAGTGCTTAATGAAGCAAATTCGCCCTGTTTAACGAGGAAGACCCTGAAATGTCTCTGATGATAATATTATCTTGACAAGTCAATATGATACTGGACTATATCTAAACACTAGATAGTTAGTGATCATATACCCCACTGTACAACCCAGTATATAACACTCTTATCTTATATACCAACACGAATTGCCTGGCCTATAATAACTGTAACAATAATATTGGTAGATTATCTAGAAAATATGAAATTATTTCCTTAGTTGGGGCACTGCCCTAGATAAGGGGCACACATGTTGAAAAGGAGATTTGAATAAAAAGAGGCCCATTGGGGCCGGTGGCTGTGATGTTTCTGTGCCCATCCCGGCCCCAAACTGCGGCCCTGTGGCCCCAAACCCCGGCCTACCCCCGGTACAGGCTCCCCACATGTGTACCTTCTTTCTTGAAGCGGACAACTTCTCTGCCTGGCACCGACTTTTCCTCCAGATCGGAGCCTGAAACGGGCAGAAACGACAAGAGCTCGGGTTAGACTGACAGCAAAGGGTCACTTCGCGCACGGTTTGCTACAACGTGCCAATTTTGGCGCACTAATTATGAAGCTGGGAACAATCTTTGGAATGTGTTGTACCTTCTCCATCTGTGCTGGGAGCCGTATCGGCCCACACGGCCCAGGGCTGGCCCCTACAGCGCTCTATGCTACTATTCAGGGTCGCCATGACTGTTTCTGCGCCTCTTCCATTCCCTGTTTTCCATGCTCGTGACGTCATGTTCGGCCATTTCCGACAACCCTCGGCTCCAGCTGGGTCCTGACGTCATGTTCGGCCGCCTTCGGCTCATGACGTCATGTTCGGCCATCTCCGAGAACCAGGCTGGCGGCAAAAAGACTCCCAGTCTGCACCGCGCCAGTGGCACACACTGAAAATCTTTCTTTAAAATAACTCTTTTGAGAAGTTTGAGTGAGGAATTTAAAAGCAGATGTGTTGATTCTGTGCTGTTTTTCACGCCTCTTTCGTCTTTTTTCCACGTCTTTCCAATCGGGGGTGGGGCGAACAGACAAAAAGACGCAAAACGGCCCCCAAAATGCCTGAACTAAAACTAGACACGGAGCCATAATTTTACATCAAAATTTACCAATAATCATATAATACCGTAAACGTATGATCATTTAACCATTCTGGGCGCAACAAAGTTATCTCCGCTTTGATGACAAAGCGATGGATAACTGAACTCGGTTGTTCGCGATACATGTCCTCATCTCAGTCGAAGTTGCAATTGATGTGGAAAGAAATACTTTAGTAGATTATAAACTAAACGTAGTCTGATCTTGACTCTGTCTGTGTGCCTGTACACTATCATTTATTTTGGTCCGCTAACAACAGCCTACGAGCACAAGATTGCAATAAACTTACAATTTGGCTGTTTATCTGCTATTTCCAGTAACCTTGAGTCCGTAGCTGGTAGAGCCTGATCATGTGTCCATGAAGGACCTTTTACTACGATTTGAAACTAGGGAAAGGTCACGTGCTATTAAATCACTTTTATTACAAGTTTCAATCACTTCATGTATTTGGTTTTGTTCACGATGGGCATGAACAATAAAACATATATAAAACATTAAAGTCACAGCGGTTCGGGCGGAAATAGACTGGAATTTATAAAGACACTGGCAGTCTAAATTCCGGTTGTAGTGAGTTCTGTCAGTGCTCACGTCTCGCGTTTTGGTGACAGGTGGACCAGAAGAGCCTCTGCTGGGTGCGCGTCAGTTCTGAGTTAATGATGATGAGCCGTAATTTATCTAGAGCGCGTGTATTACGTATTACGTTGGAATCTATTACGTACAGAAACTGTGACAAACCGAATGATGATGATGTATTTGGGATCAATTACACCAGAGCTGAGTATATCCCGGTCCTGAGTTGCGTAGTGATATTATTTTGGCTCAGTTAAACTTTAAATTTGTGGTATTTCCGGTTCGATAACTGATCAGGTTGAACAACGGCGGGTCAATGTAAAGAATAACTAGTCTCCAAGCAGACCCAACGGTGCCTTAGAGATAGTATCAAAGCTGGCCAGGGACTTAGTACGGCCCGTTTGACTCCCTTAGCCGGCTATCTCCCTTTGGCCGGCTATATTCCTTTGGCAGCTTTAATATATTATCTCTAAGGCACCGATGGGTCTGCAGCTGATTGGAGACTAAAGAATAACTTCCCCCTCAAACTTTACAAGTAAACCAAATAAGTTTTAATTTGATACACAATTCATATGGACCGTGAATAGATAAGCGCTTGTGTGTCGGCCTTGCTTATAATTATAAGGTACGGCCACATGTGCGTATATATTCAAGTCCGTATGAGGTCCGTATGGAAGTCTTAGCCTCCACCAGGCTTCACAGGTTATTGGAAAAATAGTAGAAATTAAATAAATATAGACAGATAACATATCAGAAAAGTTAGCTGGGCCGCAAATCATACTCCTCGGCCAGCTAACTCCTCTGGTATGTTACTTGTCTATATTTCTCAAATTGCTACTAATTCTCCAGCCACCTGTGGAGCCTAGTAGGGGCTCATATGTACCTCATACGGACTTGAACATATACACACGCGTGAACTCACATTTAGGGTACGGCCACAAGTGCGTATATATTCAAGTCTGTGTGCAATTCCTAGGTAAGTCTGCCAGAAGAGTTAGTTGGTCGCCAACCATACTCATCTGTATATATTTCCCCAATTTCTACTACTTTTAGTTTTCCACAGTGCCCCACGGAGTCTGGTAGAGCCTCATACGGACTTGAATATATACACACACACGTGAACTAAGCTTTGCATAACGTTGTCGGAGCTCACCCAGATCTGCAGTTAACTTTCCCGTGTCCTTACAGTACCTTTTACCGCGGCATGGTACCGGGGCAGGTGTGTGAGGACCACGTGCCCAGGCACAGCAGTTAATGGCGCCAATAAAGCGGTATCTCTAAGGGCGCCAGTTTAGATTCTAGTGTTAGTCAGTTCTCTCAGCGCTAATGATGGTTGTCAGGACACTGATTGTAAGAGGCTTGATACATGCGTCAGTGGTTGGAAAACGCGCCATGATTTGGGAGCGAGTGTATCACGTAGGTAGGTGTTATTGTAAGGAACTATGGTTAACCATGGTGATGATGATGATGTTGATGATGTATTACGTAACGTCGCGCGTCGGAGCTGTCATCATCGTCTGTTCCCCGCAGCTAGCAGCACGTTTCCCGCCTTTCTCCGTCTCTACACTGGTATGAATGAATGAGTCAACTTTATTACTCAACACTGTTGTATGCCAAGGTACAATGTATGGTATACAATAACAATTACTAGGTATATAGACAATAGTACTACAAGGCTACATACAGATCAACAAAATATTATAGATAACAGCATAGTCATGCACGAGTATGAGTGATCTGGTCTCGCATTTGGAATGGTGTTGTGTGCGTGAAGGCAAACACAGACGTGCAGATCTCTAACACTGGCTCCGACTTGGATTGAACATCTTTTGGGGGGGCACTTTTATCCGACTTTCTATCTTGTCGGGTTTTCTTTTTATGGCTGTCGGGCAAAAAGAAAACCTGGCAAATCTGAGACTGTGAGAGATCAGCAAAAAGGCGTCCTTAACAGGCCGGAGTCTAACTTCTGCTTGGAGAGTAAGTCTACACCAAACTCCATAGGTCGCTGGAAACTGAAATAGAATGCATTTGTCACACTGTACTTCAGGCTGGTTAACCCCAGATTCTCTATCTGGCATGTTATACGTTATCTATCTATTTGGAGTTTTGGACAGTCTGTGGAGCCTCGAGATCAATCAAACGCCTTAAACACTAGACTTTATCCACAGGAAAAATAGCAACGTTATTAATAGAGAAGTGGCCGCCCAGAGGAGTGTAGCTTCTTGCCACCTAGGTAGTTGAAATGGCAAGACCGACAAAATGCCTTGAAACGCCCAAACCAGCCGTACTACCGGTATACCCCGTAGCCTAATCTTTGCTGTGAGAGTATCTAGAAAATATTTGACAATATTCCTGCATGGTTTGTGCCTCGGCAGTTTCAGTTATTTGAGGACTTTGCATTCACTGCAGTGAAATCAAAACTCTGACGCCGCTTTTAACTTCCAGAAAGCTTAAGTCTGCACAAATGTCCTGAACCAGACTCGGACAGTCAGGCGTGGCCTGAGGACCGCCTTGGACCCTTGGCGGTCAGTTAAGATCTGGCTTAATAGAATAGCACAAAATAGAAGGCCCTCTAAAAATGCCTAAAACATGTAAAAAGAAACAAAAACAGTCGTAGCCGAACCCCTGTAGGAGAGTTTCTAAGTTGTTCTTTATATAGCATGTCGGAGTTTCTGGTCATTCTGTTGTGGACGTCGCCAGCGCTTCGGCATAGGACCGAATCCTCAACCCGGGGCCCGGCCGGGTAGCTTTGGAAAACGAAAGGCAACAAAACACATAGAACTTAAGAAAATAGTCAGAAGGAGTATCATTTGTGTTATATTATTTGTAAACAGCTTCATTTTTCGTTTCCGCAAACATCCCGGCTGGGCCTCTTTTCGGGAATGGGACCTGAGCCTAAGGCTGAAGTCACATTTCCAAGCCGGGCCCGGCCGGGATGTTTGAAGAAACGAAAAATCAAATTGTATACCTATAAGAATATACAAATTATGCCCTTAAATCTTATTTGACGTTTTGTGTATTTTGATGTCTTTTATATCATTCTTTTGGCTCCCGAAAGCTGCCCGGCCGAGCCCCTTTGTTGAAATGTGACCTGAGCCTAAGATGCGAGGGAGCACTGCAAGGGCTAGCTTCTTGGCGAACTTCAGGCACAAGTCAGCTCCTCTTTGTTGAAGTGTCTGTAAGTCTTTGTTTTATAGTCAGTGTAACGGTTCCCCGAGGATAGTGCGCAGTGCGCTTTTCTGGACTCTTTCCAGACGTACAGTCGGTGATGATGTCAGCCCAGGGTGCCATACTGGAGCACAATACTCTACCACCAGACGTACGTAGGACGTGTAGACTTGGATGAGATCCGTAAGGTTAAAACGTTTTACGCTTGCTAACATGAACAGCCATTCGCTTTTGATAGGATATTCGGTCCACTTGTACTGCCCATTTTAAGTTCGCTTGTAGCCACACGCCAAGTAGACAAGGAACAGGTACTATTTCCAGCTGTGTTCCATGAATTGTGAGGACAGATGGACTGGGCACTTTCATCCAACAGAAAACCATGACCTTACACTTTTCCGCATTGAGGAGCATGTGGTTTAGTTTAGCCCAGTCACTAAACGTGTCAAGCTCACTTTGCAAGACGGAAGGCTCACTGTGGTAACTCGACTCAGCCATAGAGAGTTCAGCAACTACTTTGTTTCTGTTGACAACCGGTGTTTTGTTTTGATTTGATTTGATTTATTTGGCTGTATAATCAAGAGAATTACAGCCAGGGCTACCCAACTAGCCGGAGGCTATTATCAAGGGCTAGTCATGGTAACATTACAATACAACAATAACAGTATTAACGATACAGGTAACTTTGGCTGCAGAGTCGATCCGTGTTTACAGCTTGACTAGCAGTCGTACAATCCAGAATGTCAGTCTTTGATACAAGTAATATTACTAGGTTATCTATATCCCTGTGTTCTACATACGGTGTACATGTTGGCCGGTCTCCAGACGCATTGTAGTAGCTTCTACCAGGCTCCGCGGATCGGTGGTCTAATTGTAGATATTGAACAAATAGAGTCTATATAGTACGCTAGAGGAGTACCAACGGCGATCGAGGAAACGTATTCTTCTGGCGGCTAACTCCCCTAGCGTACTATAGACCTTGTACTAGTACTATAGTACACCAGCTAGAAACCTTGGTTGAAGATATACGAAGATGGAAAACTTATGTTGATGCCATTGCTGCCCCTACTAGCCGGTGAGGCTATGGGACCGGTGAGGTACTATAGACCGTCTATTACAAGTTGTCCAATTTCTACAATTAGACCACCGATCTGCGGAGCCTGATACAGACTAGCACTGTAGCTCCCGAGTCATTTCTGCCCTCTCCGCACATACGGAGACCAGACTAGGTGGTGTTGGCTGGTCTCCAAGTAGACGTAACTCTGTCTCCTGCATGGTTGCTGTGCCCGTCTGAGCGCCGGTGAACATAACCGCACTCCTCTAGAACAACGAATATGTAGATACTGCAATCTAGATAAGTTAGAAGACGAACATCATTTTGTAGTAGAATGTAGTTTGTACAAGAGAGAGAGGGCTGAACTCTACAGACTAATAGAACCCATGTTCCCCCACTTCATACATCTAAGTAATATAAACAAATTTATATTCCTTATGAATCTAGACAAACCTTTACTTATAAAGCATATCTGTTCTTACATTTTCAATATCACAAAGAAACGAGAAGAAGCCGAATGTACGCAGTAGAATACGATTCTTGAGTAGTGTAGATTCATTGTATCATGTTGTATCGTTTGTTGTGACCTGTACTGAACCCAGTGGGTATGTATGTACAATAAAGGTCTTCATTCATTCATTACCGGTACACTATTCTTCCCGCCGCGCCAACTGATTTAGGTTGAGACAACGCATGGCGGGAGACTCGGGGTGAACGGCCTCAGACGTCCTTCACAATGATTCTACCAGACTCCCGCCTGGTCGAATAGTATTAAATAGGGGACTTTGGCCAAGTCAGGAACAAACGCATAGTCGGAGTTATTTATTAGGCCTGTGAGTGAACTGACCGTTGAATACACTGCAAAAGACTGACTGAAATTACATGGCAACTTATTTGTCCCTATTTGACATAATTCTTCTTTTTTCATTTCATCCAGCTGACAGGTACCGTGTGTTTCCAGTTTGCAGTGCCCGTCTCAGCGCCAGTGAACATTACCGGACGGGTATATCATTCTCCCCGCCGCGCCAACTGGGTTGGGAAATTGAGACCACGCATGGCGGGAAACTAGTAGGGGTGAATGGCCTCAGACGTCCTTGGCAATGACTCAATAGCTATTGGGGAGAACAGCTTTCTGTCGCTTCTCTAGCACTATAAAAGCAGAGACTGCGTGTATACACGGAACGGATTCTGGATGTCAAGCCCTGCCTCATCCGTGTGCCTGTGTGTCCGTGATAACTAACGGCAATTTTCAGGGTTCGTCTCAATTGATTTCCTTCATTGAAATGGTTGCATTTCCTTTACACTCACTCCAGATTTTCCTGCATCATATAAAACCATATTAAAGTTCATTATCCGTTAACTATATCTCTTCAACATGACTTGTTGTGACCCGTACTTAGCCCGGTGTGGCAAAATGCGCAATAAAGGTCTTCATTCATTCACCCATTGACAGCACACCACGTTCAGATTGAACATGGGCACAAAAAGACTCCGGGAATACTTGTAATACTCGATTTAGGTCCATGACTAGATCTTCAATGGTATGATTTCTATGCGAGCGTAACAAACTTAACGGGATTCAGTTCCTCGCCTCCAGAATAATTACTGTCTGAGAAATAGTACAACCTTAGATGACTGGTAGTTGGGCCACCCTAGGACAGATGTTAGCCAGCTTGGAGGAACTTCATTTCGTCTTTTGTTCTGAAATCTACTTCAATAGCGCCATGTTGATTTGATTTTATGTATGACATCCTCTGGGAACCAAAAAAACTGATGCGAGCGTGCGAATAAAAACGTTTGACAAAAAAAGTTGCCTTCATCATGAAATTTAGTCGTCAGGAAGGTTGAACAAACTGAACACACAGAATATAGTATACCAAACAATAGATTTTTGTTATATCTTCTTTGACCTCGGAATATTCTATGACTGGACTGGCCTCAGCCTACAGGAGAGGTCAACCCTGGCTAGGGAGAGACGAACCTGGAGGCAACTCTCTGTCTTCATGTCTACCTTGTCCCCACAACGACCTGGAGGTTAAGGGACTAGGTAGGTAGGGTAGGTTGCTGCAATCCATGGCATCAATTTGCTTATTTTGAAGCTGCTTTGTACGATTTAGCGTATGGTGGAAAACGTTTCATTCTTAGAAACGGCCGAAAATTAATGCGCGGGCGCGGGCGTCATCCATATACTAGTTATCAAATCAACAAGGTCTACGCCCCGGTGTGGTAGAGGCCATGTCCTTGTGTATGTACCAATCTAGTTTTTGTCCCCATGAAGAGGAAATCTTTACCCGTATATCTGACACCGGATCTCCATTATAATCGGCAGGAACACTTACATGTAACGTTACTCTTCAAAAGGTTGTACGAACAAGAGAACATCATCACCATCTTCGCCACATATCAGTTTCGGTTAAGAGAACATGACTAATGAAGATCATTTATGTACTCCTCGACATTACTTTGTTTGACTTTCGTTATTTTTTGTATGGCTTATATTTTCATATGTTGCTATGTTCTGTTCTGTGTATAATAATGTTATTTTAAGTTGGGAGTTTTCCACCCCAAAAATTAAAAAAAAAACGCCAACTAGCAAAGTGATAAATAAAAGGGGAGAAAAGAGTTCATAACACAGTGAGACGCGCAGACAGGTGAATGTTCAGTGTTTTAATAATTACAATCTCCTCCCTGACATCTAACAATCTCCTGCTCTAGAGTCAGGAAGGTCAGGGGAGGTCACGGGAGGATGCTGGCTGCAGAAGCTTGCCTTGTTGCCATGGTACCACGTGTTGAACTGGAGCAGCTTGTGTCGCTACATTGTATCATTACAAATGGCTACTTCGCTACACCTACTATGTATCCACTACATAAACTCTGGGCAGTGTGGCAGGCAACATCCAGCATGGGAACTACTGCAGAGGGGAGTCTTCAAGGCATGTGGGGCCGCCAGGAACGGGGGAGACTCTTCAGGGCTCTGAGAAGCAACGTTTCGCTGCAGTCTGTGCAGCAAGGGACAGAGTAGGAAAACTGTACATCCGCCGTCAGAAAAAAAAAGAAATCTAAACCGAAACAAGTCTACTCTGTACATTCTTTTCTCCCGCTCGAACAAAAGTTTCTACATTTCTTCTAATGAGTAACATTGAAGCTACAGAATTGTTTCTTGACCTTTTGGTACAACAAAAGTCCACACTAAATTCTGATGTTTTCTATTTCAATGCTTCAGCAGAGGCTCCAATCTAACAAAGCACCCTGGACAAAAAATGAACATAAGACTATGAGGAAAAAAAAGCAACATTTGATGCTGTGCAGAAACAGTTGTAGAGAGGGACAGCATGGGACGACTTGCTACACTACAGAGCAGTAAGTATTGTGTCATCCAATTGTGAGTTTGATCTAAATGCTGCTTAATCTAAATTCAGAAAGTCATTTTTCTTACATCTACAGCACCAAGTTGAGACTCTACACTTCAAATCCTTTCTGGATGTGCAGTAAAAATGCACAATGCTGTATAGAACTTGTTTCCACAGGTGATTTCTGACCTAGCATACAAAACATCCATGTTTGGCTTACAAATGAGAGTTTGTACTTCTACTGTCTTTAAAACAAGACCCTATGCTCCTAGTTCTATGATCTTTCTGAACTTAAAATAAACAGTGTTTCTAGTCCTAATACTGGCACCTTCAAGAACTCGAGTGATGGTTACAACATAATTTGATGTTTCGACAACACTGGAAGATTCAGCAAAGGAATACTGGAGGTAGTTAGCTACGAAAGGATTCCATGACAGGTACATTGGGACAGGTGTACATTGCAGGTAGTGGGTGGAATGGGTGTGTACAATATTGCAGGGCTTCTTCACGTAGAACATACACACAGAATACTGTACAGAAGATTCACCCCAAACCCCTTATTAAAGCACATCCTCCCATCTACAGTCATGTGTACACAAAGATATGCAGCAGTTTCCCTTCAAAGGATTCTCGGCAGTTTGGATCAATGTTTGGCTGTTACTTGGGCCACACTAGTCCATTATACACAAGGCTTGTGAAAATAAAGGCAGAAGGAAAATATACAGTCCATCCTAGTGGTGAAACTGATGTGTTGAGGCAGACCTACACAGCTGAACTACGCCGCTTCTCTATAACATTACATTAGGGGGTGAGTCTGGGTGTGCCGTCACGACACCTCCATCAGGGGAATTTGATTGGTTGAAGCCGCGACGACAGAGTCTTTGGCTAACAGTTCCACTAAACTCTGGGGCTGGTCCCCGTCCTCCGTCTCTGCCGTTTCCATGGTTTCCTCCACCACCACAGGCTCCTCCGCATCCTCTCCAGACTTGTCATCTTCGTTAGAGACTAATGTTTCCTCTGTCGTCGCCTCCATGTCCTGTGCGTCCGGCAGGATTTCTGGAACAGTCTGTCTGACGGCAGCGTCCATGCTGCCGCTAGTGGAGCTCGTGGTGCTGTTTTCCCTGCTGTAGCTGACCGACCTGGCCCGCGGGCTCGGAGCAGAGGAGCTTGACTCCGTGTCTTTCCGCTTCTCGGCGCGCTTGGCGGCCTTCTGCTGCTTGAGCTTGCAGCAGCGACAGACGTACTCCTCATCGTCGGTGGGCTGGTGCTTCAGGCCCACACACACCAGATGGAACCACTCTTCACACCGGTCGCACTGGACCCAGTCCACCTCATCACCTGGAGGGGTGATAATCAATTCAGGACAATCAATCAATCAATCAATCAATCAATCAATCAATCAATCAATCAATTAATCAGTCACTTCTCACCTGTGGTACTGAACCCAGTCTACCTTGTCACCTGGACAAGGCAATGATCAAACACTCGCTCCATCCATCAACCATGCCATGCCCACAGTGCTCCAACTCTCCCAGAGATATAAAACTAGCGATGGATAACTTTGGCATGCAGTTTCAATGGTTTAAACTGATCTACACAGGCCGTAAATAACTTCATCAGGTTGGCAATTATTCATATAGTAAGGTTCTTTACGCACAACGTTCTGCTGGTAGGTTGCAGCAAAGAACAATCGGACAGTATGGAACGGGTACAGAAACGGGCCCTCCGTATCATCTCTCTCGGGGGTAGGCGATCAGTTCCCAACTTACCTTCCTTAAAGGAAAGGAGAGAAGCTGCTGCAGTAAAGCTCTTTAAGGACATGTTAAGACCCGAACATCCACTGCACGACCTTGTGCCTCCTCAGAGACGCACAGTTACTGGCAGGCAACTGAGGAACAAGAATGCGTTCACTCTCCCCAAGGCAAGAACTGACAGACTGAAACAGTCGTTCCTCCACACTGCAGTCAGACTTTATAATGACTCTATTTCCTAGCATTACCATCAGCCTGTGAGTTCGGATCTATGCTTAGTGTTTGTTAATATATTATGTATTTTTGTTTGTTGACATTCTGCACGTATAAGTTTCTTTGTAACAAACCTACGCAATTCAGGGTATACCATGTGTGTATTTCCCTGCCTATGTACGTTTGAGGAAGAAATAAATAAATAATAAATAAAAACCAGGGAGTGCTTACTTCCAATGTTTCGATGTCTATCAGACGCCATGATCAGGGTTTCCAGTCATTCTACCCTATTGTTGGCATCTGATAGACATCAAAACGTTGGAAGTAAGTACTCCTTAGTTGTGCCTAAAGAATCTTACTATATGATCTACACAGAGCTGATGTAAGCCTGAGGCTGACCTGTCGGTTGGAGGCAGCGCTTGGCTGCACAGTCCTGATCATCATCATCATCATCATCCTCCTGATGATCGCTGTCTCCATCCACATTCACGATCATCTTCTCCTCCCTCTCCTTCTTCACCTGGACCTCCCGCTCCCGCATCGGGTCCTTGTTCTCCTTCTTCTTCATCACTTTCTTCTTCTTCTTCTCCGGAACCTCCGGAGGCTTGTTGTTCTCCACAACCTCCTTCTTGATCTTCATCTTCTTCTTCTTGGGCTTGTCTAGCTCCTCTCCTGGCTTCTCCAGCTCGATGTTCTCCTCCTTCTTACGTTTGATGATCTTCTTCTTCTCCTTGGGTTTGGGCTTGGCAGCGGTTGCCCGGGTAACCGTTTCATCCTCCTGAAGGAAACACAAACAAGTCTACTTTGTGAATCCTACATCATCAGTGGTAGAAGAGTTTTCACAACCCTGATATTTTGACCTGTTGGCTGTTTAGACTCTACTATCTATATCAAGAATATTTACAACCACAGTTTTCTACATCTGCAATTTGCTTGGTAACACCTTTTCCTTCAATCAGTATCAATCGAACACATGGAATAAATGTGAAAATGAAGGACAGAAAAGTACTTGCAGAAAAGTTTGGGCAAGCAGGTAAATAAGATAGAAGAATGCCTTGGCTGGGGGGGGGTGCTCCAAAGGAAGTAGGAGTGCTCACCTGGAAGTGTAGGATGGAGGAGTCCTCCTGCTTGGGCAGGCAGGCCTGCAGGATGGGTTTAAGGATGGAGGAGTGCTCCGGAGGAGGAAGGAGTGCTCCGGAGGAGGAAGGAGTACTGTGGAGTGCTCACCTGGAAGTGCAGTATGGAGGAGTCCTCCTGTTTAGGCAGACAGGCCTGCAGGATGGGTTTAAGGATGGAGGAGTGCTCCGGAGGAGGAAGGAGTACTGTGGAGTGCTCACCTGGAAGTGTAGTATGGAGGAGTCCTCCTGTTTAGGCAGACAGGCCTGCAGGATGGGTTTAAGGAGTGCTCCGGAGTAAGGAGGAGTGCTCACCTGGAAGTGTAGTATGGAGGAGTCCTCCTGTTTAGGCAGGCAGGCCTGCAGGATGCGCCAGATGTGCTGGGTCTCGTCCAGCGACACCTCCAGCAGGTCTCCCTCCATCATGAGGTCCTCCAGCTGGGCCTTCGCCAGCTCCGACAGCTCCAGAACCGGAGGCTCGTCCGACCGGGGAACGTGCGCCGTCTTCCGAGGGTGCTTCCTCGGAGTTCCTGCAGGATAGAGAAAGAAAGAAACAAGGTTAGAGTCTGTGGACTGTTTCATCAGGCTGGCAAGTCAATGGGTAGCAAGGTTCTTTGGAAACCACCAAGTGTTTTATTCCAGACCAACGTTTTGATGACAGTCTATTATTGTCAACCTTACTTTTGGGACTGCATTGCAAATACTGCAGTTACTACCCATCTATGTAAAAACATCTGTTAGCAATGACACCTACTTCCAGTATGTAACAGAATTTCTTTGATCTGAGGAAGGGACTGAAAGTCAGCAAATATTGGTCTTAAATAAATCACTTGGTTGTATAGAAAGAACTGCATTATCCACAATGTTAGGATGTCTGAAAACATGCTCAATGAAGACTTTGTGCTTCCTTGAAGCAGAAAAAGTGGGGACACAGTGCTTCCCAGACTAGAGCCTACAAGAAGTAAGTCCATATTCAAACTGGTGCTTTGGTTACACTCATACAAAGAAGAAAGAGTGCTCTAGAAGTAGTAGAGTCATATGGTGTATTATTAAAGTGCTCTAACTAGTCTAAGGCTACACAGATACAAGTAATGTTCACTGAGAACATGCCACTGTGCTGGCTGCGGAACGGTATCATACCCGGCTGTGCCTTGGAAGCTGAGGAGTAGGCGTGCTCCGAGTTGAAGGACGACGACATTTCCTCACGCTCTGATTGGCTGTCGTCGGACGCCGTCGCCGGCATCTGGCTGATAGCGGCACCGGGCTGGGTCCCCGCAGTGTAGGCCGCTGCGGCCGCGCTCAGTGCCTGTGCGGCGCTGCCCCCACTCTGTAGGATGGCGGGCATGCTGGCGGCCGGGTTCACCGGGCTGACGGACGGGACCAGCGCGTCTGGCGATGTTCTCCCGTTCTCGGCGAAGGTCGATGACCCCGCGAAGGCGCTCTGCTGCACGCTCTGTATGTGCCCCTGCAGCTCCGGATTGTTCGCAGCCTTCTGCAGCTCGGCCGTGATGATCTTCTCCGTTTTCTCGCGAGCGGCCGCCTCCACGGCACGCTGGCTCAGGACCGACAGCTTCGCCAGGGCCCCCGATAGTTCGTCCGTCGCTAGTGCCTGTCTGGCCCGGTCCTGCCACGACATGGCCCGTTCCGTCAGGCACTGGAGGGCCTCGCCCTCGGGCAGCCTGACGGGCAGTTTCTGTAGCGACACGAGTAAGGAGAGAATGGTTTCGAGTCTGGGTCGTCGCGACCTCATGCAGAGCGGGCACAGGAACTTGAGCTCCTTGGTGGCCTGGGCGGCCGCGAGCGGAGACATGTTCTTGTTCTTGCTGGCGATGGCTTTGGGCAGCGGCACGCAGGACGTGTGGAACAGGTCCTTACACAGCTCGCACTGCAGCATGTAACCTGATACTCCCTTCCGACACAGGCAGAACTTGTGCTCCGCGCCCTCCTCGCAAACCTCACGCTGCTTCTGCAGGTCTCGGGCTCGCAACTCCCGCATGGCTTCCACCTCCTTTCGCTCAGACTCCTTAAACTGGGCAACCTGCGGGAGGGAAGACACAAGCAGAGCAACACTAAGACATCTTTCAAGCTCTGTGGGTGGGTGAAACCAAACAAAAAGGGATGAATGTGGACAAAATCATAGCACAAATAAGGAAAAAAGCATGCAAAAAGTCGATGTAACAGAAATAACTAAACTAAAGCAACAACGAACTGCAACAATGTTTGAAAGTAAACAAAGTTATGAAAGGTTTGCTTAAAGCCTTCAGCTGTCATCATTTGTTCAGACTAAGGCTTGGGTCACATTTCCAAACCGGGGCCCAGTCCGGATGTTTTAAGAAATGGAAAATTAAAATGTATACCTAGAAATACACACATCATGCCCATGTGTCTTATTTTGACATTTTGCGTATTTTTATGTCTTTCATATCATTCTTTTCACTCCCGAAAGCTGCCCATCTGGGCCCAGGTTTGGAAATGTGACCAAAGCTTAACTTGTTAGTTTGGAAATCTGAATGGGAAAGAACCCAACAGTGCAAGTGTGTGTTAGTGAAGAACAGAGTCAAGGATATGCAGGAATGATACTTACGATTTGTACGTTACTTACAATAGTGGCTGGGTCTCTGACCTCCTCCATTCTGAAGTCAAAGATGTTGGTATTCTCCTTTTCCTTCTCCTTCTCGGCACATGCCTCCTTGTTTTTCTTACGCCTTGTCTTGCTGCTGGTATAGACACCAATGTCCACTCTTGGAGACAGAACCTTTGGGAGACAAACAAAATAAAATGTGTCACAGTTAGGTCACACTGTACACTATTCTTCCACTGGATGTTGGGAGTTTTGTACATCATTCACAAGTATCATTGAACAGTTAACAGATTTATATATTGTAGCCCTTTCAGGCAGCATACAACTGACAAACTGACTAGTTTAGTGCTTGAATTCCATGGACACAGAATTTTGCCATTTTGAACACTGCCATGGAAGCTGTAAGGCTAACTTGCCAAAAGCAAAAAAAATGCTTGCATGTATATACACACTTATAGACAGAAAGAAAACTACTCTCCTTTTAACGTCACCAAACCCACACATTATAGAAAAGGTGGAATCATTTGTCTTCTACTGTCTCAGAAAAAGAAGTCAAACCCAATAAGTTACAGTTCAGTGTTAAACTTTCGACTAGAGTAGTTGCTTGCCTTACTATACTGTTTACCATTGTTTGTCAATTTTTGTCACTTGCAATTAGCCCTCGGGCGAGAACTTGCAACAAACATATTCATTAAAGACAAGTTACAAGCAGCTGACCTCCACAAGAGTGTAAGGAGAGTTTTTCTTGAGGAAGGTTTGTGCGGTGCGGTCCCTCCAGAATTTTGTATAACCTTATAGTTCTACAGTTCATTTCTCTTTATGGTACACAATCTACACTAATACGAAATGACATTCATCCTCTATTCTACTTAAGTGATTAAAAAAGACCAGTTAAGATGAGCTGACCTCCATGAGCGTGTATGGAGAGTTTTTCTTGAGGAAGGTTTGCGGGGTGCGGTCCCTTCATGAATTTTGTATAACCTTATAGATATACAGTTCATTTCTCTTTACGGTACACAATCTACACTCTAATAATACAAAATGACATTCATCCTCTATTCTACTTAAGTAATTAAAAAAGACCAGTTAAGATGAGCTGACCTCCACAAGAGTGTAAGGAGAGTTTTTCTTGAGGAAGGTTCGCGCAGTGCGGTCCCTCCAGGTTTTGTATAACGTTATAGTTATACAGTTCATTTCTCTCTAGGGCATACATAACAATCTATACCCTCTAATACATCTTCTATTCTACTTAAGTGATTAAAAAGACCAGTTAAGATGAGCTGACCTCCACGAGAGTGTAAGGAGAGTTTTTCTTGAGGAAGGTTCTTGCGGTGCGGTCCCTCCAGGAGCGAGCAGCTGCCACCTGGGACTCCACCTGCGGAAGTTGCTCCAGACGTACCGGGATGGGCCGACCCTTCATCACCAGAGACTCCAGGATGTCCAGGTAAGGGTAGTGCTCTGAGTTCTGGGGAGAAAACGGGCAAGTTTGGTTAAAACTTGGCAAAATTGGTCAAATTGGTTAAAAACTGGGGTCAAATGGTAAATTGGGTTAAAATGGACAAAAAAACAGAAAATTTGGATTGGATAAATGTTGGGCAAAACTGGACGAGTTTGGTTAAAACTGGGTGTAAATAGGCAAATTTGGTTAAGGCTGGGAAAATCTGGTTAAATGGGCAGGTTGTCCAGGTAGAACTTGGGGTTAAAACGGGCAAAAATGGGGCAAATTTGGTTTAAAAGTGGGGTGAAAATGGGCAATTTTGGTTTCGAGTTGAGGGGGTTACCCAGTTGTCTAAAGATACAAGATAAACAAATAAATATCTGTGCAGATGTGGCAAAAATGAATATTTTGGTTGACATAGATTAAAGTCCTTGCAATACTGGGTAAAAAATGTCAATGCAATTCAACAGTGCAGCTAAGGTCAAAACTAGCAAGACTCTGGGTGTTGATATCTTGAGAGGTAAGGATAAAACTACACTTACAGAGACTAGCGAAGCTGCTGAGCACAATACAGTCCGTCCAATATTCTACAAGTATAATACAGTTTTCATCACCAGTCCTTCAAATCATAAAGCAATTCCATTTTGTCTGCTTTGCAAATTTCTACATGTAGGTTTTATCATAGTTATACCTAAAAGAGATTTCAATCACAGCATTATATTGTCCTGAAGTAAAAGGATATTTAAGATGTTGAAGTTTGGAATGAAAGAAAAAGTGTAATAATCCAATCTAGAAAGCAAAATAATATCTAAAATGTCCAAGTTTGAAACAGTTTTCAGATATTTCTTCTATTCAACCACAGTATTTTACAATGTATGTATCACAGCATTATACTAAGATAATTATGATGTCCAAGTTTTGGAATAATTTTTGGGATTGACCAGGTTTTGTATTGAAGCATGCATGCTGGATAAGCCAGCTCACTCCAGCATGCATGGCTGCTATGGTGCACACACTTCCACTCTGCGTGCGTGACCTACGAACTATGCCCTAACCCGACCCATGCCCTGCGACCTACGTCATGTCTGGTGCCCTTTTCCCCAGCTGTAGCGACCCTTCCTTGTCGGGGGGTCACCGGACCCTAAAGGGAAGAAACGCAGCGTCAATATCAGTCAACTGTCAGCCCTTCTCTTCTTTCGCACCACAGCTCTTCCTACTTAACTCTTCAGGTGTTCTGTGTGAAGTCTTGGCGTTCTAGCTTCATGTGGTGGGGCACAGACTTTCCTTCTAACAGTCTTTGGAGCCGCTTTCATCCACAAATTTTGTCAACAGAAGTGAACAAATTCATTTTCTTCATTTCAAGAAAAACAGTAATAATCCAATAGACCATGGTGCAGTCACATGCAAGACAGTTTTAAAACAGTTACCATGTATATAAGTTTGTAAATTTCAGTTGTGCAGAGTGGCCAAGCATTTCTGAAGCAAATCTAAAATCTTTGGACAAAGAATTTCTTCCTCTCGTTTCACAAAACATGTACATTACTTGCAATGAAAGGTTAGCTACAGCGTCCACCTTTCTTCATTAATTGATGTCGATGTAGAAAAGCGGGGTTACTATATCTGAAGCCTCACCAAAAGAAGCCAGACGAGCCAGACACAAGGAAACCTGCTCACCTGGATGGCGTCCACCTTGGCCGTCCACTCCTTGGCTTTCCTCAGAGCTTCCTTGAGTGCCAAGGTGTTGGGCAGGTAGGCTGGGATGGTCTTGGCTTCATTGATGATGGCTTCTAGGGTGGCGATGACGTGCCGTGGTCTGTGGTATAAAAGATACAGGTTCAAATCAGGTCAGATATTTCTTGTACTTCTACCTAATAGCACATCACGTCCTTAATGCTATTTATTTGTTGAGAGGTAGTCTCTCACGCGCATACACAAACTCACACCATCTACACATACACACACAGACACACACACACTCACACAGACACACACACACTCACACATGCACACACTCACACACACACACATGCACACACATGCACACACACACACTCACACACGCACATATACACGCACACA